>CM071572.1:1358197-1628612 GCA_036426205.1 Ascaphus truei
ATTCAGTATCAGCAGCCTGCCATTGTTTAGGTTTGCTGATTTTTTAGATAAAAGGGTATCCATCATCACATGGGGCACCTTTTTCTGTAGGTAACTAATGGTGTATCTCTTGGCCACTAGGCCCCCAGTTTATTGGTGCAGTGCGACTTATAATTATTCCGTCTATTTGTAGGTAGGAAGAATCTTTGGTTTGCCATAAGGGACTGGTCTTGGACTGTGTTTACCATGTCCCTCTTTACAACATTATTTTATATGTGATTAAAGGTTTTTAATGTCCTAATCATATCAAATTGGTGTATGCCCGTGACTGCCCTGATTGACAACCAATCGGAGCCAGTTGAGGATATATATACCTTGGTTCACTGCCATAACTTCATACCCCTGAGGAGGTGTGGTCACACACAAACGCGTAGGGCTATTTTATTTGATTTGGACATTTTTGCTGTGTAGAAGAACAAGCTGTAATATCGCTGAGCGCTTTGGTTGAGCTTCAGAGGGGCAAGGAGTGTGGATCGCTGTTTCCCTGAGGCTTCACACGGGATAATTGCCAGTCCTGACGTCACATCCAGCGACGTCATTTTCCGGTTTCGGCGCGACGGAGATGTCATTTCCAGTCCTCACCAGCAAGGAGTAACGGAGGGAGTACACGGCATCCTGAGAACCCTGCGAACCCCCCACACGTGGATTTCGGCTCACATTGATATATGCGAATCTACATCTGCTCCTGTGAGTGTTATTCAGATTTACCCACCGGAGCGGCACATCAGCAACCTGTCCTACCTTTTATTTTCAGTTATAATAAATTAACTTTTATCACTAGCTTTGCTTTAATGTTGTCTGTCTATTTGTGTCTGTTTGTCTTGTCCCCCTGTGGCAGCCAGTTGCATTTTTTTATGTCTGTGAATCTGTTTAGCTCTGTGTTGCACTAAATTTCCTCTCTTCTTTCATTCCATGTTCCACATCCCTGCACGAATTCCTAACGGAGCACTCAAGGATTCAGTGACTGTAGCACATCTTGGGACTGGGACTATTTCCACTGGACTTCATCATTTTGGACTCATTAGGCGCCGGTATCTCTTTTTATTTATAATGTGTTTTACATGTGACACATCTGAAACCAAGATATCCCTCATACGTTGTATGGTCTCTACACGGGTTTTCTTATTTCACAATCACACAAACATCACTTTCCTCCACCTGTGGGTATATGTGTGTTTATTATTTGCACCATTCGGCGGTTTTTGATTTTGTATTTGTCATACCGTTCTTGAGTTGCACTACATCATACTTTAGTGCGGGCCCCTGACACAAGGTCCTTACTATTGGACCGGCCTATCTTAAGTTTTCCACCCCTAGAGATTCAGTATCAGCAGCCTGCCATTGTTTAGGTTTGCTGATTTTTTAGATAAAAGGGTATCCATCATCACATGGGGCACCTTTTTCTGTAGGTAACTAATGGTGTATCTCTTGGCCACTAGGCCCCCAGTTTATTGGTGCAGTGCGACTTATAATTATCTTCCGTCTATTTGTATGTAGGAAGAATCTTTGGTTTGCCATAAGGGACTGGTCTTGGACTGTGTTTACCATGTCCCTCTTTACAACATTATTTTATATGTGATTAAAGGTTTTTTAATGTACTAATCATATCAAATTGGTGTATGCCCGTGACTGCCCTGATTGACAGACCAATCGGAGCCAAGTTGAGGATATATATACCTTGGTTCACTGCCATAACTTCATATCCCCTGAGGAGGTGTGGTCACACACGAAACGCGTAGGGCTATTTTATTTGATTTTGGACATTTTTGCTGTGTAGAAGAACAAGCTGTAATATCGCTGAGCGCTTTGGTTGAGCTTCAGAGGGGCAAGGAGGTGTGGATCGCTGTTTCCCTGAGGCTTCACGGGATATTGCCAGTCCTGACGTCACATCCAGCGACGTCATTTCCGGTTTCGGCGCGACGGAGATGTCATTTCCAGTCCTCACCAGCAAGGAGTAACGGAGGGAGTACACGGCATCCTGAGAACCCTGCGAACCCCCCACACGTGGATTTCGGCTCACATTGATATATGCGAATCTACATCTGCCGTCCTGTGAGTGTTATTCAGATTTTACCCACCGGAGCGGCACATCAGCAACCTGTCCTACCTTTTATTTTCAGTTATAATAAATTAACTTTTATCACTAGCTTTGCTTTAATGTTGTCTGTCTAGTTGTGTCTGTTTGTCTTGTCCCCCTGTGGCAGCCAGTTTGCATTTTATGTCTGTGTAATCTGTTTAGCTGTGTTGCACTAAATTTCTCTCTTCTTTCATTCCATGTTCCACATCCCCTGCACGAATTCCTAACGGAGCACTCAAGGATTCAGTGACTGTAGCACATCTTGGGACTGGGACTATTTCCACTGGACTTCCATCTATTTTGGACTCATTAGGCGCCGGTATCTCTTTTTATTTATAATGTGTTTACATGTGACACATCTGTAAACCAGATATCCCTCATACGTTGTATGGTCTCTACACTGGTTTTCTTATTTCGTAGTACGCTGGGTGCAATGATGTTTTTCAAAGATCTAGGGGCCTATGCAGAGAGCAGCGCTATTTCAAAATTCGCCATTTTTTGGAGAAAATCGCGCAGAAAACAGCAGAAAATGGCGAGTTACGGAAAACGCGCCAATTTTTCTTTTCTATTTCTAAAACTCGCCTCGCGGTTGGCGAGAACCTCCATCTCGCCAGTTTTAAAAATATCCTAATGCGGAGAGGCGCGAACGGCATCTAGCGGCTGTTCGCGCCAATAAAATGGCGCGATTGTCTCCTTTTTGCCTCGCCAGAAAAAGTTGGCAAGAAGCTGCCGCTCGCGGCCATAGCAAAGGGAAAAAAAAGGCGCGATTTTTTTTTACACATTTCTGAAGCGCGCATCTCGCCAATTTAAACTCGCCACACGCATTCATGTTAAACATAGCAGAATTCGCACATTTCTGCATATGGAGAATAAAACTCTCCAAAAAAGCTACTTTTTAATAAACTCGCCAATTTTAAAATTCGCTGCTCTCTGCATAGGCCCCCTAGCTTTCTTGAAAATGACAGAAGTTCTGTCTTCTAATTCCTCCTTTAGAATTTGATAATTTAATGGTATTCCCCAATGTTTGGTAATTATATTTTCAATGTTTTTGGCCGACTTGTTATATTTTGTTGTGAGTAAACACTTTTTTTTCTATCTTCTCTCGCTCAGGTTCTTCTCCTTTTTTTGTCTCTACTGATAAGTACAGATGCAGCGGCCGTAATTTCACGGCCTCATGCTGTACTCGACGCGGCATGAATGTGGCCACCAGGCATGCGCGTTTATCGCGGTTGCTTTGTTTGAATTTTAGGGATTTTGCGCAATTATATGCAATGAAATTAATTAATTGTAATGTGTACTGTACTGTGCTACTCTGCTACTGTGTCAATTTATGGTGTTTAAAAACCAGAACACAAAAATTCCATTTTATGCACTTGTCTGCACTCGTGGTGCGGTTGGA
This sequence comes from Ascaphus truei, assembly GCA_036426205.1. Lineage (NCBI taxonomy): Eukaryota > Metazoa > Chordata > Amphibia > Anura > Ascaphidae > Ascaphus > Ascaphus truei. The sequence goes on from CM071572.1 coordinate 1,361,713, forward strand.
AGTAATCCCGCGCCATCACATGGGTATTCCGCGGCATAAACCGAGTGATTTTGTATAATTATGGCCGCTGCATCTATACATCTCTGTTTGAATTGCATACTCTAATTAGTGATTCCTCCACTTCCTCTCTTCTGTACCCTTTTTCTAGAAATTTTATCTTCAATAAAAGTGACTGCTGCTCAAAATCCTGATCTTTCGTACAATTTCTACGTAATCTTAAAAACTGTCCATACGGGATGTTTGCTTTCCATCTTTGAGGTGGTTGCTTTCCGAGTGTAAGTAGCTATTCGCATCAACTGGTTTAAAATGTGTTTTAGTGCAAATATTTTCTCCCTCATTAAAAATAATTAAATCTAGATAGTCTCTTGAGTTTGCATCATACTTTGCTGTAAACTTTAAATTCATCTCATTTGTATTTAAAAAATAAGACACAATTCTTTAAAAGTTCCTCACCTCCCTTCCAGATAAAAATAAGATCATCTATAAATCTTCCATAAAATAATATATTAAAAATGGGTTGTTGTTCCAGACATTCTGTCTCCTCCCAGTTTTCCATGAACTCATTTTCAAATGTGGGAGCAAATTTAGTACCCATTGCCACTCCACATAGTTGTTGATAAAATTTGCCTTCAAAGTTAAAATAGTTGTGGATTAAAATAAATCTAATACAGTTTGTAATACAAAAACAAAAACACACCAAGCGCACCAAGGATTATTATAACACTCAGAGATGATCAATACAATAGAAACCGTCCAAAAATAAACACTGAGTACACAATTTAATAAAACATATAGTAAAATCACACATGTCTAAAAAACGCAAACCCCACGCTGCACTTCGGGCAAAGGGAATAATCATGTAGGGCCAGCCCTTATACTACATACCCCCAATAGCAGCAAAGTGATCAACAAATACAAATACAAACAGATACAGTAGATCCCAGGTACCGTTGGGCTAACCACAGTAATCTCCAGCATAATCTATGTAATGCTCGAGTGCCCATGGAGCCCGGATATCTAATGCTGAGGGGGGAGGTGGAACTGACCAAGATAGTGCGAGCAGGAACCGCTAACTGGCGCAAAGCGTCCGGACCCGTCAGCTGTGGAGAGGGAACTTCTGCCTGGACCCTCTGGAACACGCCACCCCAGCCACTCAGCAAGCACAAAACAGTTTGTAATAAAACTGATCTGGTCTGGGCACATTAAAAAGTATTTTTCTAAAAAAATATTGTACTGCTGCAATCCCCTTCTCGTGCTCTATGCATGTGTAAGGCCGACACGTCACACGTGACCCAAATGAATTCTTCTGATCCATGAGAAATTTTGAATCAATTCCAGTAGGTGCTCGGTGTTTCTCAGATATGATTTAAGATTGTTAACATGATTTTGTAAAAATGAATCTATGAATTCCGATGTAATAGAATCAATGCCCGATACAGTTGGTCTCCCCAGTGGATTTATAAGGCTCTTGTGTATTTTGGGGACATGATAAAAGTTCGGCGTTCTTGGGTGAGGAATGTTTACAAATAAAAATACAGCTTTGTTTAAAATATTTCTATCTAGACCATCTTTCAGTGTTCTATTAGTGAGTCCTGATATTTAAAGATAGGGTCAGCATTCAGCTCTAGATAGGAAACAGCATCTCCCAAGAGTCTCATGGCTTCCTTAATATACTGTCTTGCACAACAACCCCTCCACCTCTGTCTGTCTGTCATATAACGAGACTATGGCCATTTTTGAGTTCTTCCAAGGCTATTTTCTCTGTTTGTGTTAAGTTAGGGACATTTTCTATTTTAGATTCACATATTTTGTAAAAATTCTTAAAAATCAATTGATGGAACATTTCAATATTATGCCCTTTCAACTGTGGGGGATACAAAAATGATTGGGTTTAAAACTTGTGTGTCTTATATTTGTTCCGAGATCTGTCTCTATAGCATTTATTTCCTGTGTGTCTTGTTCTCTAGCCTCTTTTAATAGTGCAATCATATCTGCTAGATAGTTCTGCTCCCTTTCATAAAAACCTGTGTAGCCAGGTCCCCCCCTGTCATGGCTGACCCCCTCCTCCCTTTTTGCCAGACGCTGTGTGCGAGGGAGTGAGGGGGGGCCGGCGCGCGAGGAGAGAGATCCCTGGTAGCTAGGGACGCGAGCGGCGAGCGGGCCTGTTGCCGGGGATGCGATCGGGCCGTCGCTAAGGCCGCGATCGCGTTGCCACCGGCCCGGCGGCTCGGGAAGCAGGGCGCCGCAATGTCTAGGGCTGTTGCGCATGCGCAGTGACTAGAGACAGCGCGAGAGGCCCCAGATAGCTCGCGCATGCGCGAGATGAGACTGCCAGCCCCCAGGGTGCATAGGGGCAGAACACCACCTGACTCCAGGGAGCCAATAGGGCTGAGGGATTGCCTGGCAACAGATGGATACATTTAGCGGGGTTTTGCAGCCACGCAGGCAGTCAGGATCCGGACCAGCTAGGGGTAAGTGGTGGATGCAGGGGTCAGTGACCCTCTGCATTAGGCCAGCAGCCCCCAAGGTCCCAGTTAGGTCCTGAGCCACCTAGTAGTTTGTGGAGCTTAGGGACAGGCCCTAGATAGGGACACTGCCCCATTAATTGGTCGCTTAGTCAGGGACACAGTGCTGAAGCCGTGCGGCCCTGCGAGGTGGGTTATGGGCTCAGAACACCACCAAAGACCCTGGGACTAAGGTGATATTATCCGCGCTGGAATTCACCCAACGCGGTGTGGAGGACAACGTCAGATCGGGCGGATCTCTGGTGATATCGCGGTACCCGTGGCTGGAGCCCGGGCAGGTAACCTGCAACTCACGTGCACCAACCAGGCCTATTACCAGACATAGTGGCTGCGCAGTCACACATACACATGCACCGTGGTATTTGACTTTGGGGGTGCGAGACATTTGGGTGGGGGTTACTGGACACGGGGTGGGATCACTCTGTGGGAGGTTAGCGTCCGCCGTGGCGCAGAGTGGTTAGCGTCCGCCGTGGCGCATGGAGGTTGTGTTGATATGTGATGATATACGTTATGATATGCAGTAAAGACAGTCCTGTTTTATATTGCTCACTTTGTGTGGTTGTTTCCTGTGAGGGCCTCCTCCCACTCCGTTGGGATCCCTCCCAGGTGGAGGCGTTGCACCAAGAGATGTATAACATGCATGTACCCCAGGTTCCCCAAGCGGAGGCTTAGGCTCCTGAGAGCCACACAGGTTGCACAGCAGGTAGTAGCGGTGGTATTCATAGGGAATACCCGTTACACCTGCATCATAAATTGGTAAAACCTCATTCCTCTGGTTCTCTTCCTTTTGGTGACAGCACCTTCAGGCATAAGGGGCTTCAGCATTGTCGAAGGCGGTCCCCGCTATGACAGTCTCTACTCCTACTACCTCTCTCCACATAGAATGTGCTGAGCCAGAAGTATAATGAGGGTGATCTTTATTATAGCAGTCACTGCTGGTGTCGTTGCAGCGTATGCTCCAGCTAGTAAGGTAGATCCTTGGCTTCTGGATGGGACAGGCCTGCGGGTAATGGTGAGGGCATCGCTGGATTAGCTTAGTGCCCTCAACCAATGTGGGCTGAGAACATGTCTCCCTCCCATCCAGGAGGAGAAGATGGATGTTTCTACCCCATGAAGGGGTAGTCTGGAACTCACTGAAGGTCTAACCCCTAAGGGACTGAACTTCACTCTATAATTTAGGCACCTCCTACCTGAGGTTCAAAGAGGGAGGGCCCAGTATCAGCACCACCATTGGCTATTCACAGATCCCTGTGTCACACCACTACGGTCACTCAGGAAATCAGCATGAGGAGGGGGAAAACCACATAGGATAACCTGTCACTGTCTATATTTTACTAGAACAGGGAAGGTAGAAAAATAGCTGGACCATCCATGGCTATATACAGTATGTTTGCAAGCATGGATGTGTAGCTGCGTTGGTCTGTCGGATCGTGAGAGAGGTTGTCCCACTGCCTGCGGTGCAGTGAAGAGGGGAGAATTCCTTTGCTCTTGCTAGGACTGTCTCAATAACTGGCACCTCTGGATTCCATTGCCAGTGTATGGAATGCAGTTAGGGGGTTCCTGTTACCCCTGCGACATTACGGCCAGTGCCTCTGGACCCCTGTTTCCGGTTCTGTATATATTTGGACACTTAAATGGGTTTCCCATGGAGCAGTCCCCTGATGTCTAAATGATGTTGCTAGGTGATTATATCATACCAAAAAGCTTTTAATTCTTTGCTATATGTGAGTGCATTTACCTTTACAACTTTTAATATTAAATTGTTCAACTTTTATGCGCTATGTGGCGTGTGCCTTCTTTTTATGATATTCTATTCACTAATAACATTTTGTAGTATGTTTTTCTACAAGATCACTGGAGTGTAATTTTCTATGAACAAGTATCTATAACGCAGCTAATTTACCATTGGACAGATGCGCAATACTCCTCTCTATAATCACTCATAGTTCAGCCCATGGCTTATATCTGACTATCACACTGGCTCAGATTTTCATCAGAGATAACCTGTAAGATGCCCTTCCCTCCCACCTTCCTAAATATGTTACATTGTTAAACTGATTCCCAGGATTCTGATCTGGGATCTTCGAGTTTGAAAAATATAATCCCAAAACGTCAGGAAAATAATCCTTCCTTGCAATGATATTTGATATGCAAGAAACATATCATCCCAATTTAACCTCTCAAAATGAATTTGCAATGCTCCAGTAAATGAACCCAGCACACACACTCAAACACTTGAATTTTGGTATTTATTTATTTGATATGAGATTTTGCTTATGGAATATTTGGTTACTTTCTAACTTTGTGGTTCCTATAAAAGGATTATTATATAATAACTTGTGTTCTGCCAAAGCTTGCTGTGTGACCGATACAAAGGAGACCATAATAATTCATTGCTTTACAATTGTTATTGTTTATTGTTATTATCATTGCAATAATTCCAATCCCCAGTGCATGTATCAATAACCCAAATAAAACGCTTTTCTACTTTTCTGTCTTTAGTGAAGTTTTTGTAGACTGGGGGATCTGTCTTTTTTCTGCAGTTAGGTGCAATGAATGCCAGAATTGGATACATCTTGAAAACCAACCATTAGATCAAAGCCAAACTCACATAACGAGGGAGACAGGCAGCCTTTCTCAGAATATGGTATTTCCCCTCCATCTGCAATGAAGAATATCCAGCATCATACATTTGTGCATTAACCATGGCAAGATGTTATATGCAAGAGATTTGTTAACTGTAACTCTCACATTAGTTTCTTGATTTCACACCTGTAACTGTGCTGGTGAACAAGAAAACTACTGAAGGTATTATGTAAAAAAAAAAAACATCTAAACATACAGTATGACTTAACATTTGCTGAATTGCCATTTTTAAACTTTGTCTTCCTTTGGCCTTTGTGTTCCTGAAATTGTTCCCTTGTTACAGTTACATATTCGTTCCCTACTTACTGTATTCTCTCTAAGGGGAGCAATAAGATCCCGTACAAACTTCTTCCAAGAAAGGATAAAAAGATGATGGCCCATAATTACTAAGTGGTGCTATTCCATAATACACGTTGTGGCACCAACATACATATATACATCCCATTAAAAGGAATGGGTTAGATTGTGACTTATGGAATAGCACTGTCTAGACCAGGGGTGAGCAAACTTTTTAGGCCGAGCCCCCCCTTTTCATCCATGACATTACTCGCCCCCCTCCCCCTGCCTGATGTAATCAAAATCACATGGAAAAAAAAAACCTTTATTAAACAGTATACAATGTAAATACAAATATGTCTAAATACTTACATATTTCAACAGCTCGCGCTTGCAAAATTAGGCTGCGTCCACGCTGCCGCTGAGAGCAGTGACATCACCAACTCTCCAAGCATGAGCACAGTGTGTCCTGCATAATTTTGCAAGCACGAGCGTGGAGGCATGGATCGGGGTTGGTGTGTGTGTGTGTGTGTGTGTGTTTGTGTGTGCATGTGTGTGTGTGTCTGTATGTGTGTTTGTGGCAGTGTGTAGCTGTGTGTGTGTGCATTGACTGCTGCTGAGCACGCTTCAAAGTCAATTTTGTTTGTCTTCCCAAGCGCCAAGCTTGGGCGAGCGTACGTACACAAACGCAATCCTTTTGGGGGGGCATTCACCCATCTCTTTGCTACCTCCCTTCCCTCTCTCCCACCCCCCTTTCTTTCCCCTTCCTTTCCTTTTTTTTCTTCTCCCTTTGCCTTTTTATTCTCCCTACTTTTTGGCTTGCTGTCCCCAGTGGCACCACACTCCTACCTACAGTATTATGTATTATTTTTATTTATTTATTTTCTGTTTTCAATGTTGTGTTTTCACTTTTTTTAAATTCATTTTGTACATTCATAGTGTGATTGATATAGTGGCAGCCGACCCTTTCACTTGCAGGGGATCGCAGTGAAGCAGGTTGCCAGCGGAAGAGAGCAGGACCACAGCGCTATTGCAGGGCAGACACCGGAAGTTGGGGTGTTTGATATCACAGCACTGGGGCGTGCTCCTCCCTCGTACCGCCGAAGCCCCCGCGCGTGTGCACACACCATCACGTGGCCGCCATCTGCACTATCCTGTTCGGCCGCCCTCGCACATCTTCGGTTACCCACATGCGTACAGCTTCTTGGCCTCCCGTGCACAGCTTTTTCTCCCCCAGCATAGTGTCTGCCGGCCAGCGCACACCAGGTTTTGCCGCACGCCGCCTGCACACCCCCTAAATAATCTCGCACCCCTGCATTCAATCACAACACCCACACACAATCACAAAACAGACACAACACACATATTCAATCACAAAACATGCAGACACCACACACTCATATCAAAACACACACAGACACAACCTACACTCAATCACAACACACACTCAATCGCAACACACACACTCAATCACAACACAGACACAGCACCCATACTTCAATCACAACACATATAGACACAGCACACATCAATCAGAACAAACACAGACACAACACCACACAATAACAACACACATTCATATCTCAACACACACCACAGACATCACAACAAACACAGACACAACACACACTCAATCACAACACACACTCAATCACAACACAGACACAGCACACATTCTCAATCACAACACACATATCACAACACACACTCATCACAACACACACCACACATATCACAACACACACAGACACAACACACACTCAATCACAACAAAGACAGCACACATACTCAATCACAACACACACAGAAACCGCACACACTCATATCACAACACACACAGACACAACACACACTCAATCACAACCAACACAGACACAACACACACATCAAAACACTCATAACACACACACTCATATCACAACACAAACTCATATCACAACACACACAGCGCACATTCAATCACAACACATACATACACAGACACAATCATAACAGTCACAAACTTTCACCTGGGGGGGGGGTGGAAGTACTAAGCATGCTCCGGTCCCCTGTGTGCTGCTGCAAACTGGGGCAGGAAACAGACTGGAGGAGGAGGAGTTGTCTGTGTGCAGTGAAGGCCACGCCCCCGCAGCAAGGCCCCGCCCCCACAGCAAGGCCCTGCCCCCGCAACAAGCAGAAAGGCCTTGACCCGCAGCAAGAAGAGAGCACCGAGAAGCAGCCAGCACGAAGCTTGAGCTTGTTCAGCCGTCCACACGTGCACAGTGTCTGCCCGCCCGCGCATATCTTCTTGGCCGCCCGCGCACAGCAGGTTTCTCCGCACGCCCCCTGTGCCCCCCCTAAATAATCTTTTGCCCCCTCAAGGTGGCGCGCCCCCCAGATTGCGCACCGCTGATTTAAACAATATGGCCCAATGTGTCGTTCAACAAAAAAGAAAAGTATATCTGAAAAACAAAGTTAAGAAAGAAGAGGTGATGTATAATAGCGCTAATGGGAATTGGACAGTAAGCCCTACTCGAAGGGTGAGCCCTAATGGTAAAAAAGGCATCCTGATGATAAACTGATAGTACAATCAGAATAGACAGCATAAAACAAAAAGAGATACCGGCGCCTAGTGAGTCCAAATGATGGAATCCTGTTGTGTGTGTAGTTGTGTCTGTTTGTCTTGTCACCCAGTGCCAGCCAGTTTGCAATTTTATGTCTGTATAATTTGTTTTAGCTGTGTTGCACTAAATATCTCTTTTTCTCATTACATGTTCCACTTCCCATGAATGAAGTCCTATCTGAGCACCCAAAGATTTAGAGACTGTTGATCATCTTGGGACTGGAACTATTTCTACTGGATATCCAGGATTCCATCATTTGGACTCACTAGGCGCCGGTATCTCTTTTTGTTTTATGTTGAAAAACAATGTTGCTACAGATGCAGCGGCCGTTATTCGAACAAATCACAGAGCCGTCTTCGTGTGCGCTGCTGTACTCCACGCGGCATTAACGCCGCCAATCACCCCAGGAACGCGTGTTTATCGCGGTTGCTTTGTTTGAATGTCATGGATTGTGTGCAATTACATGCAATGAAATGAATGAATTGTAATGTGTACAGTACTGTACAATGAATGAATTGTGATGTGTACAGTACTTTACAATGAATGAATTGTAATGTGTACAGTACTTTACAATGAAGGAATTGTAATGTGTACAGTACTGTGCGACTGTGCTACCGTGTCACTTTTACGTGTTTAAAAACAGAACACTAAAATGCCATTTTCTGCACTCGCCTGCACTCGTGTCTAAAGGCGGTACGGTACGGTTGGAAGAGATCGCGCGCCATCACATGGGTATTCCGAGGTATACACCGCGTAATTTGTCAAAATAATGGCTGCTGCATCTGTATAAGCAGAGAACCTTGTAGTTGTTCCCTCAGGGTGTCTGGTAGGATGTGGAAGTCTGCAGCTCAGATCCTGTATCAGGAGCTCAGGGACAACTCTGCTCTACGTACATTAGGGTCATATGTAGCAGCACATGCACACCGCTGGTAGGTGCTGGAGGGGGGTACTTATCTGCCGGTGCGCTGTATCCAGGGAGGTCCAGACATCCCAGAGTTACTTGAGCAAAGGAATGGAAGCAGGCACACAGTCTTTCTAAAGGTGCAGTTTATTGTGCCACCAAAGGTCCAACATTTCGGCAAATAGATTGCCTTTATCAAGGAGAGCCCTCTCCTTGATAAAGGCAATCTTTTTGCCGAAACGTTGGACCTTTGGTGGCACAATAAACTGCACCTTTAGAAAGACTGTGTGCCTGCTTCCATTCCTCTACGTACATTAGGGACCTGAGTGGAGGTTAGGACTCCCAACAGCAAAGTTAATGGGGAAAATGTGATTATAGTGTGTGATACCTGCCTGCTATCAGAGATATAAATATAGCAAAATATAGCTAACACTGAGAGTAACCTGCAGCTTCCTTCCTGTATCTACTTTCCTTTCCAAGTAATAACCAGACCTCTCCAGTGTTTTAATTCATGATCATTTGAAGACTGAAACTTACATTTAGTTGTAAATTATATAATTTACCTATCAACATTGAGGTTATCTTTTAGTTTTGAAGTGCCCTTCTTATTCCTCTCATATCACCCTACTGATAAAACCCTTAATATCCCTCTTCCCTTTCGGTCTCATCACACACTTTTTAATACTCTTTTGAGGACTGTGCTAATTACCTGGAACTCTGACTATACCGACGTAGGTGTAGCATTTGTCCTCTTCATGTTTGCATACTAGGGTTTGGTCGCTGATACACTCCTCCAAGCTATTCACTTTCAAGCAGTCTGGGCATACTTTTCCATTGGGGTTTCCATTATCAGGAGGCACTAAAAATTAATGAGGGAAACAATTAGATCTCTTTATAATATATATATGTATGTAGAGGTATCTGAACCGTGTTAGCCAAGCTTAATAATGAAAAACAAATAGACAATACCGGTTTGAATTTTTGAACTATTGCGCCCAAGTTCTCAGAAAAGACTGTAGTGGTCACACCTTAGATTTCATGCTGATTTGGTTCCAGGAGATTCATGCTGACTTGCGGTCAGGAGGGACCAAATTCTCAGAAGCAAACGTAGCGGTCGTGGCTGGGGTTTTATGCCGATTTGAGTTCCAGTAGATTCCGGGCTAAGTTCCGGTCAGGGTAAAACTCTCCCATAGAGTTCCCTGCCCCTACTGTAGGACAGTCTAGTTTTCGACACAGAGACCCAGTAAGTGTGTCTTTTCGTCTGTATTTTGTGTTTCTTTGTGTGTAAGCAAATTTATGCCGAATAAATGACAATTTATTTCTCTACCTTGTTTTGCTCAATGAATGATTCTGGTATAAAGGTGTAAGTAACCTGGTCTCCCATGACACCCATCCTTTATAAATCCATGCTGAATATTCCTAATCATTTTGTTTTCCATTAGATATTCCTGAATATTATCCCATTCTAAACCTTCAAGTAGCTTCGCCACTATTGATGTCAGGCTTACAGGTCTGTAATTCCACAGTTGTGATCTACAGTGGCGGCCGAGCTGAGTCTTATTCGGCCGTCACCGCAATGCGCGGGAAGACCCGGCTTGGCCCGCTGCGTGCCGCACGCCACAGATGCGCGGTCACGCAGTACAGGCTGCGTGCATGTGTGGTGCACGTGCCCAGGGCTCCCCAAAGGTGGGTGGGTTGGAGGGGGGATGTGGGAAGGCATAGGGGGACCCGGAGAACTGGAGAAGGCAGGTTGCGAGGGGAGAGGAACGACCGTGGAGATCCGGCTGGCGCGCGGCCAAGTTCGGCGTCAGCCCGAAAACAGCCGCGGGACAAGACAGGTGAGTGTTAGAGTCAGATGCGCTGCAGCAGTAGCTCCCTTTTCGTAAATATAGGCACCATGTCTGTTTTACACCAATCGTGTGGTACTGAGCCTGTGGAAATGGAGTCGTTGAATAATAAATGTAATGTTTTTTCTGTTACTGAACTTAACTCCTTGAGAACTCTTGGATGTATGCCATCGGGGCCAGGTGCCTTATTTACTTTAATTTAATCAAGCCGTCTATGAACCTGTTCCTCAGTTAGCCATTTGTTCGTTAATATAGAGGTTGTGTTTCCTCCTGCGGCACTACTCTTGCAAGTGATTCTTCCGTGGTAAATACTGAGGAAAATATTTTTCCCTTATCTATGTATGTATTATATGTCTTTATTTACATATTTACATATTTACATAGCGCTTCACAGTAGTAATACACGTGACATTCATATAAATAACAAATAATACAAATTATCTCCAATAATCTCCCTGCCCATCTCACACTGAAAGGGTCCTATATTTTCTTTTGTTATTAAGGGACTTAAAGAACATTTTAGGGTTTTGCATTGACTAATGCATAAAAAATATGCGGATGCAGTTACACAGCTAAAAAAACGTTGTCGGAACTAATGTTATATCCTGACTTTGAACCGGAGGACAAACTCCACAAGGAGTATTATCGAGAGATCACATTATCATAACGGATACATAAGTCTAACAAGAAACTATTAAGAGTTCCTGTAACTCCACACTATCCTTACCCATATCTATTAAACACCAAATTACATGGCTAGAACTTAACAAGTTCAGAACGTAATACTGTAAGTGGCAACAAACCCTGGAGGCACTTGAGGGTGATCATTCGCTCTGCATTATACAGTACATTTACATGATCTCTAGCATTCGGAGAAGGGGCACCATCAAAAGGGCTATATACACCCCTGCACTGAAAGCCAATTGCTCCACACTATTGATACATATATATACGTCATACGTTTGAAACCACATTTGGTATCAGGAGATACTATCCCTGAATAATAAGAGCTCAATTGTACCAGGGACTGGCAAAACCTATACTAGTGCTATTGTAACTGTATCCTATCCAACACTACGTCGGACTATCCGAAAGATACACACACTTACAGGGTTCTAATATACCAGTCTGTGTGCACGATAAAGCTCTGAGTGTTCTAGTTCCTCTACTAGAAGCACACAGCTACATTTGCTTTTTAACCAGTATCTCTGTAATATTTCCATATTACACTGTCACAATATGTGTTATTAAAATTTAGATTTTAGACCATTTTCCAGTACTATATCTAGACCATTATTATATAAAAACTATTTTGGTTAGTAGTGCACTATAAAAGGGATCTCTCTCTGAAGGTTTGTGTCTCTGCCACATGACTCCCCAGCTCTTCCAATAGGCTTCCTCAATCTCACAGATATTTGGTGGTTTATAGCATATCACTACAAACATTTTCTCTTGATCACTTTTGATAATTTCATTGACCCCACTGCTCTCATGATACTTGGAAGCATTTTACCATGTTCCATTCTACTTGTATCAAGCCCTGCTTGATACGTTCTTCATATAAAGCTATATTTACAAATGCTGCGGTTAATGCACATATGCCACAAATGAGAAAGTTAATGGATAGGACACCCATTAAAGGTGAGTCTCCGTTACATTGTAGATGAGGTTCAAAATAGACATATGTCCATCAAGTTCAACCTATGCTATTTAGACGACAGATACTTATCCTAGTTTTCTGTTTACAGTATATTGATCTAGATGAAGGCAAACAAAAAACAGAAGTGAAAGTTTATCTAATGATATCTCATATAGGGAAAAATAAATTCCTTTGTGATTATGGTTATCAGTTTTCTCCCTGGATCAACATTCTTCCGTTGTTTACTTATTTGGTATATCCATGTATACATTTCCTTTCTAGAAAGATGTCAAATATTTATTTGAATATATTTATTGTATCTGCCATCACAGTCTCCATGGGTAATGAATTAAAATGTTGAACTGCCCTTACTGTAAAGAACCCTTTCCATTGTTTCTGGTGAAATCTTCTTTCCCACAATCCTAAGTGATGATCCCATGTCATTTGCTCTGCCCTCGGCATGAATAGATATTTGGAAAGCTTGTTGTATTGACGCTGAATATATGTGTATACAGTTTTCATATTGTTTCTTAGATGCCTCTTTTGTAATGTAATCTAATCTAATTTAGATAGCCTCTCCTCAGAAATCAGATTTTCCATCACCTTTTTATGTACTCCATATTCAAGGTGTTGAATTACTAATGCTTTATAGAAGGGCATAATTATGCTTACTTCCATGTATTCCACATTTAATGCAAGATTAGATCTAATTTGCCTTTGCAGCTACTGCCTGACATTGGGCACTATTGCTACTGTAAACCTGCCATCTACAAGCACTCTAAAATTCTTCTCCATCAAGGATTCACCTAATATTGCCCCATTTAATTTGTAAATTGCCCATTTATTCTTGTTTCCCAATTGCATAACGTACACTTACCATTATTAAACCTTATCTGCCCTGTATCTGCCCAAATTCGCAGTCTATCCAAGTTCTTCAGGAAAAAAATTACATTTACCTTTGATTTTACTAATTTACACCATTTTAAACAGTCTGCCGTGCACACGACCCCGCAAGCCAGGTATGCGTCATCTGACCGCCCTCACTGACAAACCAGCTCTGATAAGTGCATTTTCCAATGTCCCACGCAGGACCACTACACTGCCTAGAACAGCTGCTCCGACACGCCATCTTTTGAGGTCTGGCATGGGACATATAAACATGCACTTTTCAGACATGGCTATTCAGAGCGGGCAGTAGGCCGTTGCTGACCTGCATTTGTTCATAATGTTTTCATAATTCTGATTCAATATTGATTTCAGACTTTGGTAAAATCTTTTTTCTTATACATTTGTAATTCAATTGGATTTTTTTATTACATGTCTCTTAATAGTCAGTGCACTTACTGTCATAGTTATAGGTGTTGCAGTTATCCCCAGAGCAGCATTTGAAGTTCTCACGTAGAAGTAACTTGCTGTTATTTAAATAGCCTGTAGTGCCACACGGTATTTTTTCAGCACAACCTTTAGCAATTGATTGGTATATTTTTCCATCTGTGAGAATAATATAGGAAATGAGAAGTTAATGTTCATATTCATTACTGAAGATATCTGGGCTCCACACTCACCGCATTGGGAAATTATCTCCAAATGATCTACAAACTCAACTATTCCAACATATATAAATCAAAAGAAGCTCAAAGTGTCATCTACATTTGAGTAATTATCTCACGCTTAATCTTCTGCAGAATAACATAGATTAACCCAACTACATATGTGCTGCATTTTCAAAAGAGAAGAAAATCATTCTTTATCCTTAGATCCGAAGTAAACTCTTTGTTTTACATGAAATAATGCAAGAATATTGCAGATCAGTATTTTACGTTCCCCTGTTTATGTCCCACACCTTTCTATGCTCATACGTCACTCATATGACGTATAGAACTGTTTGTGAGAAGGTGAGACAAGTCTCCAGTTCATACAGAAAATACCATGTTACCAGAGAAGGGGAATACAATGTATTGCAGGACTCAGAGGAAAAGCAGGGGGTTATGGGAACATGGAAACACTAGAAGAAAGTTGACAAGACTTTATATAATTGATGTATATAATTAAAATGTTTATTAGGTAATTTCCCCATTAGCTCATAGAATTGCTCCACAAATTTCCCCACATTTGTAGGTGATGCATGATCCAGATTGATCCAAATGACATGGTGATTACAGGAAGCATATTAAAAATAACTGAACATAATTGTTTGTGTTAAAATCACATAGTTTGGAGCTTGATACATTCAATAGAAAAAAATAGATTTGTGAATTGTTAGCTTTGTTTTACCCAATTCTTACCCTAATAAAGAGGGGACATAGCTCTAAAAAGGGGGATATTTAGAGTCCCACAATACGACTCCTGTTCTATTTCTCCTCATATCTAGCACATATAGGAGGGTACACACTGTATCAAGGAAACCACTGTTTAATACACTGCATTATATTGTTACGTTCTGCTTCCATCTGCATAAACTGTAAGGGACTTCTACATCAGCACAATGTGTGAGGAAGGTTTACACCCCCCAGACTTGGAGGAATGGAGTGTTATTTGTCTGTGGCTGCAAAATAGGGTAGAAAATGCGCCAGATTAATGAACAAATAGAAATTTTGCACCACAATCCTTTCTTTGCACTAGTTTTGCAGTTGGGAGATTTTCATGGAGAAAAATGAAGATATTAGAATAAAATATTGCTTTATTAAATGATTAATAAATTAGATGGATTATATGATATGTGTCATGTTCAAATAGGGTGTGAGGTTTTGCCGCGGTTAGGAACCGGGCCGCCAACAGAAATCATTGGGCCCAGGACAAATGAAAGGAGCAGTGGGGGAGGGGCATTGCTGTGGGGGCCAGTGGCTGCCGGTGTTGCGGGAGGGACTGTGCCTGCGACGGGGCCATTGCTTTGGGGGGGGGGGCCATTGCTGCGAGGTGGAGGGTAGGCCGATGTCTGCGGCATGGCTTGGGGGAGGGGGGCCACAGCCACAGAGGCAAACTTACCTGAGGCAGCTGAGAGCCGGGGCAGGGCCGGGGCAAGGCCGGGGCAGAGCCTGGCCAGAGGAAATTTTCAGTGCCAGCGGGCCCACCCTCACCCCCCCCCCACCTGTTGGTAGCCCATGTTAGGAACATGGTCTGACTCGGTGCAGGGCCGGTGGGTTATTATCTGCGGTCACAGTCTGTGTTTCTATGTATAGATATACACCGAGGTGAGGGATAGAGATGCCTGTAACTGCACTTTAACTCAGTATAGAAATACAATATAATCTTTATTAAAATAGTTAAAACGCAAAATAAGTGGCATAGAATAACTTTGTCGTTTGATATAAGCACAGTATTACATGTGCATTATGTCGCTAACGCACAATATTATCTGCGTTATTTCCATGAGCGCATTTGACCTAAAACTACAGCTCCTGTTTGCTTAGCACAGGACCACCCACCGTTACAGACTTGCACTTACCTACATAGGTATATTCAGAAATCACACAGCATTGGGACTCCCCCTTGCAGGACACGGACTCTCCTTCACATGTGACACCGTTGAGGTTGAAGCACTTAAGGCACCTGCTGCCATGAGCTGGAAGAGGATAATCTTGACTATTTGGCTATGTACAGTACAGTATCATTTACATCCAAACACCCAACAGTGACCTTATTGTTTCTATTGAAAGTATAGGATATAGGGAGCAATCCGAGGACTAATTAGTATATCAATAGATATAGATAAAGGTGGTGAAACGGGAACAGCATAGGGACCCTAAGCCCTCTAAATATAAATTTTGAGGGATTAATGTAAATACAAAATGTTAAATGTAAATACAGTACAATGTAACATTGTATCTCAGAATCAATGTAACATTGTATCTCAGAATAGGCGGATAGAATCAATAGTGTGTATTTACACTGAATCATGATTCGAATGTATGTGCTGGATTTGATGTTAAGGCTGGGTACAGTATCTCCTATTTGTTCTACCATATACATCTTTGGGGAGTTAATATTTTGTGGCCGGTCTATATACAGTACCCTCTATGGGAATTGTTTATTCCCCTAGTATGTACTAGTCATGATTATTTTGTAATTTCTTTAACATTGGTGTAATTTTTTTGCATTTTTTTTGTGTTTGGTATTATTATTTTCTTACCTGATTAGTCTGATATAAGTTATTTTTCATTATCTACAGTATTAGTATTTTGGAGCTTAGCGGTTCAGGTTTTGTTTTATTTCAATTTTAATTGTTTTATAGTGTTGTGTGGTTTTTTTTGTTTGTTACCAATACAATCCATAATAATTTGTCATATTTGCGTGCTTCAGACAGATCTCTTTTTTTCTTCTGTGTGTGTGTGTATAATATCTATCTATCTATCTATCTATCTATCTATCTATCTATCTATCTATCTATCTATCTATCTATCTATCTATCTATCTATCTATCATTCTTATTTACCGGTATAATTACAGGAAGAATGATCACATTGGATCTGTCGTAACCTGGCAAAATGAAACTGACCTGCCAATTTGGAAAGTGGAGTGGGGCAAGCTTAAACCTTGGGGGGAAGGGGCCACTACCCTCCCATAAGCAACTGAGACCAGCGGCACACAGTTAACAAAATACACAGATTCCCAACAAGCTCTGAGAAACCCCATACCATTACCACATAATATACAGTCATGTGAAAAAGAAAGTACACCCTCTTTGAATTCCATGGTTTTACATATCAGGACATAATAACAATCAGCTGTTCCTTAGCAGGTCTTAAAATTAGGTAACTACAACCTCAGATGAACAACAACACATGACATATTACACCGTGTCATGATTTATTTAACAAAAATAAAGCCAAAATGGAGAAGCTACTGTACAACTGTCAAGCACAGTGGAGAAAGGGGAAAGTGGGGAAGGGTGAGCTTAAACCTTTGGTCAAAGGGTCATGCCTTCAAGTTGGCTAGCCCTTTATCCAAATAACTCTATACAGACCCCCAACCAATCCCCAAATTTGTTAAATATACAGCCCACCCACCAAACCCCAATAATAACAATAAAAGACCACCACACCAAGCCCCAAAAACATATACCGACCCACCCACCAGGCCTCAAATACATATACAGACCCCCAACAAGCCCCAAATAAATATACAGACCCACCCACCAAGCCCCAAATACATATACAGACCCACCCACCAAGCCCCAAAATACATTTACAGACCCACCAACAGCCCCAACATACATATACACGACCCCCACCAAAGCCCCATAATACATATACAGACCCACCCACCAAGCCCCAAATACATATACAGACCCACCCACCCAAAAGCCCCAAATACATATACCAGAACCCACCCACCAAGCCCCAAATACATTAATGTTTTTTTTTTTTACAGACATCCCAACCAAGCACCAAATCAATACAATACAGGGACCCCCCACCCAAGCCCCAATACATATACCACACACCCCCACCAAGCCCTAAATACATATACAGACCCACCCACCAAGCCCCAAATACATATACAGACCCCCCCACCAAGCCCCAAATACATATACCGACCAAACCACCAGGCCACAAATACATATACAGACCCCCACCAAGCCCCAAATAAATATACGACCCACCCACCAAGCCCCAAATACATATGCACACCCCCCCCCACCAAAGCCAACCAAATTACATATACAGACCCCCCACCAAGCCCCAAATACATATACAGACCCACCCACCAAGCCCCACGTACATATACAGACCTCCCCACCAAGCCCAAATACATATACAGACTCACCCACCAAGCCCAAACACTAAGACACCCCCACCAAGCCCAAATACATATACAGACCCCCCCACCAAGCCCCAAATACATATACAGACTCACCCACCAAGCCCCAAATACATATACAGACCCACCCACCAAGCCCCAATACATATACAGACTCACCCACCAAGCCCCAAATTCATATACAGACTCACCCACCAAGCCCCAAATTCATATACAGACTCACCCACCAAGCCCCCAAATACATATACAGACCCCCCACCAAGCCCCAAATACATATACAGACCCCCCACCAAGTTCCAAATACATTTACAGACCCCCCCACCAAGCCCCACATACATATACAGACCCCCCATCAAGCCCCAAATATATATAGAGACCCCCCACCAAGCCCCAAATACATATACAGGCCCCCCACCAAGCCCCAAATACATATACAGACCCCCCCACCAAGCCCCAAATACATATACAGACCCACCCCCAGGCCCCAAATACATATACAGACCCCCCCCACCAAGCCACAAATACATACTGTATACAGTACAGACCCCCCAACCAAGCCTCAAATACATATAAAAAACACCCATGCATACTGTATAAATCAATTTAAAAAAACAGCACCAAACACACCACAAACACACACACACCACACACATACGTGTGTACTGTGTATATATATACGTTCTCTTTTGATATATATATATATATATATATATATATATATATATATAATATATATATATTATATATATATATATATATATATTATATATATATATATATATATATATAATATGATATATATATATATATATATATATTAAAACAACAAAAAGAAAGTACCAAAAATGGAGCACATAGGTACACCAAAAGAATGGAGGTAACAATTTATTAATTAACATAAAAACAAGGGAGAAATCTAAAATGAAAGGGGACTCACAAAATCCTCAAGGTAACCACAAAGGGACAGAGCTTTGAATCAGAAATAAATGACACAAATGGGTCTGGCCTAATACAAAATGCAGTGTGATAACAAATGTCAAGACATGAAATAAAGTAGCTCTATAGAAACTGTTGTTAAAGTAACATAATACCTACTAGATGCAAATAGGTGTGACTGCAGATGAATACATTGTCTGTAGTCACAGTTACTTATACCTGACAGCTTATGTAACCACTCTTTTAAATTAGGTGTGCATGCGGTATACTGTGTGTCTATATAAACAACACAAAAATTATGCCGCAATCAAATCAACTCCCAAAGAGTAACAATAATTCACGAAACCAGAGATACGGGTTAAAATTACCCTCTGGCGGTGCTGACGACCCAAATCACAATAGGAACACAAAAAGAGAAAAGGGCGTCTTAATGAAAGCACTCAAAATTAACGTGAGAAATAAGAAAATGGATTTTATGAGCAACACATACAGTAACAATAAAACATTAAAACATTAAAACATACCAAATGTTACTGCTTGGTAGTAGCTATCTCCATATAGTAGTATAGCACTTAGGTACTGTAGTTGGTTTACAGTATTATTTATTCTGTTTTATCTACTGCTTATATCTGGGTTATGTGTTGATTTCAGTTATATTTTGCATGTCTGAGTAAAATTTCATTGATGATCGGCCGATCTTCATTACATCACTAGGGGAAATTTATTATTCCCCTGGATGTGCACTATTACATTCTCTGACATTGTATGCTTTATATTTTGGGTTAACTTATATGTTGATGCAACTCTTTTTCTTTCTTATCAGCAGTCTTTTTGGTATGTGGTTTGGTATGTTTTTATGTTTTATTGTTATGTGTTGCTAATAAAATCAATTTTCTTATTTTCTTATTTCTCACGTTAAATTTGAGTGCTTTCATAAAGACCCCCTTTTCTCTGTTTGTGTGTGTTATTATTATATAATTATATTATATATATTATATATATATAATATATATATATATATATATATATATATGATATAGAGGTGATCTGTACCATGTTAGCTGAGCTTAATAATATAATAATCAAAAATGAATTATATTAATTATATATATAATATATGCAAATACAACTGTATGCTCATCTGCATGTCTTAGGCAGGTCTGCAACCCCACTTCACCATTATCACCCAGCATACAACACTTCCCACTGCAGCAAGGGATTCTCGGAGGACAAATGACATGCAAAAGCACGCAGTGCCATTTTGCTTCAAAAACAATTCTAACATGGTCCCTATAGGCTTAAGCTTGCTGCATGGTCCAGCTTTGAGCACAGCCGGGTAAGGTGCTAGATATATAATTGTGATATATATATATATAGATAGAAAATATAGATAGATATATATATAGATATATATAATTATATATATATATATTATATATAATATATTTATAGATAAATATTTAGAATATATTATATAATATATATACAGTGTTCGACAAACCTATACATTTGCTCGCCCGGGCGAGTGGATTTAACCCCGGGCGAGTAAATATGGCCCAAGCAGCACACGTTTGGTACTAGGTGGCGAGTAGATTTTTTTGTGTGGCGAGTAGATTTTTGGTGATTTGTCAACCACTGTATATATATATATGTATATAATATATATGTGTATATATATATATATATGCATGTGACAGGAAAGAGTCTGCAACTGTAGATATATATATATATATATAGCTATATAAGATATATATATAGATATAATAGATATATTTATATATATATATATATATTATATATTATATATATATATATATATATATATATACAGTTGCGACTTTTCTGTCACATGCACATGGGGAGGTTCTGAATCACTTCTGTTATGTCACGTCTTACTGTCAGGAGTATAATTATAGACAATAAAAAAGTTCCCTTTCTATCGATCCCTGCAGATCATACCACAGAAAGAGGTCCCCCGCCACCCCCCCCAGTATTGTTGTTATAGTGGTGTGATTAAAGATGTGCTGCAGCTAACACGATTGCCCCTGTTTATACATTACGGTGGGGAATATATAATACAATTTATCAGAGCCTCTCCAGGCAAAGAGACATAACGCCCACCAATAGCCATGCAGAAAATGGTGTTACCCAATCATTGTCTTATGCGTTAACGTCTGCAATAAATCCTGCACCATCTCTATGTCTGTGTCTATAGAACAGAGACTATTAGGGTATTAACTCTGCTATGAGAACAGGATCTTCCTCCCAACGCCGCACCTGACTTCTAAATGATAGCTCAGCGCATCCCCAGGCTGGTAACAGGTTCTAAGCACTTCGTGGGACTTTTACTCGCTGTGTACTGTGTCCTGTGTTCTTTGTGCTGTGCAAACAATGATGTGATAATAACAGCAAAACAAGTCCAAAGAAGCAAAACAAAAACATTATAATTATGACTATTTTGTCTCTTATGATCTATGTATAATATATATGGGAAAATTGATGTCCTCTTTGGTGCTGATCTCCACTTCGTGCTCAGCGCAATATGTGAAAGAAATATAAAAAAACAGACTACAATGTGTAATATCGTTTATACAATTTAAACAGCTATACCTCTGTGAATGGGTATTATAAATGATATGTGAATACCGCCAATAAATCCCTTCAGACCGTGATGTTGCTTGGTGATGGACTCATTAACCCTTGGTGTTGGTTATGAAATGCACATTTATCATAGGGAATTATATCTGAAATGTAACCCCTTATATTAGCACCAAGTGCACAGTCATACATCAAGTGAACTTTGTAACTGGATATGACACAATAAAGTGGAGATTTAAGAACAGGAAAACTCTAGTGGTTAGTGGGAATCCGCAGTAGTCACCTGGTGTAATTGTTTTCCCCCAGAATTGTACCACTTGTGCCTTGATACACACTATGGGGGTAGGGAGGGGGGATTCATGAAGCTCTGATAAGGGATATTGGAGCTTGAGTATACTATAGAAGAGGAGCAGTATAGGTGTTATAGTTGTATTCTGACCACATTCCCTTCCATCTCCTTAAACCTTTTGTTCCCACTACAATCCCTACTGTATGATCACACACATTTTTAACTCCTCCATCTACTCTGTTACCGCTCCCTCCTCCTTCAAACATGCAAAAGTTATACCATTACTCAAAAACAGCAAGCTTGATCCTACCTGTCTTTTTAACTATCGAACAGTCTTCCTCCTGCCTTTTGCCTATAAACGCCTTGAACGTCTTGTTTCCACTTGCTTGCTCCACCCATTCTCTTTTAGACCCTCTACAATCTGGCTTCCGCACTGCTCACTCAACTGAAACAGCCTTCACTAAAATAACTAATGACCTTCATGTTGCCAAGACAGAGGTCATTACATTCTGCTCATATTATTCGACCTCTCTGCAGCATTTGACACCTTGGACCACCCTCTTCTCCTTCACATTCTCCATAATCTTGGTATTCGTAACAAAGTCATGAACGTTGACATTTAACATGCTAACTGAGGCCTGTAGAGTCTGAGGTGTAACTCTTGTTTTTTTTCTGAGCATTGCACGGTCTGATCTTGGGGTGAATTTGCTGGGACATCCACTCCTGGAATAATTGGCAACTGTCTTGAATGTTTTCCACTTTTGAATAATCTTTCTCACTGTAGAATGATGAACTTTAAATTGTTGGGAAAATGGCCTTATAACCCTTCCCAGATTGATGGGCAGCAACAATTGCTTCTCTAAGATCATTGCTGATATATTTCCTCCTTGGCATTGTGTTAACACACATCTGAATTCTCCAGACCAGCAAACTGCTAAAGCTTCGGCTTTTATAGAGGTCGTCACACTTGCTGATGATCAATTAATCAAGGGCATTTGATTAGCAGCACCTGTCTGCTACTTAGCAATTCCAATGGAAGCAGTAAGGGTGTACTTAGTTTTTCACACATGGCTTCTCCATTTTTGCTTTATTTTTGTTAAATAATGTCATGTGTTGTTGTTCATCTGAGGTTGTATTTACCTAATTTTAAGACCTGCTAAGGAACAGATGATTGTTATTATGTCCTGATATGTAAAACCATAGAATTCAAAGAGGGTGTACAATATATATATATATATATATTTTAAAAAGAAAGAGAATTGGATTCGCGCCTATTTACTGCTTGAGCCAAAGACAAAGCTGTGATGAAACCTCACTGATGGATAGCTATGCTGACCAAGGGATAACCTGGAGTGGATGTAAATAATAAAAAACACATGATGTTCATCTAATCCGGTACACAGAATACCAAGGCACCACCTTTGGAGTACCGCATGCAGTGAAGGAGGCATCTCAACATCGGAAAAGGATTCCGCTTGGACCCATGCAGCAGCTTGGCGATTGAGTATAACTCATATATGCTTTTATTCTATCTCTGTTTGTGAGTGCACATTTTATATTTTCCCGTCAGAGAAAATTATTTTTATACTTTAACACAGGAGTGCGCCTGTTTTCTTTTTGTTTTTGTTACAGAACACATATATATATATACAGTGGTCGACAAATCACCAAAAAATGTACTCGCCGAACAGAAAAATCTGCTCGCCACCTAGTACCACATGTGTGCTGCTTGGGCCAATAGGAGCTCGCCACAATGTTAAATCCACTCGCCCGGGGCGTGCAAATGTATAGGTTTGTCGAACACGGAGAAGAGAGAATAGAGAGATAGAGATAGTAGGATGATAGAGAGAGAGAGAATATATAGAGAGATGAGAGAGGAGAGTGATTGGAGATAGAGAGATCTAGGTGTGGGCCAAAGTATAACAATATGTATAGTAAAAGAAAAGATATATATGATATACTGTATATGTAATGTTATATAGATATATATATATAGTATATATATATATATATAATATATATACTATATATTATATATATATATATATATATATATATATGTATCATGAAACACAAGAAACACAACCTGCACAAACCAAAAGTAGAAGTGATATAACCAGTAAGGTGAAGGTAAGTAATATATAAACAATACTGGCGTGTGCTAGGGATGATGAATATATGTGAACATGACAAAAAGAAAAAGAATCCAGATTCGATTCTAGCATACAAAAGATATCAAATTTATTAAACACCATATAACAAAATATATAATAAAAAGGTACCACAGTGTACCAAGGATGATTGCTACTGAACACTAATGAATTGAAAAGCATGAAGTTAGACTAAGTTAGAACACATTCAAACAGATCACAAATAAGCGGTATAAAAGCTGTAAGCTAATGTGTGAAAAACCAGAAGTAGTGAAGAGGTTAATGTGTAAGTTCAGGTAAGTAAGTAACATGTATAGGCTGCATATGACACGCAGAGACCCAAACCATAAGTGCCTATGCACACGCAGAGACCAAACCCTAAAGTGTGGAGGCAACTAAGTTGCCACCTAGCACTTACCGGCCGGTTTAGAATCACCAATAATAAAAGCCAGAATAGCTGCCTATGCTGATGTGTGCACAGACAGTGGGCAATATATAGCAACATGTATGAGTATTGCAATTGAATTGGCACACACAGATAACAGCAGAGCTAAAGACGATGTCAACAATAAGTTATAATGGAGTACGTAGCATGGTCCAAGTGGGGTTAATGTGGCTGGGGGTTTGCAACTGGAGCGCTGGTAGAGAGTCCAGATAGGTGGAATCGCACAAATGGCATGCTCAAATGAGCAGTGAGAGCGCCAAATGAAAATTGCAGCAGGGGAGAGATGAATCAGCCTGGGTCACGCTGGACCCTGAACTAACAAAAGCCCCGACGTGCACGTTTTGCCACCTGCTTCGTCCGGGGGCTTGATGTGCTGATGGAGTAGAGCCAAATTTGAAGTCAGCAGTTAATGTGATGTAGATGATATCAGGTGAGTGAGAGAGCTGGGGATTGCAAACACTGATGGGATGATGTCATAAATCCTCCCATGTGGGAGGGATGATCAAGGCATATCATGGTTTTTATACCTAGATACAGAAATATATAAGGATAAAAAATATATAACTAATATAAAAATGCACATGGGTTAAAAGAAGAGGAGAGTGGACCACATTATATGCAGATGTTAAACCAACACACAGCCTGGACGTTATGGCAAAAAAGATCAGCATAACTGCTGTAATAGACTCTCACAAACATGCTGATACTGTTCAGGTGCACACTACAGTATCAAGTCAGTGAAAATTGATATATATCTTTGTATATAATTGAACACTATACCTATGCAATAAGAAGAGTATAAATTGCAAGATAGCTTAAAAGGAAAGAGATAAACAAATAAATAAAAGAGGTAAATCAAAACAAAAACAAAGGATGATGATAATAATACAAATGTGCCTCAGAGAAATGAGATAGGATGAAGTGGGTCACTGGATTGTCACAGGAACATTGCATACCCCATATACTCATTCATCCCCAAGGGCAGCAACGTTCCTAATTTGACAATCCAGCAACACTCGCATTGCAGAAGTAGATGTTCCAGGTCAGCATCTCTGATGCCCAAGGACACCTGGTCAATAGCAAAGACCTTCAGCAAGCTAATGTTTGAGTTATGCTTGGCTCTACAGTGTCTCGCTACTGTTGTCAGTTTACATCCACACTGGAACTGCTCGGCGGAATTAATGAGAATTCGATTCTGAATGACGAATCTTCTCTGGTTGAATTGCGCACACAGATTGACATAACTAAAAGTGCAACGCGAGTGTCGCTGGATTGTCAAATTAGGAACATTGCTGCCCTTGGGGATGAATGAGTATATGGGGTATGCAATGTTCCTGTGACAATCCAGTGACCCACTTCATCCTATCTCATTTCTCTGAGGCACATTTGTATTATTATCATCATCCTTTGTTTTTGTTTCGACCACACTTTCAGTTTGATTTACCTCCAGTTCCATCATGAGCGAAAAAAACATTATTAACAAAATAATAGGAATAAAAATAGGAACTATGAGTCCCGACCTCGTGATGAGAGCCTGAGTTATCGTTTTGAAAACGGTAGTCATAATTTAAAAACTTCAGTGACTACAGATAAACCAGATCATAGATCCTCCTCTGGGTCTCATTTTTTAGAGTCCCTGAGGAACAGATTCCTTACCCCTATAGAGAAAATCAAAAGGAAACAGAATTTGAAAGAAAGAACCCCACCCGCAGACAGCACGAAAAAACGGGTTTTGTCAGGGGAGGGACCAGAGTCCAAATAAAGAGATCAACAAAGAAGGGGGTCCCATTAAAACAAGGGATCTTTAATCTTTCATCTGTTATATTAACTGAAGATCAAAAAATGGTACTTATCAGAGGTCTTACTTTTGCTAGATCCAGTGGACCTGATGGTTTTCAGCTGTATAAAGACCTACACAAATTCATTAGGAACATCACCCATAAGAGACACTTTATTAAGGTAGATAAAGAGAACAATAAGGCTATACTAGAACAAAATGTAATGACCATATTGGATAACACAGAGGATAACCTAGAGTGTAAATACACGCCGTTTAAACCTAGATCCAAGTTTTATCCGGACCACTCTAAGGGACACCACGTGGAGACATTCTTTAATATGGTCAATAATGATTTCCTCAGTTTAACTAGAACCTTTAAACCAAAAAGTATTAAACATAATACAGTATGAGCTTCAAGGAAAATTTAGCATTAAGATTTTTGAAGGATAATTCTAATTTAATTATCAGACAGGCCGATAAAGGAGGCGGTGTGGTTCTTCAAGATCATCCAGTCTATGAAGCAGAAGCACACCGTCTCCTTTCAGACACTGCCTTTTATAAAAAGATCTCCAAGGATCCGACGTTAGAATTTACAGTTTCATTGAAGAAACTTTTGGATAAGGCCCACATTGATTTGGTTATATCTAAAAATGAATACGAATTCTTGTACTCCAAGTGCCCGAAGGTACCTATATTCTACCACCTGCCAAAGTTGCATAAATCATTGATTAATCCACCGGGTTGACCGATTATTTCGGGGATCCAGTCACTCACGGCGAATTTATCGCAATATGTGGATTTCTATTTACAAGGTTATGTAACTACTTTACCTTCATTCTTAAAAGATACCTCTTCAGTTCTGCAGACCTTTGCTGACTTCAAGTGGAAGTCAACGTATAGATGGTTGACCTGCGATGTGCAGGCACTCTATACGCACATCCCTCATTATAAGGGATTATTGGCAGTAAGATCTTTCTTGGCGGGTGATCATTCATTACATCTCCTCAACACAGAGTTTATTCTTGGCTCAATCAAATTCATATTGACTTATAATTACTTCATGTTTCTCTCCCAGTTCTTCCTGCAGGTTTGCGGAACTGCTATGGGGACACGTTTTGCCCCCAGCTTCGCAAACCTGTATATGGGGAACTGGGAGAGGCAGAGAATATGGACCAACAATCCATTCCATCAAAATGTAATTATTTGGCGGCTTTTCATTGATGACATCCTCTGCGTTTGGGATGGTGATGAGTCTAGTATGAATTAATTCATTAACTATCTAAATGACAATGACTTGAATTTAATTTTTAGTCATAAATCTGATGTGAGTTCGATTGATTTCCTGGATTTGAAACTAACTGCCACTGATAGTGGGAATGTCTCCACAAAAGTCTTTTTTAAAGAAGTGGACTCAAATAACCTACTGATGGCAACCAGTAACCGCAAGAGAACGTGGATTTCAAATATTCCCAGGGGCCAATTTGTTAGAATAAAAAGAAACTGCAGTAACCCTGAAGACTTTGAGGAGCAAGCTCAACAGTTATTCTGTAAATTTATTGAAAGGGGATACTCTGAATCCAGTCTATTGCTAGATTTGGATAAAGTAAGGTGTATGAATAGGGATTCCATGATTGTACCAAGGGTGTCAAAAGTACCAGCAGACACTGGAGGACAACTGGAGATTCCTTTCATTACTACCTTTAACTCAGTAAATAAAAAAGTTGAAGAGATTATCAAAAAACATTGGGCAATTTTATGCAATGATCTAATCCTTGGAGATCATATTTCATCAACACCTAAATTCATATACTGTATAGAAAGGCTAGGAGTCTTAAAAACACACGAGCCCCAAGCGATGTTTTTCCTTCTTATAATGCTAGAGAGAAGCTATGGCTAAGTAAACCTACTGGTAATTTTACATGCGGAAACTGTTCTGTATGTAAACATTTACATAAAGATAATACTACATTTAAGTCAGCTACAACAAATGAAGAGTTCAAAATTGAGGATTTCATTCATTGTAATTCAACCCATGTAGTATATTTAATAGAATGTGCTTGCAATATTCAGTATGTGGGCCGCACTAAGCGATGTCTTAAAGTGCGGATCCAAGAGCACATTAGAAATATAAAACATGGGTATGAAAAACATAGTCTATCTAAACACTTTCTAAGACATCACAATAAAAATCCCTCCACTTTAAGATTTAAGGGGATTCAGATTGTCCCTAAAGGTAGGTGAGGAGGTGATAGAATTAAAGACCTTTCTGTTCAAGAAACTTATTGGATTTACCAATTACAGTCTCTTTCCCCTAAGGGGTTAAAGGAAGATGTTGACATTTGGTCTTTGTACTGAATTCTTTGTTTTTTTTCTTTCATGCCTCAGGTTAATCATTATGGATGTAAATTATGTAACTAGTCCTGTGTTTCTATATCTTTTAGTATCAACGTGGAGCTGAATCATTGCCATTTGTTAGATTTATATTTTATATATTTGTATGTATTGAAATTTATTTTATGTGTTTATATAATTTTGTACTATGTATGTAACGCTGTTTTT
Source organism: Ascaphus truei (assembly GCA_036426205.1). Taxonomy (NCBI): domain Eukaryota; kingdom Metazoa; phylum Chordata; class Amphibia; order Anura; family Ascaphidae; genus Ascaphus; species Ascaphus truei. The sequence continues at coordinate 1,390,667 of CM071572.1, forward strand.
CATTAGATCAATTGTACATACAGCTGAATGCTAATGCGGCTTGCCTAATGGCTATTGGTTGTTCTATCATTACCAATTAACCAATCTCAGATCTCTAGAAGGTATTTAATGTGAACATTTGCTCATTATTTTTTAACCCTGAAGAAGTGGCCTTTTTAGTTTCTACGAAACGCGTTGGAATTTTACTTTTATTGATCTGAGAGTACCCACAGTATTCTATCACTATCCTGGTCAATTGACAGCTTTATTCCGGCATTCTCCTGGCTGTCGCCGATCCAGTGACGTCATCTTCGTTCGCCGGCGTTCAGTGTGCTGGCGCGAGGGCTAGAGCAGACGCTGACTAGTGAGACTGTCCCTACATCAGCTGCTCCTTAACGGAGCTCGGGACTCATTCACTCTGACGGCGTGGAAGCTACCAAGGGACCCTCTGCTTACAGAGTGCAGCAGATGAGAGCACAGTAGACCATCTGAATACAGATTCCTGAGATCGGGTGATCCGCTGCAGCCTCCCCATGTGTCCTGATGTCTGAGTGGTAACAACTGTCACTGTTAAATGCTTGTTATACCTTTTTCTGATGTACGCAGAACCTTGAATTATTTTTAAATGATAAATTGTTCATTCTTACTTCACCATGAGCGTTGTGCGCAGTTTTGTGTTTTGTTTTGTCTAGATTCAGGATCTTGGACCACCCTTATTACAGCAACAGACGCTCCTTAACACAGTTATCTTTACTCACCTTGGTATTTAGTGGATATTTTCACTGAATTTATTTATCACATTGTTTATTCATTATAGCAGCACATTTGTACTGTTTTTATTTTATTTTCTTCTTCTTTATCTTCTTCTTTATCCTTATCTTCATATGTATCTTCATATGTCCATTGTAATCCTATAGGCGGATGTTGTCGCGTCGGCTTCTTAAAGTCAAATGAGACAGGACAGGTTTTATATAAGGCCTGTGACATAACATTTGAGTGTCAGATTGTACAAAATCAATCCAATTGGATGCTGTACCATGTGACAGGGTTCTTTTTTTTGAGGATGTGACATCATCTTCAAGGGAGGAACATCACATCCTTAAAACAAAATGGATGCCATCACTTGGTACTGGAACAATTTGGATTGTGAGTGTACCACGTGGTAAGTAGAACTTTTATTTAGTTTATGCTGGCTGAATAATATTTAATAATTTTTTTTTTACTTGTATTTTATTGTTTTTCAAAGTTTAACAGGGAGGGTGGGAGGGCTGGAGGGGTACAGAAAATGAAAAGGGTGGGTGGGGAGGGTGAAGGGGAATCATCCACAATGGTCTCCACGCAGGGAACTTGCAAGTAAAGGTATACATATATTTATATAAAAATATAAAAGACATCCTATATGTTAGTGATGCATACATTTTGGTTTTAAATCGAGTCTGATTTCACGGTCTTAAGCCAGGTTTGGATTTTGCCATATATAAGTCGCCCAAGGGTCCCAGGTTGTCATGAAACTATTAAATCTTGGACTAGACTGATTAGTCTTTCCATGGTCATAACATGGTTCATTTTATTTATTACTGTTGTGATTGGTGGGGAGTCATTCTGTTTCCAGTGTTTCACAATCATTGCTTTAGCTGCCGAGAGTATTTGTGTTATCAAGTAGTCTGTCTTCCTTTCAAGACCGTCTGTAGGTTTTAATAAAAGTACAGTTTCCACGTCCCAAGTCAAATCTATACCTAGTATAATCTTGGGGCATGACCACCAGCTATGTTTAAACGTGCCCGCTTGTCCGCTATTATGCCATCACATGGGGGAAGTTGATGAGAAGAAAGAATGAAGCGCACAGGTGTGTAATACCATCTGTAAAGGATTTTCAGATTTGTTTCTCTAACCGCTGAGCATCTTGAAGCTCTAGCTAATCTTTCATATATCTCTTCCCAATCTTCCTCCTCCATGGTACTCCCTATATCTTTTTCCCAGTCTGATATATTTTTGCTTGTTTGCCCTCTGTGTTGCTGTATCAGTACCTGATAAAACTGGGCGATTGTCCCTTTATGGTATATGCCTGATTGATACAACCTTTCAAAAGTGGTTAGGGGTCTAGTCCAGGTTTACTTGTGGATGTATCGAGGAAACATAATGATTTAGCTGCATATACTGGAGTGTATGTGTATTAGGGATATCATATATCCCCATGTCCCTAGTTTGCAGGTCCTTTCATTCTGCTTGATATAGACCCACTGTGGTCTTTCTCCCTCCTAATAGAGGTGAATGAGAATTTTAGGCCTAATAGAGGTATATTAGTATTTTATCTGGTAGTATTAGGCCTTGCGAACAGGTGTCTGCCTTGTCGTGGCTCGCAAGCTTACAACGCTTTGGCCAAAGGGTTAAACTAAATGACCCTATTTCAAGAGAATATATAAGTATTTTACTGTGTATTTCTGCAATGTTGGATGTAGCATTAGGCTTCTCTGTCGTCTATATACAGTATGCCACGCTCAATAGCACTCCTTTTTGACACAAATACATATATATATTTGTGGGGGCTCAGGGGTTCCCAAAAAGAGCTTGCTGGGGTTCTGTGTTTTATTTTGAACTAAGCAACTTTGAAAAATCCGCCCGCGCTCTTTCGGCTCTGACTCAAGGGGAACACACAATCTGATTGGCTCACCACTTCTTATAGTATTCTCTGCTTCATTCAAAATTGGAAGCAGACTGGACAGCCAATCAGCACATGGAAACTTTCTCAAGCAGCCAACCAGAGCCAAGCCGGGTAGAAAAGCCAGGTCAGTGGGGAATTCGAAATAGCTAAGAGACATACACAAGCCTGGCGCATCTCCCCCCCAGCTATCCCAATGCCACCCGCTGGGCAGGCGCCCCTAAGTCTGGCAGAACAAGTGGCATCCCAGAGGACTGCCATTGATCTCCGGACCCAGTTCTCCGCCTTTCCCCACTAACCAAATGCTATTCACACCTCTGGGCATCCTCTGGCTGCTTTGAACTTCGATGTCCAGAAGAAATACCGGCACCTATGGGTTTGCACGGGCTGCCTGTTTGGACATCGGTTACGAATGTAAAACACATTGAAATACATTTTAATAAACACTGAGTCTCTGAGAACCCCGTCAGCTATGTGGGACTTTAGGAGAGGATGTTGGAGTTTGAAAACTAGGAGTCTGGGAGACACTGTATGACCCAAGTGCAACTTACCCTGGGTACCCAAAAATAGTGCGAGTAAGCCGGGGAGAATTATAGGCACACCGGTAACTTTGTCCCCAGACCTCCTGCAATCAAAATGACTTATGTTTCACCCCAAACACCTACCTAAGACTTAAACTCCCAAAGTTTGAAGTCTCAAAAGTAGAGTGAACAGAACAGGAAAAAATGTTGTCTCTTTATTTCTGTCTGCCTTATCTCCACAGACACTTTCCCTTTGACTCACTTTGGAATCTCAGAGTCCCCCCAACCTTATGAACGGTTGGGCACCCACAAACAATATACTGTTTGCGGGTCACCTTGGCACTAGCTGGAGTAAAAACCTTAACCTAGGGATTCCTTTAGCTAAAGGAATACATTTTTATCCCTGTGCCTCATTCTCCTTTCCGCGCAGGGCGCCCTAGTGGTGAGTCGCGCTTATGTTTTCAATTTGCCTACATGTGTCCGAGAATCAAGCATGATTCCTGGACACATTTATTGGGGAACCGGTAACTCGGGACCCCAACCTCCTAGGCACATTCTGTCAACAGTTCCTCTGCAAACCCCCCCTTGAAACTCATACACTAGCAATCCCTGCTTGATTGCATGCCCGGAAAGGGGAAAACACAAAAAATGGTTTTATTACTTAAAGTACAATGCAATAATACAATATTACTGGGCCCAAAGCTAACTCTCTTGGACCCTTATACTCGGAGCAGAGGTAACCAAATGAGCTTTGCCTTTTTTTATATAGCGTGGTTACCCCCTCCCATCAAAGCCTGTGCAGAAAAAGTACACCTGAGGCACCCTGGGAGATATGCTAATGGATTTACAAACTATATTTAAATGAGTCCCATCCCACATTTTCTAAAAGGATTTCCATAGCAACTATGTAGAGTTGTTTAACCTAAGTACCAACCCAATGACTGGAATGGTTTCACACCCAGCAGGACACGAAACCAAAACCACGGCTTTTCCAGTGTTAACTGGAATAGTTAACAAGGGTTACCCCGTGGTTACCTTAGCTCTTACTAAAGCATTACATGGCAATGTTTTACTACCCATATAGGTGGCCAAGTGGGTAGGTAGTGTAGTTTAATGTTTCTATTAACCTCGTTCTAGCCCTTTTTGATCAGCTACTGTAGTCATTTAAACCCATGACTCGTTTCCCGTGGGTTACTAAGGGTTTAATAGGTACTGTAATATATTATAATTACTATGTTATCATCTATTTCAAGTTGTTTTAGTTTATGTATATATAATGGCCAATATATTTGTCATTATATACTGTACATAGGAAACAGAGGGCTATCCCCAGCCTGATAAAATATGAAATATGAAATGAAACCTCCACCGTATAGCATATGCTATACGGTGGAGGTTTCTTGTCGCTTTTTTCACCCACCATAACTTTAAAATGTGTATGGTAAATCCTACTGCCTTGAAAATTGCAGAGCCAGTACAACCAACCTCACACTGAAGAGACCAATAACGGTTGAAAACTGTCTGTGAATGGTTTCTCTGGCTTTGCATCTAATTCCCATGCTGTGCTTAAAAGCTGTGTTAAAAGCGAGCATTAGTTTATAAGGGTTCCATGTCAAAATGGATTTCAGGCAAAAGGTGACACAGGACAGAAAGAATTAGGGGTGGCTGCAAAAGACATGGTACACTGCCTAGAACCCCTTGCAATGCATTCTCCTGTATAGATGATAATTTGTCTGACACCATACAAAAATGACTGTTTTTTTTTTTTTTTATAATAGTTTGTGTCAATTTAAGCTCAAACACAAAAGAAACATCATTCCTGAAAAAACGCTAACAATACAGTGATTAAAGTATTATCAGGTGTATACATAAGTACAGTTTTAGTGATGAAGAGGCTGTACCTCCTAAGCATAAGAGTACATGTTGCTTTTCATATATCACTAGGGGGTTAACGAAGCAAACCCTGCCCCAATATGCAAAACAGTGAAGTTATTTATACTCCCCTTACATATATTTGGCACCTCCCTACGAGAAACCCTAATGTCGAAACGTACGTCGGGAGACGTGACTACGTGGCCGCACTTAATTGAATTCAGTCCTCAAAGGTTCCCCTCTCCGGCTAAGCATCATGCCCCAGACCGAGACCAGAAATCAGCTGGTAGCCAATCGGGCATTTTTTGCATACAGTATCGGCGATCCGATCCAGCCGTAAAGGAAGCCCTGCGCTTTGTGATTATTTTACCCAAAAGTGTATGCAGCACACGAGAGTTCAACAAACCAGACAATTACTATGCTTCATATAGATGGGGGTAGTTGGCTTGGATCCAATTTGGCGATTTTCAAATCGCTGTATACACTGGCGACGCTCAGATTAGTCATGGCGGGAGTGAATGAGGGCCCGCATTACAGTTTTAGCAGTAGAACGACAGAAAAGGGTGTATCTTTGAAATGTTACAGAGGTAAAAATTAGTGGAGTCAAATGTGACCCCTAGGCAGTGTGCGTGTAGTACTGTACTGAGTTTCTGATAGTACAGCCAACAGTAATGTATAAGGGGGCAGTAGGGTAAGGATTAGGAGAAAGTATGAGGATCTCTGTCTTGGACATGTTACGTTTGAGTAAGCGGAGGGCCACCCAGGATTATATACAGTGGCAGAAAGACATTGGGAGACTTTGGTCTGTACAGCAGCAATAAGGTCAGGAGTTTAAATATACATTGTGTGTCATCGACATAGAGGTGATATTTGAACCATAGATATGTTATACTGTTACCTGGAGATAGTGCGTAAACAGAAAAGAGAAGATATCCCAGGACAGATCCCTGGGGTACAAACACAGAGAGATCAACAGAGCAGGAGGTGCTAGAAAATAGACAAACGAGACGCTCAAAGTACAATGGGAGAGGTAAGAGGAAATCCAAGGCTAGAGCTCTTTACAGACACTAAGTATGCATAATGTGAAGTATACAATAAGAGGGTGGTCTACAGTATCAAAGGCGGCAGAGAGGTCGAGTAATATGAGCAGAGTGTAATGACCATTGTCTTTTGCAGCATGGAGGTCATTAGTTATTTTGATAAGGGCTGTCTTAGTGGAGTGAGCATGCAGAAACCAGATTGTCAAGGTTCTAGGAAAGAGTCAGTGGTGAGAAAATAGAGCAAGCAAGAGAACACAAGGAGTTCAAGGAGTTTAGAGGCAAAAGGCACCTGCTGTCTCTGTACTGCAAGTCTCTCAGCATTCCACTTAGATTGTAAGCTCCCTGGGGCAGGGATTTCCTTTCCTATTGTCTAACTTTGTTGCATTTTTTGTATTATAATTCCCTGTCCTGTATTGTCTCATTAGTAAAGCGCTCAGCGCTATATAACTAAAGATATTTAGAAACATATATACATAGAAAAAACGGCACTCCAGTGGTCTCGTATAAAATATACTACAAGATATAGATATAATATTCACTAAAAGATAACAATAAGTAGCGCCAATAAGAATAATAGGTGAAAATAAAGTCATTAGTATCTAATGAATGTAACAATAAATAGCCTAAAAATATATATTGTGTCAGATATATAGTAAACCTCCATATTTGGGTCACATTTTTAGTACATCCCTTTAGATATATGAACAGCACACTGAAGACCCCATTCAAAGATATGGAAAAACAAAACCAAGAGTATAAAATGACAAACAGTATAATATAATACCTAAAACCAGGGAGAAAAGAAACATTAACACTATAAAGGATGTATGTTCACTAAGTTTAAAAAATGATTTAATAATAAAATGGAATAAAAAAAGAGGATTAAGTTCTATTACAGAATCATTGAAAGAAAGAGAAATCCTATAGAAAAAAAAATGAGACAAAGACTAAAAATGAGAGTGACATACGTAACCACGAGATTAAACCCAGGTACTGGTTTGAAGAAACTCGTTAAGACCTCCTGGAGTAAGGGTACCCAGGTGATAAATCCAATAGGACTAATTTCTACATAGGTTTTTGAATATCACCTCTTTAGCAGGTGGAGGGTAGATTACCGTGAGCGTCCCTGGGTCTTTATGTTGCTTTTTAACAAAGTCTCTCAAAACATTGCATGTGTTCAAACCTTTTAAAATATTGTGCTTATGTTCAAGGACCGTATTAACCAGGGAGCATGTGGTCTGCCCCACGTATTGGAGGCCACAGGCGCAATACAACAAACAGGTAACAAAAGTGGTCAAACAATTATTCTTACCTCTAACTTTAAATGTTTCCCATTATGAAAAGAACAAAAACTGTCTTCAAGATACAGATGTTTGCAAGTGTGGCTGTGTGAGTGCGTTGGTCTGTCTGATCGCGAGAGAGGTTGTCCCGCTACCTGTGGTGCAGTGAGGAGGGGAGACTTCCTTTGCTCTTATAGGACTGTCTCAATAACTGGCACCTCTGGATACGGTTTCCGGTGTATGGAATACAGTTAGGGGGTTTCTGTCACCCTTGTGACAGTACGGCAGGTGCCTCTGGACCCCTGTTTCCGGTTGTGTATATACTTGGACACTTACTTGGGTTTCCCGTGGAGAAGTCCCCTGATGTCTAGGTGATGTTGCCTGGTGATTATATCACTCCAAAAAGCTTTTAATTCTTCACTGTTTTGTAAGTGCATTTACTTGTTCAATTTTTAATATTAAATTGTAAAACTTGTATGCGCTATGAAGTGCGCACCTTCTTTTTTCTTTTTACGATATAATATTCACTAATATCATTTTGTATTATTTTTTCTACAAGATCATTGGAGTGTAATTATTTTATGAACAAGTATCAATAATCCAGCTAAATTACCATTGGACAGATACAGTAGATGTGCAATACCCCTTTCCTCAATATTATCACTCATAGTTCAGTCCATGGCTTATATCTGACTGTCACACTGGCTCAGATTTTCATCAGAGATAATCTGTAAAATGCCCTTCCCTCCCACCTTCCTAAATATGTTACAATGTTAAACTGATTCCCAGGACTCTGATCTGGGATCTTCGTGTTTGAAAAATATAATCTCAAAACGTCAGGAAAAAAATCCTTCCTTCAATGATATTTGGCATGCAAGAAGCATATCATCCCAATTTAAACTCTCAAATTTAATTTACAATGCTCCAGTAAATGAACCCAGCACACACACTCAAACACTTGAATTTTGGTATTTATTTATTTGATATGAGATTTTGCTTATGGAATCTTTGGTTACTTTCTAACTTTGTGGTTCCTATAAAAGGATTATGATATCATAACTTGTGTTCTTGCAAAGCTTCTTGTCTGACTGATACAAAGGTGTCAATAATAATACATTGATTTACAATTGTTATTGTTTATTGCTATTATCATTGCAATAATTCCAAACCCCAGCGAATGTATCAATAACCCAAATAAAATGCTTTTCTACATTTCTGTCATTGGTGCAGTTTTTGGTAGACTGGGGGTTCTGTCGTCTTTCTGTAGTTAGGTGCAATGAAAGACAGATCTGGATATTTCTTCAAAACCAATAATTAGATCAAAGCCAAACTCACATATCGAGGGAGACAGGCAGCCTTTCTCTGAATATTGCATTTCCCCTCCACCTGCAGAGACAACACATTTCACACATCATGTAATGAAGAATATCCAGCATCATGAATTTGTGTATTAACCATGACAACATGTTACATGCAAGAGGTTTGTTAACTGCAACTCTCACATTAGTTTCTTGATTTCACTTCTGTAACTGTGCTGGTGAACAAGAAAACTAGTGTAGGTATTTTGAAAAAAGAGACAATAATATCATGAACAAACTTCTTCCAAGAAAAGATAAAAAGATGATGGTCCATATTTACTAAGTGGTGCTATTCCATAATACATGTTGTGGCACCAACATACATATATTAGTCCCATTAAAAGTTATTGGTTGGATTGTGACTTATGGAATACCACTGTTTAGATTATACGGCCCAATGTGCCCTTCAACAAAAAAGAGAAGCATATCGAAAAACCACGCTGCTACTGTATAAAGCAGAGAACCTTGCAGTTGTTCCCTCGGGGTGTCTGTAGGAGGTGGAAGTTGATGGGAGATGAGGAGCATGCAGCTCAGATTCTGTATCAGGAGTTCAGGGACAACTCTGCTCTAAGTACATTAGGGACCTGGGTGGAGGTTAGGACTCCCAAAAGCAAAGTTACTGGGGAAAACGTGATTATATTGTGTGATACCTGCCTGCTATCAGAGATATAAATATAGCCAACAGTGAGAGTAACCTGCAGCTTCCACCCTGTGTCTACTTTCCTTTCCAAGTAATAACCAGACCTCTCCATGCACAGCACCACCCCAGACTGTGAGACGTCTTTCCCCCAGGTCTGTCTTTCCTTGGTTTTGCCCCCGGTGGCAGAAGGTGCGCGGCCGTGTATCACACAAATAGTAAATACGCAGGAACTAAAAGGGTCCGTGGGACAGGCTGCCTCATAACGTACTGCAGCCTGAAGACACATACAGCTGTGGCAATGTTCCGCATGAGAAGCTAATTAAGATAAATTACACATAATCGGAAATAGGAGGGTCAGCACGATTATTGTCAAACTACAAAGGGCCTCATTCAGAAAGCGTTCATAAGCCACTTATCAAGCACTTATCACCCAAAATGACTATCATAAAAAAAATCACAGAGGCAGCGGTGATAAGCCACTTATCACCACTATTTGGCATGTTCATAAACTTGTGCAATTCTAGTAGCAGTGATTTGGCTATGAACGCCTATCACCGCTCTAGAATGGTGATTTTATCACAAAATTCTCACGCCAGAAAAAGTTGGCTTAAAGGTGTTGGAAACCTGCAGAGAAGCGGCGAGATGGAACTTAGAAATAAAATGCCTTTTCCTGCATAGGATTGATGCCGGGAATCTCTGGAGCTGATATCCATTCATATTAGCACCGGAGACTCCTTGTATGAATCCTGTCAAATAAAAATGCATTTACAGTAAACTTCATTACCATAGTGGATAGCCTGGCCAGGGACACCCGACTTCCCGAGATATAGGCCCCGTTATGGGGTGCCAGTATCTCCCATGCGTCACGTGACCGTGGGAATAAAATGCATAGAAGATTCCGGCACAACATAACAGGGCCTTTATCTCGGGAAGAATGGGGTCCCTGAGACTGAAATCAATGGGGATCAGCTCAGGAGACCCCCTGCTCATCTAAACTATTAACAAAATTAAAATTTACACATAAATTTCGGGCGATATTTGCACAGGGAGAGACGGCTCTCTCAGAGCAGCTCTCTCTGCAGCAGATGCAACTCGCCAGGTAAGGCCTTTTCAGAGGATCCCCGGCTTATCACCCGTTTTGTGAATTTTGCTATGACAGGTAATGAAGGCTTTCTGATACCGTGATAGCAACGCTCATAAAAAGGGTGATTTAAATGGTCCGGTGATTTTTTTTATGAACCTTCTCTGAATGAGGCCCAAAGTGTTTTAATTCATGATAATTTAAAGACTGAAGCTTACATTTAGTTGTAAGTATATAATTTACCTATCAAAATTGAGGTCAGCTTTTAGTTTTGAAGTGTCCTTCTGAGTCCTCCCATATCATCCTACTGATAAAACCCTTAATCTCCCTCTTCCCCTTAATAGCCTTTGCACCTAGTAACCGCCTATTCCAATATGCCCAAAATACAGTATGTACCACGTGTGATGCAGGAAGTGGAAAGTGATTAAGCAAGTTACTTGAATATCAGTCAAATCATATACTGTTATAGACATTAGGTGTAGGAAAGGTCCCATCACCCACTTTTTTAATACTCCTTTGAGGACTGTACTGATTACCTTGATTTCTGGCTGTACCGATGTAGGTGTAGCATCTGTCCTCTTTATGTTTGCATACTAGGGTTTGGTCGCTGATACACTCCTCCAAGCTATTACCTTTAAAGCAGTCTGGGCAAACATTTCCATTGGGTTTTTCATTATCAGGAGGCACTAAGAATGAATGAAGGAAACGGTTAGATTTCTTTATAATATATACATTTGTTTTATTTTGTACACAAACATACAGTATTGTTTGGAACTGTATCAAAAGCCTTTGCAAAATCTAAGTAGACCACATGAACAGCAGTACCTGGGTCTAAATTCCTACTTACCTCCTCAAATAAACTAATAAGGTTAGTTAGGCATGACCCATAATGACGGGAAGGGGTAACCAGGCTATATAATAAAGGTCAAGCCTGTTTTGGTTACCCCTGCTCCGTGAATAAGGGTTCAAGAGAGTTAGCTCTTGGATCCAGTAACAGTGTACTATGGCATTGAACTGTGTTTGCAAAACTGTAATATTTTTTTCCTGTGTGTTTTCCCCTTTCCGGGCATGCCATCAAGCAGGGATTGCTAGTGTATGAGTTTCAAGGGTGGTTCTGTGGAGGAACCGTTGTCTGAATGTGCCTAGGAGGTTGGGGTCCAGAGTTACCGGTCCCCAAATAAATGTGTCCGGGAATCATGCCTGATTGTCAGATACATGTAGACACATTGTCCCGGCAATAACTCCCCTTGAAAACATAAGCACCACTACATTTTTCCTTTTCTGTTCCCTGTACCCTGAGACTCAGAGTTCATTAAAGTGCATTTTAATGTTTTAACATTCGGAACCGATGTCCAAACAGGCATCCCATGAAAACCCATAGGCTCCGGTATGTCTGTTGTACATCGCAGTTCAAAGCAGCCAGAGGATGCCCAGAGGTGTGAACACTGTTTAGTTAGCGGGGAAAGGCGGAGTTCTAGGTCCGGAGATCAATGGATGTCCTCCGGGATGCAACTTTTTCTGCCAGACTTAGGGGTGTCTGCCCAGCCGGTGGCATTGGGATAGCTGGGGGGAGATGTGGCAGGCATGCGCATGTCTCTTGGCTATTTCAAATTTCACACAGACCGGGCTTTTCTACCCGACTTAGCTCGGATTTGCTGCTTGAGAAAGTTCCCACGTGCTGATTGGCTGTCTGGTCTGCTTCAATTTTTGAATTAATCAGAAAATACTATAATAAGTGATGAGCCAATCAGATTGTGTGTTCCCATTGAGTAAGAGCCGTAAGAACACCGGCAGGCTTTTTAAAGTTGCTTAGCTTGAAATAGCAAGTCAACCGGCTTCGATTTCAAGCCTGAAATGTCTGCCTGCCAGAGACTAAGTTCCGAATTTTGCGCTCAAGTTCTCATAAAAGTATGTAGCGGTCATGGCTGGGATTTAATGCCGATTTCGGTTCCAGGAGATTCATGCTGACTCATGGTCAAGAGGGACAGAGTTTTCAGAAACGAACGTAGCGGTCGTGGCTGGAGTTTTATGCCGATTTGAGTTCCAGGAGATTCCGATAAGTCCCGGTAAGGGTAAAACTCTCCCTTAGGGTTCCCTGCACCTAGGAAAGTCTAGTTTTTGACCCAGAGAAATAACCTGGTCTCCTTTGACACCTATCTTTTATAAATTTATGCTAACTATTCTCAAATCATTGTGTTTTCCATTAGGTATTCCTGAATATTACCCCTTACTAAACCTTCAACAAGCTTCCCCACTATTGATGTCAGGCTGACAGGTCTGATATATGCCATCAGGGCCAGGTGCCTAATTTACTTTAATTTTATTAAGTCGTCTATGAACTTCTTCCTCGGTTAACCAATTGTTAGTTAATAAAGAGGTTGTGTTTCCTCCTGTGGCACTACTATTGCAATTGATTCTTCCGTGGTTAATACTGAGGAAATTTTTTTTTCTTCCTTATTTATGTATGTACAGTATGTATATCTTTATTTATATAGCACCATTAATGTACATAGCGCTTCACAGTAGTAATACATGTGACATTCATATAAATAACAAATAATACAAACTATTTACAATTTGCATGTCCATCTCACACTGAAAGGGTCCTATATTTTCTTTTCTCGTTTTTTTGTTATTAAGATACATAAATAACTTTTTAGGGTTGATTTTATTTTCTATTGCAATCCTTTTTTCATTATCCATTTTTGCTAATTTGATTGGCCTTTAGCAACTTTTATTACATTCCTTATAATTCTGATACGATGTCTCTGTCCCTTCTGACTTCAAGTATCTAAACGCCTGCCTCTTCTTGTCCATTTCCTCCCTTACCTGTTTATTTACTGCAGTACACAGGCGGCACACTTTATCCGAGTGCGGCTCATTCCGCAAGCCGGGAAATGTCCCGGCTTGCGAGCCGCACTCCCTCAGCGTGCCGCGCATCACCGATGCGCGGTCACGCATCATCGGGTGCCTGTGCCGCCTGTACGCGTGCCCAGGGCTCCCCGAGGGAGCCCTGGTGTCGCGTGGATGTCACGACGGCGGCGGGACGTTCCGGGGGACCCGGCGGACCCGGTAAGGAGAGGGGGAAGCCCAGATCGGCGGGCCTCTCCTCCGAGGCTTCGGCGCGCGCCCGGCACCCTCCGGCGCGCGCCAGGTTACTGCTGCGGCCGAGAACGGGCAAATGTTCGAATAAACTCGGCCGCAGCAGTAACATTGATTTAGACATATTCGTTTAAATTTATTACCCAAGGGTGCCTTTTAACAATGTTTTAAAGACTAGGCATTTATCTTTCACATTTTTTCCCTGCAAAAACATCATCCCGATGTATTACTTGTAGATTATTCCTCAATTTATTAATATCTGCCTTTCTAATTGTTAAAGTCTTTGTTGAACCCAAGTAATGTGTTTTTTGATAATTATTTTAAAATGTGACCATGTTATGATCACTGTTACCCAAATGTTCCCGAATTGAATATGTGTTATTACTTCTACATTGTTTGATATTACCAAACCCAGTATTGCCCCTCTCCTGGTTGGTTCCTCAAAAATGTGGGCCATATAATTGTCTTTAAGCACCCCCAAAAACCTGTTTTCTTTCATGTAATGCTAATCTCATTGTCCCAGTCCATGTCTGGATAACTAAAATCACCCATTATGCAACCAATTAACTTATGAGGAGAGGCTAACTAAATTAGATTTATTTACATTAGAAAAGAGGCGTCTAAGAGGGGATATGATAACTATATACAGTACAAATATATTCGGGGACAGAACAAGATGCTTTCAAAAGAACTATTCATCCTAAGGGCAATACAAAGGACACGGGGGCATCCCTTTAGGTTGGAGGAAAGTGTAGAGGCAACGAAGGCCTATCCCACCCCAAGTTTGAGACAGAGCTGCCCCATGATGTGTTGGTGAACTTATGAAAAATACCATCCCGGATCTCTTGCCCCGGGGGTCACTGAGTAAGGCCAAGTTATGGTCATTCTGTTCCACCGAATATCCGCCTCCGTGTGGGGTGGCCTCCAGCTGGAACGTCCCACCATTAGATAGTCTCTGAGATGAGGGCCTGGTCTGGTCCCTGATGCAGGCCACGCCCACCGCATGCATCCACAAACAAGCTAAGGGGTGCGTTCCTATCTGAGGTGCCTTCCCCATAGCACCACAAGCTAGAGATGGTCGGGCCTAGGCTAGGAACTGAAGGGGGATACTCTGGCCTAGTCCAGCGGAGCACTTCTCCCTGGACCTTACATATCCCCTTACTGTCCTGCTCCCAACTCCCCAACTGCTCTAACTGGCCTAACTGTTATCCTGTTCTAGCTGTTATAAATGCAGCAGTCTTATTGGTTGCCAGGCAACATGTGGTCTGCAGCCCTTCAGGCCTGCTCACCAGCTCACAATCTCCCTGCAGCAACCACACAGCCACCCCCTCACGTAGCCGGGAGGTAAGAGGGAGACCTGGCTACATACTTAATGGACATTCCCTGTATAAACATGTTTTCATCATTTTGATTCAATATTGAGTGCAGTAGTTTGGTAAAGTTTTTTTTCTTATACATTTTTCATTCAGTTGTATTTTTTATTACATGTCTCTTAATAGTCAGTGCACTTACTGTCATAGTTATAGGTGTTGCAGTTATCCCCAGAGCAGCATTTGAAGTTCTCACGTAGAAGTAACTTCTCGTTTTTTAAATAGCCTCTAGTGCCACACGGTATTTCTCCAGCACAACCCTTAGCAATTGAATGGAATATTTTTCCATCTGTGAGAATAATTTGGGAAATGAGAAGTCAATGTCCATATTAATTGCTAAAGAGATCTGGGCTCCACACTCACAGCATTGGAAAATTATCTCCAAATGATCTAAAATCTCAACTATTCCACCATATGCAAATTAAAGAAAGCGCAACATGTCATCTACATTTGAGGAACTCTCTCACACTTAGGGCCTCGTGCACTAAGCCCCGGAAAAAAATATCAGCAGGGTTTTGAACTCGCCATGTTTTTGCAGAGTTGTTCTCACGGTATGCAGAAAGGCCGAATACCTGTGAGAGCTACATTTGCAAACATGGCGAGTTGTCGGTGGCGAGACGATCTGCCTTGCGAGAAGGGCTCACCCGGCGAGATCTGTTTGCAGCAGGAAGAGATTCGCCTGCAGCAGAAAGAGATCCGTCTCTCTCTGCGCAAATCCCGCCGGAAAAAAATATATTTGAAAATAAACATTTTATTCATAGTGTAGATGTGCAGGGGGTCTCCGGAGCAGAACCGTGCCGGTTTGAGGTCCGGGGATACAGGCCCCGTTATGGGGGGTCGGTATCCCTCTGCTTTGAGATGTCCTGATCACGTGGGATGTAAACAAAGCAGAGGGATACCGGCACACCATAACGGGGCCTGTATCCCGGGAAGCAGGAGGTCCCCGGACCTAAAACCAACGCGGTTCTGCTCCGGAGACCCCCTGCACATCTACACAATTCTCAAAAGACACATATCAATAAACAATAATTCATTACCGTAGCGGATAGCCGCTATGGTAATGAAGCTGCATTGATGTCATTTTTATTAATAGTGTGTGGGTGTGTGTGTTGTGTATTGCAATGTTTATTGGGGGGGCAATTGTCCCCAATAAATATGCTATTGTGCCTTAGCCCCTTCATTGCCTTAGTGAATAGCCGCTAAGGTAATGAAGCTGCTTTAATGTATTTTTATTAATAGTGTGCGGGAGCAGGGGGTCTCCTGAGCTGAACCTCGTTGATTTCTTGCTCAGGGACCCCCTGCTTCCCGAGTTACAGGGCATTTTTATAGCGTCCACATCGTGTGACATGTAAACAATGGAGGAGATACAGCACCCCATATCTGAGCCTGTAACTTGGGAAGCAAGGGGTCCCTGAGCCAGAAATCAAAGTGATTAAGCTCAGGAGACCCCCTGCTCCCGCACACTATTAATAAAAATACATTAAATCAGCTTCATTGCCTTAACGGCTATTGGCTAAAGCATTGAAGGGGTTAAGGCACAATAACATGTTTGTTGGGGACAATTAAATAAGCATTGCAATATACAACACACCCACCCCCTGTGCCCCCAACAACCCCTATAACCCCCTAACACACATAACATATCCTCATTTATTTGGATGCACAGGAATTATACTATAGGCCGGAGGTGGCCCTCGGGTGGTCCCTGCTTGCCTGCAGTATCAATTCTGTGCCCCAAAAAAATAAATTAAAAATACATAAATACTTTGAAATAAATATACCCCCCCTGCATCCTAACACATACAATACAGTAATGGTCAAAATTACTATTATCCACATTTCTGTTGATGGTTATATTGCTATGTATTATGCGTTCCCAAGCAGGGCGTTGGTGTTTCACCAGGGGAGAATGTAGCCTGGATCCGCCTTGTCCCCCCGTAAGCCCCTGGCCTCCCGGTGCGGGTGCGCTTTTCAGCAGAGGCAGGGGGGGGGCAGGTCCCGACAGTGTTTGGGGTATAGGTAGGGCGAACAAGTCGCTGGCAGCTCCCATAATAGGGCGTCGCCATCTTCCGTGTGGTCGCGCATGCTCAGAGCAGATAGCTATGTTGCAGTGGCCATTTTGGTGCACCATGCAAATGTGCAGAGGGGTACACAGGCGGCCATTATGTCCAAATGCCCAGCAGGGGGACTACAACACCCAGCAGTCACCGGGGCTGCTAGATCACATGGTGCGCAACAGCCAATCGGGCTGCAGCAATCCTGTGCGGGCAGATAGATACTTTTGGCTCGCTGAGGACCACGCCAGTCGGAGTTGGGAAGCAGCTAGGGAAGGTTGTATATGTGAAGGTGTCGGTGGCACCTGCACTAGGCCAGAGACCCCCTAGTACCCAGCTAGGCCCCGACTCCCCTGTGCAGCTTGTGGTTGCTGCAGGAACAGGGCCATAGATAGGGACATATAGGGAAACTGCACCTTTAGAACCAGAGCATTGGGACAAAGCAAGGACACGGCGGCATCCTGGATCAGGGTGATCTGGGACCAGATCATCCATCTGTGCTACAGAGACTATTAAAGGTGGTACCATCCATGAGAGATCCACCTACCGTATCCGTGGATCTCACCTTCATATGCACGCCCGGTTGTGGACACACCCGGCAGGTACCCAACATATCACGTTCACCACCTCAACCTTAGTGGTGCAGCGATGTCGAACACATTTCGGTGAGTTGGCTCTTGGGGGACACTGGTATGGGCTGGTGTCTGGAGCACCTCAGTACATTGGGGCAAACCCCATCGGGGTGTGGACACGCTGTTGAGGAGTCACGGTGAGCGGGTATATCCTGCGAGGTCTGTGAGGGTGTATCTTATTCTCATTATTGGTTTATGCTGTGTATAGTAAACTGTTATGCTTTACACGTGTGCATTCCTTATTATCTTGTAAAGGGTCACTCCACATAGTAGAATCCCATTGCAGCTGGAGGCGCTACAGAGCGATCACTCAGGTATACCCCAGGTTACCAGCAGCAGAGATTCAGATCTCCTGTACGCCACAGGTATAGCACACACATATACCATAGCCACATCTCCCAAGGGGTGGGGGAAAGTGTGCTACATAGGCACAGTATTACATGTGCATTATGTTGCTAACGCACACAATATTATCTGCATTATTTACAAGAGCACGTGTGACCTAAAACTACAACTCCCGTTCCCTTAGCACAGGACCACCCACCGTTACAGACTTGCACTTACCCATATTTGTATATTCAGAAATCACAAAGCATTGTGACTCCCCCTTGCAGGACACGGACTCTCCTTCACATGTGTCACCGTTGCGGTTGAGGCACTTAAGGCACCTGCTTCCATGAGCTGGAAGAGGATAATATTGATTATTTGTCTTCATGCAGTATCATTTCAATCCAAAAATCCAACAGTGACCTTATTGTTTCTATTGAAAGTATAGGATAAATGGAGCAATCCAAGGACTAATTAATATATCAATAGATAAATGTGGTGAGACGGAAACAGCGGAAGGACCACAATCCCTCCCAAAATGTAAATCACACAAGGGGTAACATTGTATCTCAGAATCAATATATAGCAGAATAGGCGGAAAGAATCAATAGTCACAAAAGCTCTCAAATGCCCGTAAAGAATAGTGATACATGTCCCAGGAATACGGGGTAGCCTGAGAGGGAGGAGTCTTTAGCACATTTGTACATACACGTTGTCCTGAGATCATTGAAGCGCCTCTTTGTCTGCACTACAGAGTATCCTGTGGTTACTCTTTTATATAGGTTAATACAGATCTTTTTGGCTTAACCTCTGTGTTTGTATTTTTATTTATATACCATTGAGTGCTGGGAACCTACCGTAGTTGTGAGTTCTTATTATATATAGTGTTACATTGTTTCATTTTATCTAGTGATTTCAGAAGTAACATTATCTACGATGCATACATATATATGCACCCAACCTATAAACCCCACCTTTCACCATTATCAACCTGCACATAGCACTGCCACTGCACCAAGGGATTCTGGGAAATGACATACAGTTGAGCACACAGTGCCAACTTTTGCTTCAAAACCATTAACATGGTTCCCTATAGGCTTAAGCTTGCTGCATGGTCACAGCTTTGAGCACAGCCTGGGTTAAGATGGATAGTCAGCAAACCCACCCACAGACAGACTGTTTCAACCTTAATGGTCTCCTCAGAAGAGTGATTATATATATATATATATATATATATATATATATATATATATATATATGTGTTATTATAGTAGGAAGAAGCCGCCTTACCTGTGGTGGTTAGAGCCAAGAACACGGCAATACACAGGATTAAGGAGACCATATTGATAGAGAAACTTGTTGGACACTGATCTCTGATAGTCTCCTGCTTGCGTGGCTGAGCAATCCGTGGAAGGGATCGAAGGGAATTTTGCTACTCTTTGACAATGTGGATAACCCAATAGTAATCTCTTGATCTCCTTTGATCCAGTAATGGTTAACTTGAATTGAAAAAGTAAACAGGAAGAGGCAGCTGGATCAGTACATGCAAGGTGACAAAATGACCCACTGGGAAATGCAGTGTACGTGTTATACTAACACAGCCTCACTGGCCCAGTGGCTGCTCTGAGCAGTTCAGAAAAAGCCACCACATTACTCCTAATCATTAAATGTCAGTGATTTTATGCCATTTTCAAATATTCTGTAATGTAAAATAGTTTAAAAAGTTTTTCTCTTCATAATGATCTTGATACATGTACAGACGGGGAGCGAGGGTTATTTTAACCTCTGCGTGTAATGCTTGGATACTGTATGTTGTAATATTCAGCAGTATCACTGAATGCCTCTCTGGAATATTATCCTGGATGGCCATCCGCCGACTGAAACGTAACATGCCAAAAACAGAGCTCCTTATACTTCCTCTTAAACCTGGCCCTACTACCTCCTTCCACATTACTATTGGAAATACGATCATTCACCCAGTAGCCCAAGCACGCTGCCTAGGGTTACACTTGATTCCTCTCTCTCATTCTCCTCTCATATTCAAAACGTTTCTACAACTTGTCGCCTTTTCCTCCGCAATATCTCAAAGATACACCCTTTCCTCTGTGACTCGCCTGCTAAAACTCTGACTCAGGCCCTCATTCTCTCACGTCTCGATTACTGCAACCTCCTGCTGGCCGGCCTTCCTGCCTCTCACTTGTCTCCCCTACAATCTATCCTAAACGCTGCTGCCAGAATCACTCTACTCTTCCCTAAATCTGTCTCTGCATCTCCCCTCCTGAAATCCCTCTCCTGGCTTCCGATCAAATCCCGTATCTCACACTCAATTCTCCTCCTCACTTTTAAAGCTTTACATTCTTCTGCCCCTCCTTACATCTCAGTCCTAATTTCTTGCAATGCACCATCCCGACTCTTGCGTTCTTCTCAAGGATGTCTTATTTCTACCCCCTTTGTTTCTAAAGCTCTCTCCCGCCTTAAACCTTTCTAACTTTCTGCCCCACACTTCTGGAATGCCCTTCCCCTCAATACCCGACTAGCACCCTCTCTATCCACCTTTAAGACCCACCTTAAGACACATCTGCTTAAAGAAGCAAATGAACAGCACTGGATAATCATGGGCACATGATACATAAAGCTTGGCCCCCTGCAGACGCACTTACCAGAATTCCCTCCTACTATCTCTATACGTTCCTCTACCTACCAATTAGACTGTAAGCTCCTCGGAGCAGGGACTCCTCTTCCTTAATGTTACTTTTATGTCTGAAGAACTTATTCCCATGATCTGTTATTTATATTATTTGCTATTTATATGATATGTATTACTACTGTGAAGCGCTATGTACATTTATGGCGCTATATAAATTAAGACATACAATACAATATGATATTCTGAATTGTAACGCAATATTCTGTGATATCAGTAAGTAAGGTAAAGCTGGGTACATCTGTATGTTAACAGTGAAGCATTAAATAGAAGCAGGACGCGGGTATCAGATACAGTATAACAAGATTGCATTAAGGCTGCTTATTAAAGGAGTGTGTCCTGTTATCTCCTTTCTCACTATCTCTTGTGTGTTTGTTTGTACACAAAATGAAGAGACATCAATTCCCCAATAAAGATACCCCCCTTATTCAGATTGGAACATTGTGTTCCCTGGAGCAGCTGTGTGCGGGAGAATGACCTGTTCTGCAGATCAGCTGTCCTTAGGACATCCACTGGGACAGAGGTACTGGGTAATACCCGCTGAGACACCTCTATTAACAGCCATACATTAATACTACATTAACAGCATATATTCATATAGTACTCACCTATTAGTTATTCTGAGATAGCATTAATCTTCAGATGTGCTAAGCAAGGATTCCTCATCTGACTGTAACGGGTATTTCAGATATTAATATAATGTCTATAAGTAAATAAGGCGTATTTATATTAAACACGTGAAGCTCACTGTTTACAGGCTCAGGATCTGTTTTGTAGGATAAATTATTGCTGCAGGAGACAAATGTAAATACAGAAAGATAAATACTTCTGCATATGTTGTCAGAGGTCTAATTGCCTTGTAATACATTCCTGTTTTATATATTTCTTATTTCCTAACATTAAGGGATTGTGTATAAATCTG
This sequence comes from Ascaphus truei, assembly GCA_036426205.1. Lineage (NCBI taxonomy): Eukaryota > Metazoa > Chordata > Amphibia > Anura > Ascaphidae > Ascaphus > Ascaphus truei. Next base: position 1,412,208 of record CM071572.1, read on the forward strand.
TGGGATAAAGTAATGAAAGAGACAGCACCAAATTATTCAAAGAAATCATGTTATTCTTGTGCCATCTTCTTGCCCCAGTCTTGCAGACTGATATAAAATCTTAGTGCTGCTAGTGCGCTAATGTACTCATTTGTTAATGAGTTTGGCTAAGATACGGTTGTGTGTTTGCTGTATCCTATGGAAGACATTTTGTATAAAGAGAAAATATTCCCTTAGACTGAGGTTGCAAACCCCACTTGTATGCCCTCTACACCCTCTACGTGGGCCACAGTCAGATTTCCCAGAGAACAGAATTAGAGTTACGCTCCTCCCCCCCACGCCGGTCTTGCGAGCCCCCCCATTTCACACCTCGTAAGCCCCCTCTATTTCCCCTCCTCTTCCCATGTATCTCTCCCTTACATCTTAATCCCCTCTCTTCCTCTTTCATTCACCCCCTCTCCTCTCCTTTCACTCCCCCCCTCCATCAATTACCCCACCACTCGATCACCCCTCCTCATACTCTTTCCCTCCCCCCTACCCTACACACACAACTCCCTGCACAAAATACATACTAAAAAATCCCAGCACCCAAAATATAAAAAAACCTTCCCAACCCGAATACATACAAAAAAACCTACCCCCTCAAATACATACAGATACCCTCACCCCCAAATACATACAACCTCCATCCAGCCCCAAATACATCTAAATACCCCCCCACCAAGCCCCAAATACATATACAGATCCCCCCACCAAGCCCCAAATACATATACAATACAGACCCACCCACCAAGCCCCAAATACATGTACAGAACCCCCCACCAAGCCCCAAATACATATACAGACCCCCCCACCAGCCCCAAATACATATACAGATCCCCCCACCAAGACCCAAATACATATACAATACAGACCCACCGACCAAGGGCTCGATGCAGTAAGCCCCGATAAAATCTTTTCGGCAAGTGTGGCGGATATGTGGCGGATAGGCCTTTTTTTGGCGATTTGCCCTCGCAGTATTCAGTAAGGGCCGAATCCTTCCGATCCCTGCCGAATCACTGCGAAAGCAAAGCTGCCGATGAGCCTGTGCCGATACAGCCTGGCTCCCGATAAGCCTTCCCATACGCCTTTTGTGCCGATAGGTGTTTGCAGCAGAGAGAGACAAGCCGCTCTCTCAGCGCAAACATCAGCAAAAAATAAAGTATTTTTAAACAACTTTTACTGATAGTGTACATGTGCAGGGGGTCTCCAGAGCTGAACCGCATTGATTTCAGGTCCGGGGACCCCCTGCTCCCTGAGATACAGGCACCTTTATGAGGTGCCGGTATCCCTCTGCATTTAAAGGTCACGATCACGTGACCGCGGCACGTAAACCAAGCAGAGGGATACCGGCACCCCATAAAGGGGCCTGTATCTCGGGAAGCAGGTGGTCCACAGACTTAAAACCAAAGCGGTTCAGCTCCGGAGACCCCCTGCGCATCTACGCTATCAGTAAAATACACATATCAATAAAGACTTGTTCCTTACCTTTGCGGGTATCTGCTACGGTAGCGAAGCAGCATGAATATTTATTTAATAATACTGTACAGTGAGCAGGGGGTCCCCCGAGCTGAACCGCATCACTTTGCTTCCCGAGTTACAGGCCCCGGAATGTGTGATCGGGTGGCAGTGTCGCCGCCATCTTTATAGCGTCCCATTCGCGACGTGCCCGCTATAAATATGACGGCGACACTGTAACCCATGCACCAAACCGGGGCCTGTAACTCGGGAATCAGGGGGTCTCTGAGCCACAAATTAATGCGGTTCAGCTCAGGGGGCCCCCTGCTCCCGCTCAATAGTATTAAAAATACATAAATGCTGCTTCATTACCATAGCAGATAGCCGCTAAGGCAATGAAGGGGTTAAGGCAGAATTGCATGTTTATTGGGGACATTTGCCCCCAAAAAACATTGCAATAAACAACATACACCACCTGTATATTTAAAATACATAAACAACAATAAATACATTAAATACATATAGTACTCACCACCCATGTCCGGCTGCCACGATGAAGGCCCTCCTCCTCTTCATCCTGCCCATGGCCCCCTCCGCTGCTGCAAAACAGACAAATAATGAAAACATCCAATGTAATGTCCCCTAACCCCTTAATCACCATAGCGGTTATTAACCGCTACAGTCATTAAGGGGTTAACCCATCCTCACCCACCACTCGGGAGGCCTACATACCCTCCCACACTAACCCCCCACCCCGTGAGGCCTAACCACCCTCTCCCAATACCCACAAGGGAGGCCTACCCACATATCGTTGGGGAACCCCCCTCCCCCCCCACCCCCAGTACCCACAATAAAAACAATACAGTGAACGGATCATTTTTAACTATTCCTGCACTTTCTGACCTAAAATAGGGCAGAAAGCTGCCTAATATCTTTGGACTATGTCACATATCCACCTCCCCAGCTCACACCTACTGGGGTGAGCGGCCATGGACCTCATTGGGGTGAGTGTCCTACCTGAAATACTTGAGCTAACTCCTCAGTACAATATTAAGTATTCACATGACACGAATATGAACTTTTTCCACGGCAATTATGGACAATAGGTTTCGTCATAAGAGACTATACTTCATCTAACTTCTAACATCTTTGGAAAATATATATATATATATATATAAAACACCTCAAGTCATAAATCACATACTGTACTGCACAAGGGGGGAGGGATAGGTTTCAGTCACAGATACATTCCAGGATGCACTGTTTTTAAGTTAAACCTCTCTTGCTTTATCCATTGTAACATCGCTGGAAGACAAGATCAGTTTATCTCGAAAGCACGCACAAATAAAAGCATTTCATTAGCCACAGAACGGTATTGTCTATTCGTTTTCGTTTTTATATATATATATATATATATATATAATCTCTTGATTTGCAGTTAATACGTTATTATACAGTAGTAGGAAGAAGCATTATTACCTGTGGCGGTTAGAGCCAAGAACACGACGATATACAGGATAAAGGAGAACATATTGATAGAGAAACTTGTTGGACACTGATCTCTGATAGTCTCCTGCTTGCGTGGCTGGGCAATCCGTTGTACGGATTGAGTGGAATTTAGCTGCTCTTTGACAATGTGGATAACCCAACAGTAATCTCTTTGTCACTTTGAAAAAACAAACCAGAAAAGGCAGCTGGATCAGTAGATGCAAGGGGCCAAAATGCCCCACTGGGAAATGTAGTGTACGTGTTATACTAACACAGCCTCACTGGCCCAGTGGCTGCTCTGATCAGTTCAGAAATAGCCACCACATTACTCCTAATCATTAAATGTCAGTGATTTTATGCCATTCTCAAATATTCTGTAATGTCAAAATAGTTTAAAAAGATTTTTTCTTCATGATGATCTTGATACATGTACAGATGGGGAGCGAGGATTATTTTAACCTCTGCCATGCTATGCTTATATATGTTGTAATATTCTGCGTTATCACTGCCATTCAATCCTATGATATTCTGCATAGTAACATAATATTCAGTGATATCAGTAAGTAAGGTAAAGCTGGTTATATCTGTATGTTAACAGTGAAGCATTAAATATAAGCAGGACGTGGGTATCAGATACAGTATAACAAGATTGCATTAAGGCTGCTTATTAAAGGAGTTTGTCCTGTTATCTTCTTTCTCACTATCTCTTGTTGTGTGTTTGTTTGTACACAAAAAGAAGAGACATCAATTCCCCAATAAAGATATTCCCCCTTATTCAGATTGGAACAGTGTGTTCCCTGGAGCAGCTGTGTGTGGGAGAATGACCTGTTATGCAGACCAGCTGTTCTTGGGACTTCCACTGGGACAGAGGTACTGGGTAATACCCGCTGAGACACCTCTATTACCAGACGTACATTATTACTACATGAGCAGCATATATTCATATAGTATTTCTATTATTTGTTATTTATATGATTACTACGTGTATTACTACTGTGAAGTGCTATGTACTGTACATTATATTACTGGTGCTATACAAATAAATACAATACAATATAGTACTCACCGTATCAGTAATTCTGAGATAGCATTAATCTTCAGCAACTAGTCCTCACCTGACTGTAACAGGGGTATTTCAGATATTAATATAATGTCTATAGGTAAATAGGGCTTATTTATATTAAACACGTGAAGCTCACTATTTACAGGCTCAGGATCTGTTTTGCAGGATAAATTATTGCTGCAGGAAACAAAAGTAAATATACAAAGATAAATATTTCTGTATTTATTGTCAGAGGTCTATTTGCCTTTTAATACCTTACGGTTTTAGATATGTCTTATTTCCTAATGTAGAACAATGAGTAGCGAAGCTGCACACCAATAGTATATAATAAATTTCTTGCAAAGACCGGTTCTCCTGGTTCTGGAAAATTTGCCTGAGAATCCTGCATACGTAGAAAAAATTATGATAAAGGGCACAAACGGATTTCCAAAAGGAATTTTAATGTATCATAACAGCACCAATGTACGACGTTTCGTCCTTCTAATAGGACTTTTTCAAGTGACTGTCACTTGAAAAAGTCCTCTTAGACGGACGAAACACCGTACATTGGTGCTGTTATGATAATAAAAAATTCCTTTTGGAAATCCGTATGTGCCCTGGATCATCATTTTTTATTTCCTAATGTAACATGGTCTGTATCTTCTGACCTATCTCTCATCACTGTCATGTAACTCCTAGTAGTCTAGACTATGACAGGTTAATCTGTGGATTTTTTGACCCCCTCATGCCCCTATTATGAGTGACAGAAATGAGGTGGTGACTCATGGCCTGTGTAAGCCTATCTGGTATAGGTATAGACCATGAGCCCGCCCCTCCTGGTTCCTCTTAGGAGGGAGTTGCAAATGTACTCAGTCCTGCTCTGGAGGTGGAAGAGAGAGCAGTCTCTCCCATGGTGGGATGAGCGTGCTCACCCCCAGCCTTTGGGCTGGGGTAACATCTGATTCAGCCATAGAGGCCCTGTAAGATCAGGGGCCATCACCATCCAGAGGCATGGGACCTCTGAGACTGCATCGCTGTGAGGAAGATATGCAGTGGGAGCATGCCATGCAATAAAGACACTTGTTATTACACTCCTGTCTAAGTATCAGTCCTTGCCAGGAGGGAGACGAATGCAATAGTGGGGGCTGATCTCTGGACACACTGGGGCCCACTACAGCTGGAGGCGCTAACCACCATGAGAAAGAACTACAGAGAAAGAACCTGAGCCTGTCCTGCTCTCCATACCACCGCAGATCCAACTCGGCTCTCCTGATCCTAAAAGGTATCCGCACCACACACAGGTAGCTGAAGCTGTGCATCTTCTACTTGGGGGGTGGAGGGGGACAGTGCTACATTAATAATAAGGGATTGTGTATAAAACTGGGGGATTCTGTAATGAAAAAATCAGAACCAACTTATTCAAAGAAATCATGTTATTCTCATGCCCTCTTCTTGCCCCAGTCTTCCAGACTGATATACTATTTTAGTGCTGCTAGTGCGCTAATGTAGTAATTTGTTAATGAGTTTGGCTAAAATACACTTGTATACAATACAGACCGGCGCCACTATAGTCCAATGGTGGAAAAAGATTGTCCAATATGGGAATGTTCTCACACGGATGGTAGCTGTAAATGTAGTTTTCAGCTGTATTTTCACTGTGTGAACTCCATCAACATATGCAGAGAGAAGAGAAACAAGAAAAACACATCATAGTGCAGATATGCAATGATATAATATACACCAAACAAGACTAACATTACACAAAACACATAACATAAAACATATAAGGCTGGCTGATACTAAGATAGATTTATTAAACACAATGAATTCGCAGGCGTGGGATCCGGTTGGTAAAAACCGGAGTCCTACTTACAGCACTGCCACAGACCATGAGCGGGGGGTTTTTTCCAGGTAGAATTTTGACCGGCTGCAGCTCCGTCGAACACGTGGTATCCAGGAAGCTCCACAGTCCTAAAACCGGAAGTGCATCGTTCCGTGCGACTTGCTGATTCTCCTGGAGCCGTCGATCAGCCTGCTGCCGAAAATGTCCTCCTGGGGGCGGATGAAATCGCCAAAAAGTCCCTCTTCAATGGACTACTGCGGCCACAATGCTATCCTCTGCCACACATATAATTGGTCTAGGCGGCTGTCAGTCATGCCCATTATACAATCAGCCTTAATACATACATATCAAACACTTACTTTTTTTATATACATATACATTTATAGATAATTTTTAAATACTTTTAAACACAAGTCACTAAATTCCATGAAATAACTCTAACGTGATTATGGAGCAAGGATGTGTTTAACATTGTAAAGTCAAATAACATTATTTTTATTTTTGTTTGTATGTAATGTATTCGTTGTAAGTGTTTGTTATGTATGTATTAAGGCTGATTGTATAATGGGCATGACTGACAGCCGCCTAGACCAATTATATGTTTGGGTCTAATTATCCAATTGCAATGGCTTAGTCAGTATTTAAACATCTCATGCCCAGTGATCTATTCCCCCTGAAGAAGTGCGCATGCGCACGAAACGCGTTGGGCAGTTTTTATTATCACTTGTGCAATGTCCAGATGATAAATCAATACTCACACGGCCCTGTGTGAGCAAAGTTGCATAGGGGTGTCTTGATTATGGGGGTCTGGTCTGTCCACGTAGTTAGTGGGGTTAAGGGTATACATAAGTGAAGCAATAACCATAAACACTTACACGGCCATGTGTAAGCACAGTTGTTGAAAGGTATCTGTGGTATACACCTAGATTGCCCGTCCAAAGTAATCCCAGGGGTGCTGTGCACGCTGCTGCTGGCAGGCAGGGGGTTAAATACGGGTCTCCGTCACGGTTCTCCCGTCCTGGGGTTCTTTCCCTCCCCGTTTCAGCAAGGGTAGTGAGTGAGGCAAAATTACAGTGTGATATCAGCAATGATCTTTAAAAACGTAAACGTTTATTAAACATTGAATATTGAATCACAACAAATGCACTCACATAAAATAACACTGTCCCGGCGTGCTCCCGTGGCTGTGGTTCGCAGATGTTCCTGGCCGCACTCTCCTCCGCGTCCGGAGTCGGAATAGATGGCGGTTCCTGGCGCGGCTGTGTCTGCAAAAATTTTTTTTTTGAGCCTGAGGAAGCCGTTTTACACGGCGAAACGCGTAGCTCTATTTCGGTGAAGACTTTTGAACTATTGGGGCTTCCGTTAGCGGTGGAGAAAGTTGAGACACAGCCGCGCAGGAACCGCCATCTATTCCGACTCCGGACGCGGAGGAGAGTGCGGCCAGGAACATCTGGAACCACAGCCACGGGAGCACGCCGGGGACAGTGTTATTTTATGTGAGTGCATTTGTTGTGATTCAATATTCAATGTTAATAAACGTTTACGTTTTTAAGATCATTGCTGATATCACACTGTAATTTTGCCTCACTCACTACCCTTGCTGAAAAGGGGAGGGAAAGAACCCCAGGACGGGGGAGAACCGTGAAGGAGACCCGTATTTAACCCCTGCCTGCCAGCAGCAGCGTGCACAGCACCCTGGGATTACTTTGGACGGGCAATCTAGGTGTATACCACAGATACCTTTCAACAACTGTGCTTACACATGGCGTGTAAGTGTTTATGGTTATTGCTTCACTTATGTGATACCCTTAACCCCACTAACTACGTGGACAGACCAGACCCCCATAATCAAGACACCCATATGCAACTTTGCTCACACAGGGCCGTGTGAGTATTGATTTATCATCTGTACATTGACACTCCAGAGACAGTGACCTGTATTAAGATTGTTATTGCTGGTTAATATGCTCTAAACCCTTTTGCTCCCCCTATTCTTTCTCTCTCTATATCCCACAAGGGCTTTGGAAACCCCTTTCTGGGGTTGAGCACAGGGATCCTCAACAGACTCCATTGTGAGAGACCACCTCCATTTGGTTTGTTATTCAAGCATCATACTGCACCCCCCACCCTGACACAACACGTAAGGTAAGCGCCCGGCTCTTGTTTGCACTTGTGCAGTGTGGCAGAGGATAGCATTGTGGCCGCAGTAGTCCATTGAAGAGGGACTTTTTGGCGATTTCATCCGCGCCCAGGAGTACATTTTCGGCAGCAGGCTGATCGACGGCTCCAGGAGAATCAGCAAGTCGCACGGAACGACGCACTTCCGGTTTTAGGACTGTGGAGCTTCCTGGATACCACGTGTTCGACGGAGCTGCAGCCGGTCAAAATTCTACCTGGAAAAACTCCCCGCTCATGGTCTGTGGCAGTGCTGTAAGTAGGACTCCGGTTTTTACCAACCGGATCCCACGCCTGCGAATTCATTGTGTTTAATAAATCTATCTTAGTATCAGCCAGCCTTATATGTTTTATGTTATGTGTTTTGTGTAATGTTAGTCTTGTTTGGTGTATATCATATCATTGCATATCTGCACTATGATGTGTTTTTCTTGTTTCTCTTCTCTCTGCATATGTTGATGGAGTTCACACAGTGAAGATACAGCTGAAAACTACATTTACAGCTACCATCCGTGTGAGAACATTCCCATATTGGACAATCTTTTTCCACCATTGGACTATAGTGGCGCCGGTCTGTATTGTATATTTGTGTTTTGTATTGCTAACTAGGTCTTGGAGTTAGTGTCACCTGGCAGCCTAATATCATTATTTATATTATCACTTATTATTACACATATAATTCTTTTAGCGCTATATACACCCATTTTTTTCTTAAAATACACTTGTGTGTTTGTTATATCCTATGCAAGACATGTAAAGAGAAGATATACTCAAAAATGATGTCTGTTAGCAAAACTACCGTAGTAAAATTACCTATATAAACGGGGATTATTGTAGCATTGAGACGCGTTAAACATTACACTGTACATGCGCATTTGGTAAAATGTTGTATTAGCGCACGCCAGTTTGGGACATGTTATTTATTAGCGTGACCTAACAGCACGTCCATCAGCATGTTTCAAATTCAAATAAATACACATTACAAACTGAATTACTCAATCGTTTCAGATAAACAGCTGTAGTGTTGAGATGGCTGTGAAAGCTTGAACCTCTACTGCTGGGACAGCTCCTGCTTCTGATGCTGGGAGGATCAGAAGCCAGAAATTGATCCTGAGAAGAGCTGGAGATATTTATAAATAGACTGATAGTGGCAGGTAACCAATGCACATTATAAGGGTCTCTCTCCACCAGGACCAGCACCGCTGAGAAACAACGGATTTGAGGGCAATACTCCACCGCTTAAATACCTTAGGAAACATGGCATAACATGCTGAAGAAGAGCTGTGCGCTGATGGGAAGACAGGAGGGGACCACCTGTCCACTTGAATTGTAACCCTATGGAGGAGGGGGTTTGCTCTATAATAGCTATCTCCAAGGTAGTGGGTCTTCTAAGGCTTGTGGATTTGGTGATACCTGGTAATGTATGAATATCTTTATTTATATACAGTAGTGCTATTAATGTACATAGCAATTCACAGCAGTGACATTCATATAAATAACAAATATTACAAATAACACATAATGGGAATAAGTGCTTCAGACATAATAGTGACATTTAGAAAAGAGCTTACAATCTAATTGGTTGGCTGGATGAAAGTACAGAGACAGTTGGAAGGTGTTCTGATAAGTGCGTATTCAAGTGGCCAAGCTTTATGTGAGGATTTGCCATCCTGGTAGTCGCAGACCGTCTCCTCACCCTAACAAACCTTCCGTGACGAATACCCAGGATGCGCGGTTTCATGGTCCCAGTATGCACGCGCGGACCATGCGCACTCTGATCAACCGCCTGCGGATTCAGACCCTGCCCCATCTCTGTTACACGACATGTACGTTCGGCCAGCCTCCCTGCTGATGCGTGAGTCAAGCTCTGCCCCCGCTCTGGGGAGAGTCAGGACCACCGTGGTAGTGACACACATACTCATCTCCACCCCCTGACCTCTGTGACGCATGCGGGTCGGCCCCCTCTTGTCCAAAGCATTGGCGTGGGAGTGACGTGCGCTCTAAACTCTGCCCCCTGCCTCATGACTGGTCCCGCCCCCTCTTGTCCCAGGAATTGGCGTGGGAGTGACGCGCTCTAATTTCCGCCCCCTGCCTCCGTGACACTCAATGGACGGCGCGCGAGCAGTTCCACCCTCAACCCCGATTAGGCTGCATCATAGGGCACACCTGTGTGCACCACCAGCCAATCGGCTCTCACGTCCTGGTTCCGCCCTGGCTGGCTATTTGAGGCTCCTCCTATTTATACCCTCAGTCTCCTACCATTCTTTGCTGAGCATCGTCATTGTGACGCCACACCCCCCCCCCCCCCCCCCCCCCCCAGCCCCCACAGTGCCGCCAGATGGCTCCTGCCCCCGCAGCGCTGTCACCACCGTGGCGCCCCCCCCAGCACCGCCAGGCATTGCCGGGCCCCCACAGTGCCGCCAAGCTGCTATCGGCTTCCCCCCAGCACTGCCATCCCCCACGGCCGGACCCCTCCCACAGTACTGCCAGACACTGGCCCTGCCCCCTGCAGAACCGCCCCCCGTGCATCAACAGGCTCCACTAGCCCCCCCTGTAGTACTGCCAGTCACTGCCCCTCTCCCCCAACAACCAGCCCTCCCCAGCCACCAAGCCTGACCTGAGACCATCCACCAGGTAAGTCTGATATTTATATATTTGGGGTGGGGGGTTGGGGTATTTTTTATATGTATTGGGGGTTTGGAGTATTTTATATATGTATTGGGGGGTTGGAGTATTTTATATATGTATTGGGGGGGTTGGGGTATTTTTGATATGTATTGGGGTGGTTGGGGTATTTTATATATGTATTGGGGAGGTTGGGGTATTTTATATATGTATTGGGGGGTTAGGTATTTTATATATGTATTGAGGGGGTTGGGGAATTTTGTATATGTATTGCGGGGGTTGGGGTATTTTATATACGTATTGCGGGGGTTGGGGTATTTTATATACGTATTGCGGTGGTTGGGGTATTTTTTTTAAATACATATTGCGGGGGTTGGGGTATATTTTTATACGTATTGGGGGGTTGGAGTATTTTTTTATACGTATTGGGGGTTGGGGTATTTTTTTATGTGTATTGGGGGTGTCAGGTTCTTTTTGTATATGTATTGGAGATGTCGAGTACTTTTTATATGCATATTTTAGCATTGTGTCCAGTATTTTTGGACAAGCCACTCTAGCCGCGGTTTCTCCCTGGCAACCCTAGTCGCCGTTTCTCCCCCCCATTCCCCTCCCAGCCATCCTGCAGCCACTGGCACCCCCTCAGTCGCAGCCACCGGCGCCCCCCCCCCAGTAGCAGCCACAAATGCCCTCCCCCAGTAGCAGCCACCGGCCCCCCATCCACAAGGTAAGTCTGATTTTTATTTCTATTGGGGGTGTATTTTTTATATGTATTGGGGGGTGGGTGGGGGTATATTTTTATATGTATTGGGCAGTTAAGTAAAAGTTGAGCGCTAAAAAAAAAAATCCGTGGTCGGTGCGCTGTAGGTTGGGGGGGTCTGCTCCTTTCATATGTCCTGGGTCCCATGATTTCTGTTGGCGGCCCTGTCCAACAGTAATGTGGAAGGAGATAGTAGGACCAGGTTTGGGAAGAAATATGAGGAGCTCTGTTTTTGCCATGTTAAGTTTGAGTTGGCGGAGGGCCATCCAGGATGATATTCCAGAGAGACATTCAGAAACTTTGGACTGTACAGCAGGTGTAAGGTCAGGGGTTGAAAAGTAAATGTATGTGTCATCATCATAGAGGTGATATTTGAACCCAAGAGATGTGATTAGGTCACCTAGAGAGAGTGTGTACAGAGAAAAGAGAATGGGTCCAAGGACAGAGCCCTGGGGTACCCTCACAGAGAAATTGATAGAGGAGAGGTGTTAGCAAAAGAGACACTTAAAGTACGATGGGAGAGGTAGGAGATCCAGGATAGAGCTTTGTTATGAATACCAAGAGTATGGATAAAGGGAAAGGGAAGAGGGTATTGTATTGTATGTCTTTATTCATTTAGCGCCAAAAGTGTACTCAGCGCTTCACAAAGAATACAGTATAAGGAATTAAAATAATACAGTAAGTGCAGCAAAATCAGACAATAGGAAAGGAAATCATTGCCCCAAAGAGATTACAATCTAAAAGGTTTGATGGGAAACTTACAGAGACAGTAGGTGAGGGAATAAGTGCTGTAGATGGCAGTGCTTAGCCACAATGGGTGGTAGGAGTGACTGAGTGTGGGACAGGAGCCATGAGTGCAGGCTATTGGGATGCTTGATTTGTGCATAAGGGGGTTCACAGTATCAAATGCTGCAGAGAGGTTTAGTAATATGAGCAGAGTGTAATGACCTTTGTCTTTGGCAGCATGGAGGTCATTAGTTATTTTTGTGAGGGCTGTTTCAGTGGAGTGAGCAGCGCGGAAGCCAGATTGTAGAGGGTCTAGGAGAGAATAGGTGGTGAGAAATGGAGCAAACAAGAGAATACAAGACGTTCAAGGAGTTTAGAGTCAAAAGGTGGGAGGGAGACAAAACAATAGTTAGAAAGACATGTAGGGTCAAGCTTGCTGTTTTTGAGTAATAGTATACCTGTTGCATGTTAGAAGGAGGATGGAAAGTTACCAGAGCAGTGGGAGGAATTAAAAATGTGAGAGCATAGTGATTAGAGTAGGAGCAAGAGGTTTTTAGGAGATGGGTGGGTATGGGGTCAAAAGGGCAGGTGGTAGAGGGAGAAGAGGAGATCAGCAATCATACATCCTCCTGTGACAGTGGAAAAAGAGTTGAGGAAGGCAGGAGGAGAGTTAGGAAGAAGTGTAGGATTGAAGGAGGATACAGAGGTGAAGTCCTGATGTATGGCTTCCATCTTTTCCTTTAAATAGTAAACAAAGTCCTAAGGTGAGATGGAGGAAGAAAAACAGGCAGCAAAGTGTGGTTTGAGTAGGGAGTCAAAGAAAGACAAGCGTTAACGTGAGTTAGACTTCTGTGTGTTTATTAGTAAAGAAAAGTAAGGATATTTAGCCTGAGAGAGGGCAGAGGTGAAACAGGACAGCATAAATTTGTAGTGAAGGAAGTCTGCAAGAGTGTGAGATTTCCTCCAGAGGCGTTCAGAGGAAAGAGTGCAGGGACTCAGCATTCACATGTGGAAATGTATCCAGGGCCTGGGGTTAAAAGGGCGAGAACAACAGAGAGTGAATAAACAGTACATATATAAAACACTAGGGGGGTCATGTACTAAGCTCCGTTAAGTTACTTTTAGAGCGCAAAGCACTCTTAGAATGTGATGTTGCGCTGAACACGATGCACTAAGCCATGCAAACAGGCACTTTGCGCTCTAAAACTGACTTTTTTCAGGAAATTTTTCTAAGTCCAACTTTGCTCATTCGTTACCCTGTTTGCATTAAATTCTGCCCTTAAGCGGGATGCTCAAGCAACGCAACCTTAGCTTACGCGAAAGTTGCGTTGAACAGAACATGTCAGCTCAAAGTAGACGCAAAAAAAGCTGGACATTTTTGCATGCGCAACACCCATACAACAGGCCGGCGGGTGTCCCTGGCTGACCCCGCGGGGGTCCCCAAGGGAGGCCAGGGGTCGCGCGGGTGTCCCCAGCTGAACCCGCGGCCGTCCCGGGGTCCCCGCGGGAGTCCCGTGGTACCTTCGGGCCTGCGGTACTAATGTTGCGCCTCCAAAAATAATAAACAATATTTATAACTAAATAAACCCCCTTAACACATACAATACAGTAATGGGCAAAATTACTATTATTCACATATGGATAATAATGCATTTGCCCATTGCAAATACAAATAACTTTCACTAAATACAGTAAATACATATTACACTTACCTATTCCAGGCACCCACGATGAAGGCCGTCTTCATCCTCATCTTCATCCTGCCCATGTCCCTCCAGTTCTGCAAAACATACACAAGAATAAAAATAGCCAATGTAATGTCCCCTAACCCTTAATCACCTTAGCGGTTATTAACCGCTACAGTCATTAAGGGGTTAACCCACCCTCACTCACCTCTCGGGAGGCCTACATACCCTCCCCCACTACCCCCCCAACCCGTGAGGCCTAACCACCCTCACCCACTACCCAGTCGGGAGGCCTACCCACATGCCCTTGGGGCCAATAACCCCTTCCTCCACCCCCAGTACCCACAATAAAAACAATACACTGCCCCACAATAAACATCATTATATTTATTAAATACATAAGCCACCCCCTGTGCCCCTCCATAAATACATGATTTATTCTTTTACATACAGGGTTAATACCTCAGGCCCACGTGACTCCCCGGTGGGCCTGACGCGTCACCTCACAGACCTACAGTAGCCCAGCACAATTTTTCAAACAGGGTCTGGAGGCCTGTTGGTGGTCCCCGCCAGGCAACATGGTCCAACAGGTGGTCTCCGCGGGTCACCGTGGGCCACAAGGGTGTCTCCACAGTAGGCCTGTGGATGTCTGGGGGGGCCCCGGGTCAGACCCACAGGTGTCTGAGGGGCTCGGGTGGTTTCCACGGGGGTCTGGGGACCCACGGGTGGTCACTACGGGTCTGCGGTGCCCCCCACAGATGCGGGGCCACCAGTTCTTCCCTGCAGGTTTCTCCCGTGGACCCGGCAGCCAGCTACCCGTGGAAAGCCCGAGAAGACCTCAGGTGGTCTCCATAGGTCTCTCACAAACCAAAAGGAACCAACCCTGTATGTAAAAAAAATAAACCGGACCTATACATTAAATACATTAATCCACTCCCCCCCCAACACATACAGCACAATAATGGGCAAAATAACTATTATCCAGATATGGATAATAGATTATTTGCCCATTATGAAACACATAAAACACATATACATCAAAACATGAATTCTTAATCTTAAAATCACCACATTGCATCTTACAATAAATCCAGCAGCACTTGTTTAACGGGTATTCCCCCCCCAATCGCAGATATAGTGTGGGGTGCAAGAGAACATACAATGTTACCATAGGTGTGGTGCATTACCTGTTGGCTCACAGAGGGCTAGCTTCCGCCACGGGGAACCTGGGGCATTATACTAGGGGTACTCACTTACAACGATGCAGCGCCTCCACCTGCGATGGCTCCCACCAGAGGGGGAGTGGTTCCTCCATGACAATCACATAATCAATACTCACACACAGTGATATATATACTGATACCATTTACTTAGGAACATAAATAACATATCATGACATTACCTACTAACCGTGTGTCCCTCTCATCGAGGAGACACTTACTGTGACGTCTCGCAGGACGCTTCCCCAACACCAGGTGATTCCACCCAGTGTCCAAAGAACCCCACCCAATGTCCCGCACTCTTGCAGAGAGAGGCAATGGGTGACTGCGCAGTCACTATTTATACTAAGGGCCCGTTGGTGCACTTGCGTATTAGATAGTACCTGCCGAGCACTCCCGTGCTCGGATCTCCAACTGGCTTCACAACGGATCAGTCATGTGATGGTTCCGTCTGATCCCACACCGGACTCCTTGCACGCAGACCGCCAGTGCGGTCCCAACCTGGAAACAGTCTCTTAGGACCCCAACTTGGATCCGAACCTCTTAGCAGGAACCGCAGCGTCCGCTGTGTCCCTATCTAATATACCCTACTGCGACAGGATCCCTAACATAGGACCTGTCCCTACAGCACTAAGTGACACGCGCTATACTATAGGCCATCCCTACAGCACAGCAACCTGTAATGGCTTTGGGGGAAACTCCTAGGGTCCTATAGGGGTAGCCTATCTTATGCAGGGGTCCTTGACCCCCTGCACCCGCACTACCTCCTCCCGAACTACCCAAGTCTCCTCAGCCTCACTATTACCTAACGGGTCCGAGCGCCTACAGCAGCAAGCTGTAGCTCACTGGATGCTGGCAGCCAACGTGCTGCGCAACAAGGTGCCTGCCTGTCAGACCTCACAGCACTGACAGCCGTGACTCTGACAAGGCAGCACTACACTAAGGGCAGCGTCCCTATTCTTGGGCCTCCCTCAGCACTTACCCACTAACCTAGTGGGGAGTTGGGGCCTACCTGGGGTGTGGGTACCTATATGAGTGCAGGAGATGCACTCGCTCCCCGCACCCTTCCTTCCCTCACAGCTCCCTGACTCCAACTTGCAAACCTGAGTGACAGGGTCCCTTAACCTAGGGCAGTCCCTGGCAACACTCACTATTTTGGGATACTTAGCTACCTCGGGCCCTGGGGGTGCTGGCCTAGTACAAGGAGTCCCTGACTCCTGTACCCTACCTGCTTCCCTGGGCTGCTCCTGTCTCTGACTGCCCAACGTGCTGCAAGCCCGCAAATTGTATCCACTTGCCTCTGCAGACTTCCTAAGCTCTATTGGCTCCCTGGTATCACGTGGGACACGCAAAGGCTCATGGGACACATAGTCCCAGCTTATAGCCTCCCCTAGTAGGCTATGGCTTCGCTGGCTTTTCCTCCTCTCTTCTGCGCATGCGCGAGCTGTCTGGAGTTCCCTCAACCTTTCCCTGCCTAGCCTCACGCTCACGCGACTCCTACCTAACTCTGGGGCCCTACCTGCGCATGCGCGACCACTGCGCATGCGCGAGCTAAAGGCTAATGGCGGCGCGCTTGCTGCCCGGCCCCGAGAGCGCCGGGATCCCCGTGACGCATGTGCGGCCTTGGCAACCGGCCGCACGCGTCCCCGGCAACCCCCGAGCCGGGACCTGACCACCCTCACCTCCCGTAACGCCCGACGGGGCCGCCATTGGACTCGACGGCACCCGCGATCGGCAGAGAGGTGAGGAGGGTGCTGGCACTCCGAGGATACCTGGCTACGCACTCCCCCTGGTGAAAAACCCAACGCCCTCGCTTGGGGAACTATATCACTCGACATAAAAGTTATATAATCAAAATGCAGTGCATAGAAAATACAACTTATCATTTCGACTTTACACATCAGGTTACAAGGCACTTCACACCAGATAACCGAAACGAGCTGAGACCATTTGTGGGGTGCCCCTAACTGCTCATGTGGGGGTACCTCACTTTTGCATCCGTGAGCCTCCCGGGGTGAATCTCTCGGAGAGCACACTCTGGGATAATAGTCACTGGTTCCTCGCTACTTCCTCTCCCTGGTGGAAGGAATAGCACAGTGTCCTTTAACCAGGCCTTTACACGGCCATCCACGGCATGGATGCGGTAGGCCAGGAGGCCAGGACCTTTCCCGCGGTCCACTACCTGGCGAATGGGGCGCTCCTTTTTGGGCTTAAAGGAGGCCAGTTTCCCTGAATCTTTCTCTACACATTCCTTGTCCCTACGAACTCGCGAGGCTTCCACTGGGAAGCGAGAAATGGATAACGTCTCTTTTCTCAAAGTCTCTGTTTCACCCTGCAGGGGGTAAAGGTTTGATACCTAACCACTGCGGTGATTCCCGGTGGCCAACAGGTCCTTGGGAACACTGTCAGTTCTCACCTCGGCTGTATCGGGACCTGTCCACAACACTTCTGGGACAGTCCACTCACTGGCTTGAAACTCGGGAGCGTTGGATCCCAGTCCTGGGACCATTTGAGTCGGAGCGCACGGGCTCACATTCGGTTCACTTGTGCTGACACCTGGATGTCCAGCTACATTCTTCTGCTCCGCATGAACGGTAGTTGGAGCATTTTTCACGGTCACCTCGAGGCTCACCCCCAACACCCCCGGGGCAGTCAACTCATCCTTGTCTTCGATCGGTACGGGTCCCCATTCTAGGACCGATGGTACCATAGGGATAAGCCGGACAGGCCATTGTAGGGCACACGGGCCCACAGCAGGGTCCGCAACATCTGGATACACTTCCTCTAGGGCACACGGGCCCACCTCAGGCTCTGTATCCGCCGAAATAGTTGATTCGATGAATTCACTAGAGTGGTCTGCCGGTAGGCGCATCACCACGAGTGGTTTGTCGCTGGAATCACTAAAGGAAGATGGGGGCATAGACACCTTACCCTGTGATTCCTCCGTCTCCTCTGTATCACCGCTGGGGTGGTTTGTCAGTGGCCACATCGCCACCGATGGGACTTCAACCTCGTCCTCTGTTGGCTCAGCAGGCTGGGGTACAATAGGCTTCAATAGCCGCATACCGCAGCAGTCACAGTGGGACCACCATGTCAATGTCTCTCTAGAACAGCCGCACGTGGGGCTAAAACACTGTATGCCCATTTCTCCTTCCACCTCGATGGTCCTGAAGTCGAGTGGTAACTGAGACACGGTGGCTCCCTTGGCATGGGCTTCTTGCAGGCAGGGGCACATGAAGAGAAGAGAATCTACTCCGGACGCGCGCCAGGCCACATACACACTAGGGTGTATCCCCTGACAGTCTAGCTCATCTTCCTCATACATCATCTCATCCTCAGAGGAAGGATAATCTGATTCCGCATCAGTGTCTTCCTCTTCCTCCTCCCCTGATGGTTGTGGGTCGCGGGAATCATTGAGTAATTTCTCCCTGAAGACAGACTGAACTTTAGCCCAACTCATAGTAACATAGAGGTCAGACTCCCCCTCCTCTGTTGAGTAAGAGTCTATTACTGCATCAACATATGGTGGCAAGTCCCGTTGCTTCCTCCCCTGGTGGAATCTGAAGGAGGGGCACTTTCTACAAGGGAGTGGGTCTGGCTCTGCACTGACTCACTCACATTGCGGGGGTGGGGCTTAGGTTTTCCCAACAGGCCCGGACGGTTTTCTGCAAAGTTATTTCCCAAGGTAGCAGATAGCTTAGCGGTGGACTGCAGTCGGCGGGAGTACCCAAATTAGACTCGCAATAACTCTCGGGGGTAGAAGGCGATGTATACACAGTCACCTCTTCCAAACTCGTGCGGGAGTTGTGGGGTTCGGATTTGATGGGCCGTGCCGGGTACACCACAGGACAGCCTGCACCGGCCGAGCCTTCGAACCACAAGCTGGACAGACCCTGGCCTTCATTTATATCTTGCCCGAAACTCACTAACACAGAGCAATACCCCTTGACCTCCGGACATTGATCTAACACGGCTATGGAGGCAGCACCCCGGAGATGAGAGTTTTGTCGCAAAGCTACTCGTATTGCAATAGACGGGATATCTACAGGAACGTGGCACACCGCCAGCTTGTGGCCGGCGGCACTCCCAACTCTAAGGCCCAGTGGTGGACCTCGTGTCCGGACTTTACAACCATGGTAAAAAATAGGAATTGGCCAATTTGAAGAAAAAAATGGACAGGGCACCCCAGGTCTTGATCTCAGCAGCGCCTCCAAATGTAACGGGTATTCCCCCCCCCCAATCGCAGATATAGTGTGGGGTGCAAGAGAACATACAATGTTACCATAGGTGTGGTGCATTACCTGTTGGCTCACAGGAGGGCTGAGCTTCTGCCACGGGGAACCTGGGGCATTTATACTAGGGGTACTCACTTACAACGATGCAGCGCCTCCACCTGCGATGGCTCCCACCAGAGGGGGAGTGGTTCCTCGCAGGACAATCACAATAATCAATACTCACACACAGTGATATATAATAACTGATACCATTTACTTAGGAACATAAGATAACATATCATGACATGTACCTACATAACCGGTGTCCCTCTCTCGAGGAGACACTTACTGCGACGTCTCGCAGGACGCTTCCCCAACACCAGGTGATCCCACCCAGTGTCCAATGAACCCCACCCAATGTCCCGCACTCTTGCAGAGAGAGGCAATGGGTGACTGCGCAGTCACTATTTATACTAAGGGCCCGTTGGTGCACTTGCGTATTAGATAGTACCTGCCGAGCACTCCCGTGCTCGGATCTCCAACTGGCTTCACAATGGATCAGTCGTGTGATGGTTCCGTCTGATCCCACACCGAACTCCTTGCACGCAGACCGCCAGTGCGGTCCTAACCTGGAAACAGTCTCTTAGGACCCCAACTTGGATCCGAACCTCTTAGCAGGAACCGCAGCTGTGTCCCTATCTAATCTACCCTACTGCGACAGGATCCCTAACATAGGACCTGTCCCTACAGCACTAAGTGACACGCGCTCTACAGTAGGCCATCCCTACAGCACAGCAACCTGTAATGGCTTTGTGGGAAACTCCTAGGGGCCTATAGGGGTAGCCTATCTTATGCAGGGGTCCTTGACCCCCTGCACCCGCACTACCTCCTCCCGAACTACCCAAGTCCCCTCAGCCTCACTATTACCTAACAGGTCCCAGCACCTACAGCAGCAAGCTGTAGCTCACTGGATGCTGGCAGCCAACGTGCTGCGCAACAAGGTGCCTGCCTGTCAGACCTCACAGCACTGACAGCCGTGACTCTGACAAGGCAGCACTACACTAAGGGCAGCGTCCCTATTCTTGGGCCTCCCTCAGCACTTACCCATTAACCTATTGGGGAGTTGGGGCCTACCTGGGGTGTGGGTACCTATATGAGTGCAGGAGCTGCACTCGCTCCCCGCACCCTTCCTTCCCTCACAGGTCCCTGACTCCAACTTGCAAACCTGAGTGACAGGGTCCCTTAACCTAGGGCAGTCCCTGGCAACACTCACTATTTTGGGGTACTTAGCTACCTCGGGCCCTGGGGGGTGCTGGCCTAGTACAAGGAGTCCCTGACTCCTGTACCCTACCTCCTTCCCTGGGCTGCTCCTGTCTCTCAACATGCTGCAAGCCCGCAAATTGTATCCACTTGCCTCTGCAGACTTCCTAAGGCCTATTGGCTCCCTGGTATCACGTGGGACACGCAAAGGCTCATGGGACACGTAGTCCCAGCTTATAGCCTCCCCTGGTAGGCTATGGCTTCGCGGGCTTTTCCTGCTCTCTTCTGCGCATGCGTGAGCTGTCTGGAGTTCCCTCAACCTTTCCCTGCCTAGCCTCACGCTCGCGCGACTCCTACCTAACTCTGGGGCCCTACCTGCGCATGCGTGACCACTGCGCATGTGCGAGCTAAAGGCTAATGGCGGCACGCTTGCCGCCCGGCTCCGAGAGCGCCGGGATCCCCGTGACGCGCGTGCGGCCTTGGCAACTGGCCGCACGCGTCCCCAGCAACCCCCGAGCCGGGACCTGACCACCCTCACCTCCCGTAGCGCCCGACGGGGCCGCCATTGGACTCGGCGGCACCCGCGATCGGCAGAGAGGTGAGGAGGGTGCTGGCACTCCGAGGATACCTGGCTACACTTGTAAAAAATAAAACAACAAACTAGCAGCTACACAAACTAAGCAACATCAATACATTTACCATCAATCAATTAATCCATTTCCTAAACCAATTACAATACAATACAAATCAATTATACAATTCCCTATTCAATTCCTAAAGCCAAACCATTGCCAAAATAATTTTAATTGAAAGTAACCACCATCATTCTAATCTAACTACCAGAAAGAAGCCATTAAAAATAACCTGTAACTAAATACAAATTACATTATTCACACCAATGTCTAAATAAAGCTGATAAATACAATAGCCATACATGAAAAGATCATAAACATTAGCAAAACAATCAATTATTATCCCTGTGTGTCTATCCATATAGATAGATATACATAACATACAGGGGCAATTATAGAGCATAAAAAACAATGCATTTACATCCAAAAATCACATACAATACACCCATTCAGTGTCCGTGAATGTATGTATATCCATAGGTACATAGATACATTCAGGGGCATTAAATGGGACTGAAAAAATAAAAGACATGAATCAAAAATCAAAAAAACCTGTAAAAGTAAAAATAATACACTTTTCTTTTGTTTACTTACCATTAGATGCCCACTCACCGAAATCCAGGTGACCCGGAAGCACTGGAACCAATCCACAGGTAACCATAAAATAATAAACCCTTACAATCCACAACGGTGTCTTCTTTCTTCTATTTGTAATCCTTCCCATCAGTCTTGGGGTCTTCTTTTCTTCTTTGGGGTCTTCTCTGTCTTCTTCTGTCTTCTTCCATCTTCTTCTGCCACGCCCTTCTTTTCTTCTTAGGAGGGGAGGTGTTCCCTCCTCGGCGTCTGGCTTCAAAATGAGGCGACATAGGCTTTTATAGGCCTATGACGTCACATTTTGGTCAAATGTTTCCCACGGTTCTGATTAAACCATGAAAAACATGTGATTTGAAAAAAAAAAAAAAAAAAAAAATGATGACGTCATTTAAAGGCAATGACGCCAGCCAATCAGAATGTCTGGGTTTCAATTGCCTTTAAGGTGACGTCATCAAAACAAAGATGGCCGGTGACACATGGTACGGTAGGGAATCAGAGCGTTGGCATTGGTTTCAGGTCTGAGGACCCCCTACTTCAGGAGATACAGGCTCCGTTATGGGGTGCCGGTATCCCCTGCAGAATGTAAATGTCCCGGTCACGTGACGCGGAAGCTTTAAAGTGCAGGGGATACCAGCACCCCATAACGGGGCCTATATCTCCTGAAGTAGGGGGTCCTCGGACCTGAAACCAATGCGGTTCAGGTCCTGAGACCCCCTGCTCATGTACACTATTATTAAAATGTATTTATTTAGTGTACGATCGCCTGTAACAGCCTTGCATGGAGATACAGAATCTCCATGCAAATGTTACAAGCGGCTTTTTTTTCTATCAGCTACTGTACGGGAAGGTTAAGAACGCTAGCAGGGGGAAAAAAAGCAACACGTACGCTGTGGGTGTTTTGAGCTATTTTGAGCAGGTACGTTAAAAAATGGGCTCAAGGCCTTAGTGCATCGCATCCCCGGCCTCACTTTTTAACGGACGTGCTTTTTTTGAACATCAGAACACAAAGGAGCTTAGTGCAAAGCCCCCTAGATATCCATGTCTTGTATACATGTCACTTTGGAAAAAAACATTAAACATCAGAACAAACATTGTGTTATTTGCCATGCACTCACACATAAAGGTGATGAGTACTTAGTTAAGTAACATGTGACATGCTTACATGTGTGCCGTCATGAGATTACAAAAAACTATATGCCATGCCTTCCACATTGCAGTGAGGGATTAATCAGTATAAAGTGTTCATTTGCCTATTTGAGGACCATATAACCACTCACTAATCACAATAAAACTTGTTTAAGCAACACTTAAAGAGTCTCAGTATCTAAAACCTGATTAATGCTCTTATGAAAGGTATCTAAATAGCCAGTATACCTGTACACAGCACTCATCTCCTATGATTCAGCATCAGTGACCTTCCTTTAGTCTTAAGGTTCACTGAAGAATCTTGTTCCTCTTCTTTCACCTATTTAATAGAAAAAAACAATGAATGACTTCTATGTAACGAAAATAGGGTTAATCAGCGCATTAATAAAGGCAGAATGCTTGGCTGGTTAACCCTATTTCGTATTGGGGATGAAGGGGTTAATTTTATATGCACTACACATGTACTATTTTCCCCTCTGTACCTTACTGTCCCCGTTTTGCAGGATTGTATAGGCCTGCGGTAATGTATTGCATTGTATACCTGCATTACTGTTTTTTGGACACAAGATGCCGCTTCGCAAGCCAAGCCGCAAGCTAATTGGAGAAGCGTGGCACGGTCTCTTTGTTCCATTGAGTAACATAGGTATCCATTACTGAGACTTGAACTCGCAACGCGCGGTCAATTGAATCAAAGGTTTGTGATTTCAATCTCAAGTGGGTATCAGATACAATGTATCCCGTCCCGGTTAGTAGCGTAACTTACAAGGCAGCCGGCAATTGGCGTGGGAACTCGGTCAATTGACTTGGGAACACGGTTAACCGCAAGTCAATTGAAGTGAGAAGCCAATAGCCCAGCATTTCTGACACAAGGAGAAGTCCCTAACTTGGGAACGGAATTGGCTAGCAACCTGAAATTTGGTGTGCAGGCCCAGAGTAACACCCCAAGCACACATATATTAAAAATATAACTTTAGTAGAAGAACACATATTTTTAATAAAGTGCCTTTCTGGCTGCAGTTTTAAAAGTACAGGCAGGATACATTTTTCTACCCGCCTTTGTAATGCACCCAGTGACCAAATGTTTTAACACCCATGAGCTGGGGGCACTTTCTTATGCAGACTTCATAGACCCCATGTTGAGGCAGTGCCTATGAGTCTAAGGGAATGTTGCAAATGAAAGTCCCAGAGCCAGAAGGTGTGAATTAGCCAGGATGTACGCTGAATAGGAGATCCTGTTATCATCAGGGCTAGTTCACACCTTGAGACCAACTCCTAGCCTGGGAGACGCCAGGGAAAAGGGGAGTACACATATGGTAAGCAGGCAAGGTGTCAGGTTAGCACAGGCGCTGTACCAACCGGAAATCCCTGTAGTGCCCACTCTGCAAACTGTGAGCAAGTTGGGGATTGGTGAGTGGGAAATTCCCACGAAGGGGAGTGGGCGGGTATGTTGGAGATATGATCTCAGACCCTACTGTATATACATGCCCCCCGAGCTATCCCCATTGTCTTTCTCTTACAATGTGATTGAATTTCCACCTCGCTTCTAGGAGCGGATAAGATCAGCAGCAACGAACCCGGAACTCAACGAGTTAATTTCACCGGAACCAAGGACAGAACTTTGCTTCAGGATTTCGTTACTGCTGGGGGTTATCTAACGAACCCCAACGGACCAGAACAAACTTTGCACTATTCAAGGACATATTGGGCTGGCAATTTGCGCCCCTTGCAAAATGACCGCACTTTAAAAGACATTATTCCAGCGCTCTGTTTCGTCTCTGGACATTTTATCCCGTTCTCTCCCTCAGTAAGTGTTTTGTCAAGTGTATGCTAAGGTTGTCGTCTGCCTGTCTATTAAGGAAATAAATGTCAGTTTATTTTGCTCAACTTGTGTGCTCAATCGAGATCCCCAAAATATAAAATTGTTGATAAGGTCAGTCCATCGTGACCTTCTACACTCTCTCATAGCCTCACAGTGCAAAATAAGTCTTAACACACAAGGTGAGTGAAAAACGAGTGACGCCGCGGTCACGACTCCTCTAACAGCCAAACGCATGTAGAAAAATATAAAAGTTAAATAAAGTTTTTTGATTTTTCCACATGCGTTTGGCTGTTTAGAGGAGTCGTGACCGCGGCGTCACTCGTTTTTTCACTCATCTCTTCTACTTCCGGCTGGAGCACACGAGGACACCACCATACAGCAGACCGCTGGGCAACCTCCCAACCAGCACTTTGGCAGATCACACAAGGAGTCGTGAGTACTGACCGCTGGGTTTATTCCGGGACACAGGGCGTGGGTGAGGCGTTCTGCTACCGGTTGGGACTTATTTTCGGGCATTTCCCTGGACGTGCCCGCGGGTATTTCGCCCGGTCTAAGCCCCCCGCCCTGTTTTAGTCTGCACGGCTATATCCTGGTTGCCTATTCTCTTTATAATTTAAAGGATGTCCACCTCTTGCTACCATGGACTTGCATAAATAGAACCACCACGGTTTTGGTAGCCACGGTATCCCGAGGGGTTCACCCCCCTATTTCTTGTCTTAACACACAGGTGCTGTATAAGTGAATTATAATAATTATAATAATCAGTGCAGATGTGATGAATATCTACAACACTAAAATAGTGCAACAAGTGTATAAATAAACAAACTAAAGAGGTAAAAACCTCCACTCAACCCTTAGATAAGACTGTCCCAGGGGACTGGCCAAGCGAATTTCTCCAAACCATAAGGGGAGCGGTGGTAATGACCATGTAAAAAAGAAAAAAAATCACATAGTGCAAACATTTTGGATATAAAAAATAAGGTGAAAGAAAGCCTTTAAAGTCCCTACTCACATTGGAGCAAATATTCACTGCAGAATCCCAAACAGTGGCAATGTCTCTATCTTGGGTGTGGTAATATGTGGTAACAGTGGATCTCAGAGAGAGAAAAACAGACCATAGTGTAGTTTGAAAGTACAAGTGCAGTTTATAAATCTCTCACAATTCAAGGCTTGGGCGTGTAATATAGTGAGCGCTGCCGTGAGCGCTGCAATGCCCACGCAAGTCAATTATAATTGGCTGTGTTAGCCAGACGTTGCTATAATTGAAATAAAAAGAATAAAGTGCGCAACCCAAAACCAAAACTTAACCGTGTTTAAACAATGTCAAACTATACACCATATATTAAATCCTTATATAACCATATGTCTAGCAAAAACTCGTACTATATAAGGCACTACCCTACAGTGGAAGTGATAAAAAAGTTAAACCATACAAAACCGTTGGTGTCAGCGTATGCAGCTATAATTAAAGAGTAGCTCAGCACTCCCACGCACTAAGAGAAAAAAGACAAAAAAAAGCGCAAGACGCAAATGGTGAAGTATATCAAAATTATTAATTTAGTGAAAATGAGGTAAGTATTCTGCGTACATCATAATTGAAAATAATTAGGGATATCCCTGAAGAAGAAGTGTTACAGTTTCGAAACGCGTTGGATTAATTATTGGATTAATTATTGTTATGGTACCTTTTTAAAGTGTAGTACGAGTATTGTATGCGTTTGCTATTTTGAGTGCCATTGCGTGCATATTGTTTTTCCCTGCACGGCGGTTGCGTTTACTTCCGCCCTGGTACACTCTGCTCTGCGCCTAATGAGTGACGTCACTGAGGTGCGCGAGCCACGAGGCGGAACACCACAGCTGTATGCCGGTTGCCCTCCTACAGTGAGTTTACAACCACACGGGCGTGTGCGACGAGTTACAGAGACTTTTACCTTACCACAGAGACTGTCTTCTGTCACGTGGATACAGTACAGAAAGGACGTTACAGTGCTGTTGCGTTATATACCTTTGGAGTACCTTAGATGCTGGATGCAGGACAACATCGTGTGAGAGACAGATGATGTCGGAATAACAGCAGGAAAGGATCTGTTGGGGTACATTTCTGAAACCACCATCTCTGCTGACGAGTGTGCGGTAACCTCGTGTATTACACGTGAATCTAATTATTTTCAATTGTTGCTATAATTGGAATGGGTGCGCGCATGGCCATGAGAGGTGCTGCGACAGACCAGGGAAAATACAATTAAATTGTATTTTCACACTGCTGCCACGCCGCGAACCAATCACAGCGCGGCCTAACGCTGTGACATCAGAGTCACGTCCCCTAACTGCGCGCGTCACCGCTTGCATCCTAGCAACTAAACGTTTACGCCACATGCACATGATCGCCGGGCGCGCGCCCACACGCGCACCAGCACACACTATAAAACAAGCCTTACATTTTGGTGCTGAATAAAAGGCATATGAGAAGAGGCAGTGTCCCAGTGTGGTGAGTCGCGATCTCACCACTTCCTCACCGCTTCCTCATCTACGCCTCTGCTCGCATCACGGGCGCCCACATCACTTCCGGTTCCGGTTTCTTTCGCCGTTAAGACGTCGGAGGATGGCCCACTTCCTACTCTGTAGATCACACAGCTAAGCTCAAGAGACTATGTGCATTTCGCTGTTCCGGTGACAGCTTTACTCTTGAGGAAGCTGTCACTGGAACAGCAAAACGCGTATAGAACTGTTGTTCTAGTTGATACTGTCCTCCATGATTTCCTCAACGTTACAAGAGGAAAGGACCTAGTGCAAAACATCTTTTACTACAAAATATAAGAAATACAGGTGAAAAACTTGCCAATATGGAACTCTCAGAATGAGTCCAAATGTATATCACCTGCTGGAGCTTGTGTGCTAACTTGATCGTGTCTTCAGCCTTCCCAGGTCATACTCTCCATTCAATCCTGTCCGGATTGCGCAGACCGCAGCGGGGTTAGAAGCGTCAGTGCCACTAATACTGATAAGACAGAAAGAGTTTATCTCATCAAATGCGGCCCTACGCGTTTCACTGTGAATGCAGCTTCCTCGGGGGCTCCTGATGTTTTGGGTTAAAATCCTTTTTTTAAAGTTTAGTACATACAGGAGGAGTTAGATCAATGGCCCATCACATAATGTATCTAATAAAACCTCAATATAACAACTACTGCATCTAAAATGTCCAAGTTGGAAAAAATAAAATAAAAAAACACAAGGAGAAAAGGGAAGGAAGGGAAGGGAGGATGGGTAAAAAAGGGGAAAGATGAAGGAAAAACGGAGTCAGAAGATAAACATCATTAGGAATCAAAAATGGATGGAAGGGGGAAATGTTCCCAAAAAATTATAAAATGAGATCAGACCTTAATCTGCTAGAATCCAATCCAAATCAATATCTATATGTAGCGCCCTTTTCCCCACCCTAAGTGAGATCCTTTTGCAACAGTGTATTCTGGTGCTGGTGCATACCTGTTTGGAACAGAACAGAAGGCCTTGAGAACTCCGCAATTGTATGGGGAGGCATCAGGACAGGCTATCAGTGGTGATCTCACACAGTGCAGCGCCTCCAGCTGGTGAAGAACCTGGTTCAGCCAGGATGATCCACACTGGCACTTAGATAGTGACCCAGACAAGTAGCCACACTGTATAGTTCCACTGGGTGTTTATTAGCATCATACAGATAGTCAGAACAGGCACATTCCAATAAGCAGCCCCCCCAGGGCTTGAGGCCCTGCAGGCTCCTTCTCAGCTCCTTTACCCATGATGGGATAAAGGGTAAGTGCTCCCACTCCACAGGGGGAGGGAAGCGAGCTCCTGACTTCAGGGAGGGTGTCAGCTTATGTACCCCAGGGTAGGGGCTTGTAACCCTGCCCCATAACAGGGCAGGTCCGATACTCATAGGCATCATATCATGGGCATGTGACCGAGCCAGTATCCTCCCCAGGGATGACACTCTCTGGTTGTTGTTAGACCTGCCCTTGAATACAACAATAGTGAAAATTACATAAAAATGAAGCACATTTTGTACCCGATTGGGGACATGTGCAGTGGTGGAATCTAAGGAAAATCAGAAAAAGAGTCATACACCATACGATAGAGTGACTTCACTGGAAGGCAGAAACCATGCTCACTTTGGCAGAAAACACACTCAAATAAACTCAGATAAAGGACCCAATGTCTATTTCTACATTAAGCCCAGATGGTGTCAAGGTTTTTAATTTATAGATCCAGTATGTCTCTTTTCGAACAAGTCTTTGTAATCGATCGCCACCTCGCCAGTTGGCAGGTTTTGACTCGATTGCTCTATACACAAGGCCCGCAGGATCTCCCCCATGTTTAAGGGAGAAATGTCTTGACACATTATGCATCATAAGCTGCCTTCTAATGTTACCCATGTGCTCCAGTATGCGGACCCTCAGTGATCTACTGGTACGTCCCACATACTGGAGTCCACATGGGCACTGCAGCATAAAAACAACAAAGGTTGTGCAGCAATTGACAAACTGTCATATAAAGTCTTCAATTTTAAAGTCCAGAGAGTTCCTCTGTGGGATGGAACCTTGGTTCTATCTCCCCCTCTTCCACTCTGTGGGGCATGGTCTATATCCACAAGGGTCAGGTCCATGTTTGAGTTTAAAATTATGTGAAACACTGTGAGATTAGAGACCTACCTACAATATTACGGCTATGCTTCAGTATCCTTATCCAATGGAGTCTGGTGGTTCGACCCACGTACTTGTCCACAAGGACACATGAACAGATTGTCAATTACAATGACCCCATTGCCAAGTCATACAGTAGTTATGCTGCAGACAAGGATTCTGGGAAGTGACATCTAAATGAGTAAAAACCTAATATTTGAAGGTTACTACTAATGTCACACATCTACAAAATAGAGAAAAATGGTGAAAATCACTGATCCAGATTTATTAAAGAAAAAACTCAAATAGAAAATCATGATGATATTAAATTATGTAAGGTAATAGAATCAGAGCAGGATGTAATTTCTCTTCAGAAGGAATTGGACAGAATGGAAACTTGGGCAGGTAAATGGCAGATGAGGTTTAATACAGATAAATGTAAGGTTACAGTATGCATTTGGGATGCAAGAATAAAAAGGTGAATAATAAATTAAATGGGGATAAATTGGGGGAATCCTTGATGGAGAAGGATTTAGGAGTGCTTGTAGACAGCAGGCTTAGCAATAGTGCCCAAAGTCTTGCAGTAGCTGCAAAGGCAAACAAGATCTTATCTTGCATCAAACGGGCAATGGATGGAAGGGAAGTAAACATATTTATGACCCTTTACACAGCATTGGTAAGACCACACCTTGAATATGAGTACAATTTTGGGCACCAATCCTAAGAAAAGACCTTATGGAACTAGAGAAAGTGCAGAGAAGAGCCACCAAATTAATAAAGGGGATGGACAATCTAATTTATGAGGAGAGGCTAGCTAAATTAGATTTATTTACATTAGAAAAGAGGCATCTAAGAGGGAATATGATAACTATATACTGTACAAATATATTCAGGGACAATACAAGGAGCTTTCAAAAGAACTATTCATCTCACAGGCAGTACAAAGGACTCGGGGCCATCCCTTAAGGTTGGAGGAAAGGAGATTTCTCCAGCTACAAAGGAAAGGGTTCTTTACAGTAAGGGCAGTTAAAATATGGAATTCATTACCCATGGAGACTGTGATGGCAGATACATAAGATTTGTTCAAAAAAGGTTGAACATCTTTTTAGATAGGAAAGGTATACAGGGATATACCAAATAAGTATACATGGGAAGGATGTTGATCCAGGGATTAATCTGATTGCCAATTCTCGGAGTCAGGAAGGAATTTATTTTTCCCCTTATGAGATATCATTGGATGATATGACTCTGGGGTTTTTTGTTTGCCTTCCTCTGGATCAAAAAGTAAGTATAGATATAGGATAAAGTATCTGTTGTCTAAATTTAGCATAGGTTGTTTTGAACGTACGTCTTTTTTCAACCTCATCTACTATGTAACTATGTAACTGTAACAGTGTATGTGACTGTGTAACTATGTGACTATGTAACTATGAAAACAGTGGAAGACTCATGGGATTTCTGGGTATATCGTGTGCTGGGTTATTGTATCAGTTTGTGCCCATTTGAAGCCAGGATAATTTAGAAATACACTCTAGGGTGTGAATAGTTTATATTACACACTTCCCATTTGGAAAATATGGTATTACAGTGTAGACGGACGTTCACAGAGGTACACAATTGGAGACTTTTATAAGGTGAAATTATAATAAGGCTTTATTGTGCCTTTTCCTTTTCATCAGGAAATCATCCAAACACAGGGGGGGAACAAAGCTTCTATTCACTTGGGAGTATCTCTAGTGAAAAAAACATGTAATTAATTCACAACTCCCTAAGTCAAGCATGTCTCGCAGCCCCAAAACATATAGCATGAAATAAGCAGATATAAGCAGTCTCTTAATAATGAAAGTCTTATCTGTTAGCTGCTGTAGGGGGTATTTGGCCCTTGTTGTTTATTTATGCACTTAACCCCTACACGACCGTAGCGGTTAATACTGCTACGGTCATGAAGGGGTTAAGGCCTCCCGCTACCCACCCGCAAGCCCTAAAC
This sequence comes from Ascaphus truei, assembly GCA_036426205.1. Taxonomy (NCBI): domain Eukaryota; kingdom Metazoa; phylum Chordata; class Amphibia; order Anura; family Ascaphidae; genus Ascaphus; species Ascaphus truei. The sequence continues at coordinate 1,443,552 of CM071572.1, forward strand.
AAACACTGTTGGGGCTAATACCCCCTTCACCCACCCCCACTACCCACAATAATAAAAAATACACACACCAGCCCCACACTAACTAAATAAATATATATATATATATACATGACCCCAACAACACCTATACCCCCCTAACATACAATACAGTAATGGGCAACATTACTATTATCAACAAATGGATAATAGTGCAGTTGTCCATTTAAAATACATACTCAACAATAAAGACATTAAATACATATAGCAATCACCCATGTGCGGCTGCCACGATGAAGGCCATCCTCATCTTCATCCTGCCCATGCCCCATCCGCTTCTGCAAAACAGACACAAGAATTAAACCATCCAATGTAATGACCCCTAACCCCTTAATCACCATAGCAGTTATTAACCGCTACAGTCATTAAGGGGTTAAGCCACCATCACCCACATACCCTCCCCCACTAACCCCCCCAACCACCCTCACCCACTACCCACAGGGGAGTCCTACCAAATACCCTTGGGGCCAATACCCCCTCCCCCAGCACATACAGTACAACCAAGTATGAACTAACCAAGTGGTATTATGTTTTGCTCTGACAACTCCTCATTGTGGTTTTGTTCTCTTTTCTTATTGCATGTGTCCTGGAATCACGAGTGAAACCGCACGCCAGAGAATCTCCCTTTTTTCTCAATCACCAGACATACCCAAACCCCGCTCCCACTCATCAGACATACCCTAACCCAACTCCCAGTCACCAGCCATACCCTAATCCAGCGGTGCGCAAACTGGGGGGGGCGACCCCCTGGGGGGGCGCGAGACTGCCGACAGGGGGGCGCGGGGTTTACAGAGGCCCAGCGCGCTTCCCGAAGGCACTTAAATTAAGTGCCGGGGGAGCTGCAGGGCCTCTGTAAAACTAACTGACCGTGGTTCCGGCGGCTTCCTCCCTGCATCGCCATGGCAACGCGGCGTCAAAATGACGCTGTGAGGTCATGTGACGTTACGTTGCAATGGCAACGTGACGTCATTATGCCGGTGTGCGGGTAAGTTGGGGTTGGGGGGGGGCGCGGGAGTGAGGGGACAGCCGGCAGGGGGGGCGCAGGGAAAAAAGTTTGCGCCCCCCTGCCCTAATCCAACAGCTATATGCCAAGCCTCGCATGGCCATAACCCACCCACGTGTTCCCAACAACATGTCCTTAGATTCCCGCACCCATCCCAATGTGTGAGACAGCGCTGCCCCTTAGAATAAATGTATGGTTGGTGCACTTGATGTAGTTAGGTACCTGCCGGGTGCTCCAGCACCCGGGCGCACCGGCTGACTACATACAGGATCCGCTGATCCATTGATGGAATCCGGCTCCGCGATGAGTCCGCCTCCGCGTGGGGTGGTATCCAGCTGGAGTGTCCCACACAAAGATAGTCTCTATGATGCAGGTGTCTGGCACCAGATCGCCTGTAATTAGGATACAGTCGCATCTTGACTTGTCCCTATACTTGGTTCTACAGGGCATGTCCCTGCAGCAACCACAAACTATACAGGGAAGTCAGGCCTAGCTGGGGACTAAGAGATCCAATACATAGATCACTTTTTGCAACCTCTTGTTTTTCACTTACCTTCACATCTCATAGACACCAAACACGTTTTATCACTTTTAGCACCTTTCTCTTGGCACCCCTCCTACATCTGGGTTACTCTGGATGTAGCTTCTCTTTATAACATTATTGACCATGGTCACGGTCTTACAGCACTAGAATTTTTCCTCAACTTGCACACTTTTCTTTCCCCTGCACATATAGCCTTTTTACTTGATAGTATCAGATATTCACTCACACATAATTATTTTCTTTTTGACGGTCAATATTATCTCCAAACACGTGGGACCGCTATGGGGACTTCATTTGCCCCCTCCTACACCAACCTTTTTATGGGTTGGTGGGAAACATTCCACGTGTTTGGAGATACTAACCCTTTTAGGCATCATATAGCGTTTTACAAGAGCTATATTGATGACCTTCTGTTCATCTGGAGTGGCGGGGAAGATGATCTTATTAAAGTTTTTGAGTATCTGGCAGACAATCAATTTAATCTCAGATTTATGCATAATTATGACATGAAACATATACAATTTTTGGATCTTGATCTCTTCATAGATATTGAGAATAAAATACAATCTGACATTTTTAGAAAAGAGAATGCCAGAAACTCATTGTCACATGCTAAAAGCTGTCATTCCCGCCCTCTGATCAAAGGAATCCCAAGAGGACAGTTCCTGCGTTTACACTGGAATTGTTCCTCGATGGAGGACTTTGTCCGTAGGGCGAATGAGATGAAGGGGAGGTTCTTGTCAAGAGGTTATACAGCCAAAGATCTTGATCAGGCCTTTGATCTAGCTCTCTCTACTGATAGAGAGTCTCTGATTAGTATGGATATGAGTCAATCCAGACAGAAATGTCCTGTAGAGAACACTGATGCACCATACTTTGTCACCGGATATAGTGAGCAAGCAGTGGCAATTAAATCCATTATCTGGAAACACAGGGGTACATTATCTCTTGATCCCCTGATCCATAAGATGGTGTGCTCCGGCCCTCGCATAGCATTTTGTAAAGCAGCTACTATAGGGAATACGTTATCACCCAGTATGCTACGGCCAAAAAAGTCAACTGGTAATATGTTTTCTCTGTTTCCCAAACTATTAGGCTCATATAAGTGTGGACGATGCAAAATATGTCCTAACATGACTAAATCCACACATTTTTCAAACAGATATGAGACACGCAGGTTCAAAATTAAATCATTCATCACATGCCAAACAGAATGTGTTTATCTATTGATATGCAAATGCAGCAAACAGTATGTAGGCCTCACTAGTAGAATCCTTAAGATTCGTATTCTTGAGCATTTGATGCTTATACGGAACTAGCTGAGAGACCCGGCGTTGCCCGGGATGTAAATGCGTAATAGGTAGTATTATTTATAAATCGTGGAACAATAGGTGACTGTTTGTTGTAAAGGTTGGATAATAATATTGAAAAGAAAGATGGAAGAAAATGTAATACGATGTTGTATAAAAATGGTTTATTGTAACCACACCATTTTGGTGCCATAAGTGATGTAAAAATCTGAGTCGGTGGTCCTGCTAGGGTGTGAGGCGCGGGTGGCGCGTGAGTTGTGAGTGCTGTCTGTGAGTGGGGGTCCTGCTAGGTGTGATGGCGGCGGGTGGCGCGTGGTGTGAGTGCTGTCTGTGAGTGGGGGTCCTGCAAGGGTGTGAGGCGGCGGGTGGCGCGTGGTGTTGTGAGTGCTGTCTGTGAGTGGGTGGGTCCTGAGTAGGGTTGTGAGGGGGGTGGCGCCGTGGGTTGTGAGTGCTGTCTGTGAGTGGGGGCCTGCTAGGGTGTGAGGCGGTGGGTCAGTGATGTCGGGGGGTAGGGGCGGGGGAGGGGGGGCAGCCGTGTGTGTTGTGGGGCAGTATGTGTCGTGTTGGCGGGTGTCTGTTGAGTGCGTGCAGCGGCTGTGAGGCGGTGGGGTGAAAGGCAGAGGCGGCGGAGTAAGGGCGGGTGAAAGGCAGAGGCGGGGGTGGGGAGGCGGTAAGGCGGGCATGAAGGCGAAGGGCGGCGGAAGGGAGTGAGGGGGGTGGAGGAGGGGGGCAAGGGCTGGAGGAGGGGGGAAGGGTTAGAGGAGGGGGGGGAAGATGGTGATGTTATGAGGGGGGGAGGACGGGGGAAGGGTTAGAGATGTGGGTGGGTCGGTTAGAGGGCGGGGGGGGGAGGGAAAGGGGTGGGATAAGGGTTAGCGCTGGTGGGTTTGGGAAGGGTTTGTTGAGGAGGGGGGGGAATGGTTTGAGGAGGGGGTTGAAGTGTGGTGAGGGGGGGGAGGGGAAGAGGGTTAAAAGTAGAGTGGTGGCGGGGGGGTTGGAAAGGGGAGTGGCGGGGGCGGGGTTGAAGGGGACGCGGGGGGGGAGGGGAGGGGGGGGAAGGGGAGAGGGGGGGGTGGGGGAGCGGTGGGGGGGAGGGCGGAGGACTGGTGGGTGCGTCGGGCGAGAGGGGGGGGGAGGGGAGAGACGGGGAGAAGTGGTGGGAAGGGTGGAGGAGGTGGGGGAAAGGGGAGAAGGGGGAATGGGATCGGGTGGTGGTGAAGGGGGAGTGTGGATGGGGGAGGGTGGGAAGAGGGGAGAAAGGGTGGAGGTTGTGAGGGCCGGTGGTGGGCAAGGGGGATCTGGGGGGGGGGGGGGTGGTGGGGAAGGGCGGAGGTGGTGGAAGGGGGGAAGGGGGGAGGTGGGGGGAAGGGAGAGAAGGGGGGAGGTGGTGGGAAGGGGGAGGGGAGGGGAGGAGGGTGTGAAGGTGGTGGAAAGGAGAGTGGGGGGAATGGTGGTGGGAGAGGGTGAGGGGGGGACGAAGGTGGGGGAAGGGAGGGGGGAAGGGGTGGAGGGGAAGGGGGAGGGGGAAGGGGGAAGGTGAAGGGAGGGGAGGGGGTGGGAAGGGGGAGGTGGGGGAGGTGGTGGGGAGGGGGGAGGTGGTGGGAAGCGGGGGGAGGGGGTGCTGGAAAAGGGGGGGGGAGGGCGTGGGGTTGAGGTGGTTTGTGGGAAGTGGGGAGGGAGGTGGGACAGGGGGAGGCTGGAGAAGGAGGTTGGGGGAGGGACGGGGGGGTAGAGGAGGCGGTGGAGAGGGGCGAGGGGGGGAGGCCGGGGGAGAGGAAGGGGGGGGGGGGACTGAGGTGGGAAGGGTGGGGTGTGTGGAGTCGGAGGGACTTGGGGGGATTGGGAGGCGGGTGGGAGTGGGGGGGGACCATAGGGAAGGGGGAGGATGGGGGGAAGGCGGATGGGGGAGGGGGGGGAGGAGTGGGGTCGGGGGGGGGGTAGGAGGAGGTGGTGGGAAGGGGGGTGGAGGCCGGTGGGAAGGGTGGAGTGGGGAGGCTGGTGGGAGGGTGGGGTGGAGGAGGCGGGGAAGGGGGGGGTGGGAGGGCTGGGGGGAACGGGGGGAGGAGCTGGGGGAAGGGGAGAGGACGGCGGATGTGGGGGTGAGGCGGTGGGAAGTGGGGGGACGGGGTGGGGGGGCGGGTGGATGGGGAAGGGGGGTGGGAGGCGGTGGGAAGGCGGGGGTGGGAGGAGGGGTGGGACGGGGGGGGAGGTGCGGTACTGTGAAGGGGGGGAGGGTGGTGGGAAGGGGGGGAGGGGGGCCGGGGGAAAGGGGGGGATGGAAGGTGGGAGAGGGGGAGGCGGTGGGAAGGGGGGGAGGCGGTGGGAAGGGGTGGGAAGGGGTGGGGAGGCGCGTGGGGAAGGGGGGGGCGGCGGTGGGATAGGGTGGGGAAGGCGGTGGGGAAGGGGGAGGGGAGGCGAGGGTTGGGAAGTGGGGGGGGGGGCCGGGTGGGGAAGGGGGGGGAGGCCGGTGGAAGGAAAGGGGGGGGGGCGGGCGGCTGGTGGGACAGGGGGGGTGGAGGGGAGGTGAAGGGGTGAAGGGGGGGGTGGAGGGGAGGTGGAGGGGGGGTGGAGGGGAGGTGAAGGGGGGGGGGAGTGGAAGGGAGGGGGGTGAAGGGAGTGTGAAGGGGGGGGGTGGAAGGGTTAGGTGGGTGGGTGGAGGGGACGTGAAGGGGGGGCAGGTGGAGGGGAGGTGAAGGGGGAGGGGAGGGGGGGGTGGTAGGTGAAATGGGGTGGTGAGGGGGGAGGTCAGGTAAATGGGGACCGGTGAAGGGGAGGTGCGAAGGGTCCTTCTCGTTGATGAAGTGGAGTAGAGGGGAGGGAAAGGGCTCCTCCCTTTATGAAGGGGTGTGAGGGAGGTGATGGGGGTGTGAGGGATGACGGTGATGCGGGGGTGAGGGGTGGTGAAGGACGCTCACTCACCTGTTCGGATGGTCCACGTGGATCTGAGGCGGGACTTCCGGCAGCTGTGTTTGTGTGTGGCGCTCTCGGCTGTGCTCCGGGCGACTCGATCAGCTACCCGTCTTTTCTGACTTGTAGCGCGGTCCGTGGTTGGGGGGGGGTGGTATGGGAGACACTGACATTGGAGGGGAGGGGGGGGGTGGAGGGGTGGTGAAGGGCGCTCATTCAACACCATCCGGACAGGGACCCGAAGTGAGGCTGACCGGTTTTTTTTTGTGGACCGCTGTGGCAGCGTGTGTCGGCAGCTCCCCGCTGGTCCAGCGGGTCCGCCATATTTGGTGCCAGCACGGCGAGCCGAGACGCAGCCTGTTCTGGCCACTGGTGTTCCCCGCCGGGGAGGGGGTGAGTTGTTAGCGCGGCTGAGGTGGGGGGCATGTATATGTGTGGCCGGGGTGGGAGAGGTGGAATATAGAGGGCGTGGGTCTCGCTTTCACGACGCCCGCTGACCAGTTGTGGCGGTGCGGGGTGCGGGGCGCTGATATGGTGGTGTCGATAAAGGTGTGTGTCCCTAGGCTGACTGTAGCTGCGCGGGGGATTGGGCTAGGGGGATTGGGCGGGGTTGAAGCGCAGGGAGCACGGGGAGGGTGGAACCCGATGGAGGATGCGTGCCAGCGGGGTGAAACTGTATGTTGAGCCCGCTAATGTAGGTCAACAGTTTTGTGTGTGTCGTGTGTGGTGTTGTGTGTGTGTGTGTGTGTGTGTCATGTGCTGGTTCGTGTCTCATTGATGTGTGGTGTGTGTCCGTTGTGGTGACGTGTGTGGTGAAGTGTCACTGTGTTGTGTGTGCCCGTGTGTGGTGCCTTGTGTGTGTTGTGCCCCACGTGGGTTACCATTTGTGTGTGTACTGTGTCTGTGTGTTGTGGTTGTCCCGTGCCTTGTCTCGTGTGTCCGTGGGCCCTCACATCCGCCTCAGGCAAATGAGAGGGTGTGGCGGCGGGCGGGCCAAGGGACCATGCTATCAGATTTCCCACCTAGGGACAGACGGACATCCAGCAGGCATGATGCATGCAGGCAGGCAAACATTACAGTGCTTTCACTCATATATAGTATAAGATAATAGATAGGCTGCATCAGATGTAGCATCCTTTTAATTACCGTCCATTTGGGTTCAGTGGGATCATTACAGTGTATGCTTTATGGAAACATATCCACATCACCCTTATCGATGGTTGGGGAGTGTATAAATACTCTTACTATCAGCCGAGAAGCACACTGGATCTTTCGCGTCAAACCGTGACAAGCCCAATGCGACTGAATACGAATGGGACTTCGTTGTTCTCCTTTGATTCTATTTATTTGTTGTGACTTTTGGATTTGCTTTAGTTCATCAATGGATTATTGCTTTTTTGTTTTATCATTTTTTGGGTTCCATTAGAGTTTAACATATTTATTAATGTGTTTAATGTATTGTATGTTTTTCTTCTTTATATGTCTTCTTTTCCCTTTCTCTCCCCATTGCCCGTCCCTTCTTCTCCCCCCTTCTCTCGTTTTCCTCCTCCCCTCCCTCCCCCTCTCTTTGCTCCACCTCCCCCCCTTTTCCTCCTGTTTTCCAGGATACAAATTAAATACTTTATTGAATTAATTCAATTATTCTCCAGATGTTATTTGAGATTATGACATTGAGATTCAGCAGAGGTATCAGTTATATTAATAGATGGTGTCTCTAGTTCATTTATAAGTACAGTCCTAGATGCCAGGTTTTTCTTTAGGAATGTTGCATATGTGTTTTTAAATCATCCTTGATGATAGTATCTTAGCATACTACATATTTAATGGCTTCCTATGCGCTAATAGATATATGTTATGTGTATATAAGAGATGTTGTGTATATAAGAGTAGTTGTGTGCTAGATACAGTTTATCAGTTGTTGTACATCAGGGGGTGTTAATATTCAAGTCCGTTTTCGCAGGCTTTGTTACTTTAAATATGCAGGCTCAGACCTACGTCTCCCACTCCAAGACGGATAGCGCTGATTCTAGCGCGAAACGAGTTGAGGGGGAGATGTGAGATTGTGTGCGTTGTCGTGTGTTGTGATTCCATCTGGTCCAATAAAGTTTTTCTACAACCCGGGAAGTGCCCCTGAAGTTGTCACAGGTTGTGGCGCCGGATCTTTTGCTTTCCATGCTGTATACTCAGAAGGCTTCACGCCTAGATACGCGGAGCTCAGAGTGGGGAGAGCAGGACAAGGTCTCTGAGCTTACATAGGTAAGGTTTCCTTCCCAGCTCTGACTTACATGGCGACACACTTTATTCGAGCTTGGTAGTCCAAAGGAATTCGGGGTTACCCGGGTTATTGAGGTTGTGATGGTTTTCTGCCGAGTGCATTGGGTTATTTTCCAGGCAGGGATTGAAGCATTTTATTTCCGCTGGCTGCAATACTGCAGTATGTATATATATATATATATATATATACTGCATTACAATTCATGAATTTATGCCATGTGGTAGACACGCGAAGCATTGCACGCCTATTAAATCCTATATCATATCATTTAACAGATCGTCCGCCCGTCAGTGACCTAGGCATTGAATCTACATGGCTGGGAAGGCAAACGCAACGGGGCTTGTCAGAGGTGAGGAGCGGCGCATTCCAGGTATCTGCCAGGTACATACCGGGTATTTGCTCGAATAAAGTGTGTCGGTGCAGTATCTCCTGGTCCGTTTATACTTTCCTGCTCCTTTCTATGTGACTCACATTGACACCACAGAGTGAAGGTACTAACTGCCAGAGCGCAGGACAAACTTTATTTTTGCTAGCTGGGGACTAAGAGAGTCTCTGACCTAGTGCTGGGGCCACTGGCTCCCTGCACATGCACCGTACATTTCTGCTGTTCCAGCTCCGACTGACGTGGTCACCAGTGCACGCAATGGAACAAAATCGCAAGCAGGGGAAATCCTCTAGCCCTATTGGCTGTCTTGTGTCAGCAGGTACCTTCTCTAAGGCTCATGGGAGATGCAGTCCTCGCTTTGAGCCTCCTCTGATTGGCTGCCATTTGCACACATACCCTGCACATGAGCCAAGCTTAGTATAATGGCCACCGGCTAGGAAGGACTCACTGCGCATGCGCAACCCTATTACAGATGGCGGCGCCCTACAGAAGAGTTGCCAGGAACCTCCGGCGACAGAGTCGCCGGCACAACCCCCGACACTGTTGGCATCTGCCCCCTGCCTCCGCTGCCTAGCGTGCCCGCGCCATGTGATTAAGGATGATTATGAAAAAAGGGATAGCCCCTCCTTTGTATGCCTTGTGACCTGTGATGCCACTGTAGGGAGTATAGAGGGTATATATAGCTCCACCCAATGTTCTAGAAACAGGTTTCTCAAAGTTCAGACTGAAGCCTCACTGTGACTCCTGTAAATAGGTTTAATGAGTGAGTGCAGTCTAAGTTGATGTTCACCTTAAATTGTTTATAAATATTTTATGCCATGTTTTTTGTATTTTCATTGAGGGTGTTTGGAAGAAGAGGACTGATCACCTCTCACATTGGGCAGCAAAACAGACATTTTTACAGGACTAAATTTGCCTGTTATTTTTACCCACTTCACAATAGTCCCCCTTTGATTTTTGTGTGTGGTTATTCAAATCATTATTTCATACTTGCATAGGGTAACCAATTTATATTTGTATCATTTCACTTGTTTCTTTATTTATTAGTAGAGTTCTAGTAGCCCCATTTTTTCCCAGTCCATCTCTCTCCTTTAGATTCTTACATCTCTCCCACACCATTCTCCATCATATTTCTGGAGTATTAGCAAGAACACTCATTTCACTTTCTTTTCTGTGGTCATCAGAGATAACCTGTAAGATGCATTTCCCCCACACCTTTCTAAATGTTTTACATTGTTACCCTTATTCACAAGTTTCTGATCTGGGGTTTTAGACTTCGTAAAATCTCCTCACAGAACTTCAGCAAAATGACTGATATTTGTTATGCAGCAAAAATATCACTTCACTTAAACTTTCCAAATTCATTTACAACGCTCCAGCAAATGAGCCCAGCACACACATTCAAACACTTGATTGTTGTAATTTATTTTGTATGAGATTATACTTATTCAATCTTTGGATACTTACTAACTTTGTGATATAGTAACTCAAGTTCTATCCAAGCTTCCTGTGTGACCGATTCAAAGAGACCATAATAATACATTGCTTTACAATTGTTAGTGTTTATTGTTATTATCATTGCAATAATCTCCAATCCCCAGCGCATATGTATCAATAATCCAAATAAAATATTTACTTCTTTGCTACTCTTCTGTCATTATTTAATGATTGCAAATCTGTGTGGCGTAGGGAGTCTGTCTTCTCTCTGTTACTGTAGGCAATGAATCCCAGAACTGGATATATCTTGAAAACCAATCACTAGATCGAAGCCATGCTTACATATCGAGGGAGACATGCAGCCATTATTGGAAAATTTCACTTCCACTCCCTCTGCAGAGACAACATATTTCACAGATCATGTAATGAAGAATATTCAGCATCATACATTTGTGCATTAAGCATGGCAATATACTGTTTTTCCTTAACATAAATTAGGATTGGTGCTAAATGCAAGACTTTTTTTTAATACTTGGCATTAGTTCTATAGGGCGATATAAATTAGTCCAAGGAATATGTGAAGACAAAAAGAGAAAAATACCACAAATAGTGTAATATGATCAAACAGATAGAACTATCCTTGTGGTTTTATAGAGTTAGATCTCATACTTTCCTTCCATTGAGTTTTATGCTTGTCTCAAGAATATTGCAGGATCTCTGCTGTCAGTCAGCAAAGTCCTTTTCTTAACTAATAATGGTTACTGGAAGGGACATACAGACAAAAAGAGCAGATTGCGCAGTCTGTGTGATGCAAAGAGCAATGGTATAAAATATACTTGGCCGTACACTCACATTTAGAGTGTCTTGGTTATAGGTTCTGTATATGTATGTATATGTATATGTATGTATATGTAAAATGATGGTCATCCCTCTGTGGGTATCAGGTCATTGGAACAGGTTCCAACGGCAGAAGAGTGGTGGAAGACTATCTTCTCACAAGCAAGAGTCACCCAGTTCAACCCTTTGGCATAAGCACTTTAAGACTACAACCACGTCACAGTATGGCCCTGCTGTATGCCCTAGCACTTCTGTACCTTCATAAAGCTCTCAGAGATCTATGCAGGTACAGCAGTGTTAACACCAACAGAGGGGACTTACGGTTATGTGCTTATAAGTTTAAAGTGCTTTGACCAAAGTGTTGACCACACTTGAACCACAAGGATAGTTCTATCTGTATGATCATATTACACTATTTGTGGAATTTTTCTCTTTTTGTCTTCACATATTCCCTGGACCGATTTAAAGCGCCCAAGGGAACAAACACCAAGTATTAACATTTTGGGGTTTTAGAGAAAACACATGGTATTTCAGGCTGCAACTAACGGTTTCCACCCAGAGACTAATAGTAGCCATATCCCTCTGTTTTCATTTGCATCCCTTTTCTAAAACTTTTGTTAACTGCAATTCTTACATTTGACTCTTGATTTCACACCTGTTACTGAATTTGTAAACAAGAAAACTAGATCTTTACTAAAACCAATTAATTCTATCTGTTCCCTATGTATTCTCTCTAAGGAGAGACAATAAGATCATGTACAAACTTCTTCCAAGCAAGGATAAAAATATAATTGCCCCTATTTATTAACTGGTGCTATTCCATAATATATGTTCTGGCAACAAAATCCTTATATACATCCCATTCAAGGGAATCGAACACATTGTGGCATATGTAATAGCACTGTTTATTTAGTCAATATAGCCCAATATGCTCTTTAACAAAAAAAGAGTAGCATATCTGAAAAAATTGTTGCTACAGTGTAAAGTAGAGAACCTTGTATGCAGCTCAGATCCTGTATCAGGAGCTCGGGAACATTAGGGACCTAGGTGTAGGTTAGGACTCCCAACAGCAAAGTAAATGGGGAAACTCTCATATCATCCTACTGATAAAACCCTTAATCTCCCTCTTCCCCTTTCTTAGCCCTTGAACCTAGTAAGATTCTATTCCAATGTACAGTATGAACCAGGTGTGATTAAGCAAGTTACTTGTACTGTATGTCAGTCACATCTGTTACTGTTATAAACATTAGGTATAGGAAAGGTCTCATCACCCACTTTTTAAATACACATTTGAGGACTGTGCTAATTACCTGGATTTGTGAGCTGCCCGATGTAGGTGAAGCATTTGTCCTCTTCATGTTTGCACACCATTGTTTGGTCGCCGATACACTCGGTGGAGCTATTCCCCTTAAAGCAGTCTGAGCAAACCTTCCCACCGGAGTTTCCATTATCAGGAGGCACTAAGAAGGAACGAGGGAAACAGCTACATTCATTTACATTATTTATATGTATACATCTGTATAGTCCATAACTGTACAGCAATGGCTGCAAATGTAGTAAAAAGAATTGCACAACCAGCAAAAAGAGGCCGTGCTGTTTGAGAGTAACAGTTAGAAATAAACAATAAACGAAGACGTGTGGCTAATGTACAGTATGCCACTCACACGCCAGCGTTTCACTAATGTTGAGAATCATGGATGGATACAGTAGTTTTCTGATTAATGGATAGTTTTTTGATGGTTTGTTATAAATAACAAAAAAATAATGTTCATGTTTGTGAAGATTTTGAAATAAAGAACAACTTTTGTTGTAAACTTCCCTGTTACAGGACCTTAATAAATGTCTAAATAGGACTCCCAATAGAAAGCCTGTATCTGGCTGATGAGTCCAGCAGGGAGCTGGTAAATTGCAGCTACAGACAATTAACCAGTCTCCCCCTGGCTCATCAGTCAGGTGTGACTCATGCAGTGTATCTCTCTAGCACATGGGAGGTGTGTGCTAATCGGGGATGGATCCCAGGGAACCATCCCTCTATTCCAGGACACAGCAGTACAAAGCAGAGGGTATCCCATGGACAACAACCCAGACCTGCCTGGACTGAGGTTAAGAGCCCATGATAACAGGCACCTCTTTGGACTTCGGGTCAGAGGCTGGTAAGAGGCCTAGTCTCCCAGCCCTTAGGACTGGCAGAGTGAGTTAGGGACTGGCAGAGTGAGTTAGGGACTGGCAGAGTGAGTTAAGGACTGGCAGAGTGAGTTAGCCCTTACAAACTGATAGACTGCATTTTTTTTTGGAACAGATGAAAGAAGGCACTGCCTAAAAAGCATGAGGAGGCTCAATGTGGCATAAAAACAATTTATTAAATTAAGGGATCAGACATAGCCGCCCAAAGCAGCAGCAGGTAACACACCTATGCGTTTCGGGCCGTGTGCCCTTTATCAAGGTGTGCTATATTCCAAAAATAAGCCGGTGTTCGCGCTAACGAGTGACGTCACAATCTCTCCTCCAATCCACTGGCATCCCCTATGTGCATACAATTTGATAGGCTGGGGAAATGGTGTCAGTCTCAACAAACTTTATTGAGACCCCATCATGTCCACCTGCATCACAACAAGTGTGTGCAGGCTCTTAGGTAGGGACTCAGATTGGTTGGGGATGACAACATTAAAAATAACTTTATTAAGAACTTACACAAATTACAATAAAATGAGGATAGTGACGTCAGTCATTCGACTAATCACCCAGTACAAGAAAAAATCCTAACAATACAGGAAAAAGAGACTAAATATTAAAAAGAAGAAATCCTAAGAAAATGTAACAAAAAACAATATTTGAATAAAGCATGTACGATATCAAAAAACACACACAAAGATAAATAAATAAATTAATTAATTAATTAATTAATTAACATCCTCCAAGATCCTGAAAACACATCAGTGCCTATATAAACCAACAGCTTTATTAATCATGGCAAAAATAGCCCAATATGCACTGGTGTGAACCCTTGAACTCAGGGGGATGTGAAAAGTCAACATATCTGATTCTCATGCATACAGTATACTGGAAAAATTACAGCAATTTCATTAAATTTAATTCAAATATAATAAGCATAAATCAATATTTGTAATTTGTAAAAAGATGTGTGATACATAAAACAAACATACTTGATAACAGCAGCAGATCAATAATTCTAGAAACAAATCAACATAAACTTACAACGCAAAAAAAAAAGATATTAATACATGAGTATTCAGAAATATCTAAAGAAATTGGAATATCAGAATTATCTGAGATATCTGAAATATCTAGAGGGATTGTATCAATAGGGTACTGATTGAAGCAAGATAGATAAAATATCAGGAAAATACTATATTGATATTATATTATTTGCATTAGAAACTTCTGCGCATGACATTTAGCATTTCTCCATTGGGCAATGCTGGGAAATAAAAAGGAAGGGGGGGGGGGGAACAAAATAAATGCCAAGGTTTATTTTTCGCAATATATGTCTCCCTGGTTATATCTTCGCACTCGTCTCCTCCAGTCCCTAACACAGACCTAAAAGTAGAGTGTTTCAGCACCGGCGACCCCCTGTTTCAATACTATTTTTTTTTTTTAAAAGACTATCTTCATTATTTTAGTGCAGAACAAAAATCAAAAAGCAGCGCTAAACACTAACCTAATATAAATGAGTTAATTACAAATATACAGTGATATCAAACTTAATAGTGATAACGGAGGAAGTTAATGAGTCCAATATAGATATGCTTAGGTTTAGCAGCCAGAGTCCAGGAGAGAGTTCCACGTCCCTCCAAATGTGAGCAAGAAGAAAAGATGTCCTCTGGCGCGTTGTCCCAAGTATATTCGTTTTAGTCCAAAAATAAAGAGAAGAGAAGATAGCAATGTATCAATACAGGCTAATTAACCCTTGAGGTTCATACATTTGAATTCATGCACTTACAATTTTGCATAGCTTGTGTTGTAATTATTTCCCTATCTCGAGTGTCAGAGGTTAATCTAGGCAGGCCAGGTCTCCAATACATATAGTGTTGCAATTGGAATAGAAGTGAGAAAAGATCATGGCACAATACATTTATTACAAAAAACTAGATTAAGAACAATATTGCACTTATCGCCAGTATAATCAGAAACAGCATTTTTGGACAGCTTCCCGGCGTGTGGGAGTAACTCTTTGCTTTGATGTTGCTCACATATTGTTGAGTCCACGGTCCCCTTCCGCTGTGTGTCCGCTGCGCCCGTCACCTCCGATTTCCTTGAGGGGCGGACACTGCACCTCTTATACTGGCTGTAAGTGCAATATTGATCTTAATCTAGTCTGTTGTAATAAATGTATTGTGCCATGATCTTTTCTCTCTTCTATCTCCATTGGAACTCTATATGTATTGGAGAAATAGCCTATCTAGATTAACCTCTGACACCCCGGATAGGAAAAGAATTACAACACAAGCTATGCAAAAATGTAAGAGCACAAATTCAAATGTATGAACTTTAAGGGGTAATTAACCTGTATTGATACATTGCTATCTTCAGTTATTTCTATTTTGGACTAAAACGAATATACTTGGGACAACGTGCCGGAGGACATCTTTTCTTCTTCATTACCTTAGTAGCTAACCACTAAGATCGTGAAGGGGTTAACCCACCGTGTGAGGCCTATCACCTACGCCAGGGCAGCTACCCCCTCTACCACCAATAAACCCTCAACAACCCCCACACAGGAATAGATCAATGTCCTATTGGCCAGCTCTGGCTAATAACGCTTTTGCTCATTTAAAAACAATCAATAGCCAGCCACCCTACTCTAAATAAAAATAGTACTTTTCCCTGCCCTGGTGAATGCTGTCTTCATCCTCGTTTTCAGCGGCACCAACTTTAAATAAAAACACTAGCTACTGGCCAGAAACCCCTTAATTACCTTAGTGGGTATCTCTATGCTAACTAAAGGGTTAACCCCTCACACTACCCACTGGGAATGGGCTAACCACAGAAGAATTTCACAGCGCTGTAGAGCGTGAAACGCGTCAGACAATTTTTTTGCCCTTTCCATACACCATGATGTCAACCATTCAATAAATTGTTTTTATTACATTTTTCTTCGCTAAGCCCCATCATTCCTCACAGTGCACCTGAAATTTTTATTTTTTTTCCAATTTCTGGAATTTCTCCTTTATATACAGATGCAGCGGCCGTTATTGAAACAATTCACGGCACCGTTTTCATGTGCGCTGCTGTACTCCACGCGGCATGAAAGCGGCCAATCGCCTCAGGCACCCGCGCTTATCGTGATTGCTTTGTTTGAATGTCATGGATTGTGTGCAATTAAATGCAATAAAATGAATGAATTGCAATGTGTACAGTACTGTGCTATTGTGTCACTTTCAGTGTTTAAAAGCCAGAACACTAAAATGCCATTTTCTGCACTCGCCTGCACTCGTGTCTTAACGCGGTACGGTTGGAAGAGATCGCGCGCCATCACATGGGTATTCTGAGGTATACACCGCGTGATTTGTTGGAATAACGGCCGCTGCATCTGTAGAGATACTTTGTGTGTTTTTATATGTTGAGTATTCTTCTGTATATTTCAAAAGCAATTTATAATAATTCATTTAATACATAATAGACATTCCTTGTGTAAGATTTGTTTTAATAATTTGAATTCCATATTGAGTGCAGTGTTTGGTAAGGTCTTTTTTAGTATGGCTGTTTTGAATTCAGTTGGATTTTTTATTACATTTATCTCAATAGTCAGGGCACTTACTGTAATAGTTATTGGTGTTGCAGTTATCCCCAGAGCAGCATTGGACATTGTCACGTATAAGTACCATTTTGTTATTTACATAGCTTGTAGAGCCACAAGGTATTCCTTCAGCACAACCCTTAGCAATTGAATGGTGTACTTGTCCACCTGTGAAAATAATTTAGAAAATGACTAGTCAATGTCCATATTATTAGTCGAAGAGATCTGGGCTCTACACTACTGCACCGACACACTTTATTCGAGCAAATACCCAGTATGTACCTGGCAGATACCTGGAATGCGCCGCTCCTCACCTCTGACAAGCCCCGTTGCATTTGCCTTCCCAGCCTGGGTTCATGCCTGGCTGACGGGCGGCTAATCTGTTAAATGATAATGATAAGGATTTAATAGGCTGCAATGCTTCGCGTGTCTACCAGATGGCATAAATTCATGAATTGTAATGCAGTATATATATATATATACTGTGCAGTATTGCAGCCAGTGGGAATAAAATGCTTAAATCCCTGCATGGAAAATACCTCAATGCACTCGGGCAGAAAACAGTCACAAACCTCAATACACCCGGGTATACCCGAATTCGTGGGACTAGCCAAGCTCGAATAAAGTGTGTCGCCAGTGTACCTACATTGGGAAATGATCAACCAGCACAACTATTCCACGTTATATATGTATATACATATAGTGCACTCCCTTGAGAAAGGTCCCTCTGTGAGGGCCGAAACGTCAGGGTGTGTGCCACATACTTGAATACAGGTTTTTTTTAACTACTACCTTTGTGTGCTGTCTCGTTTTTGCTGCACGGCTGTATACTGAAAACACCTTATCTATCTTACCTCTACGGTATAAGCACCAACATCTACTCCAACTCCACATGAGTGCCAACTGCCTTACTGATATATATATATATATATATATATATATATATATATATATATATACAGTGGTCGACAAATCACCAAAAAATCTACTGGCCCAACAAAAAAATCTACTAGCCACCTAGTACCAAACGTGTGATGCTTGGGCCAATAGTAGCTTGCCACAATGTTAAATCCACTCACCCGGGGCGAGCAAATGTATAGGTTTGTCGAACACTGTATATATATATATATATATATATATATATCTCCAACATATGACCTAAAATTACAACTCCCGTTCCCTTAGCACTGGATCACCCACCATTACAGACTTGCACTTACCCATATTTGAATATTCAGAAATCACAAAGCATTGTGACTCCCCCTTGCAGGACACGGACTCTCCTTCACATGTGTCACCGTTGCGGTTGAGGCACTTAAGGCACCTGCTGCCATGAGCTGGAAGGTGAAAATAGTGATTATTTGGCTATGTACAGTATCATTTGCATCCAAAAATCCAGCAGTGACCTTATTATTCCTGTGACGCGCATTGTGCAGGCAGTGTACAGTATCTCTCACATCTGCAACCAATTGACAAATGTACTGAGAGTTCTTTGCTAATCATGAAGATGTTGGGATCTTGACAAATACTGTAGATGTAATTAAATACATCTTACCCCTGTGCAGCACAATAACTGTGACATATAGCAGCTAGGTGCTGCGGGATCATACAGAGATCATTCTGCCTTATCCCTCTAACTAACACACTGAAACGTTTTGCTTTAGAAGCAAGTTGTGGAGATACAGTGGGACATACTGTATCTAAGAAGGTGAAAGCTCTGCACACAGGTCGGTAACATAGAATACAGCTACTATCCCTGTAAAAGAGATTTAGAGCTTAGTGTTACATTACCACCAAGAGAGAAAGAACTCAGTTTTTATAGCACTCAATTACAGATATGAAAATTGATTGAAGTTAAAAAATACCTCTTTATTTCAACTTAATTAAAAAAAGGTGTGCATACTGTAAACATCCAAAATGTAACAATTTAATAAAGGACTGTTACAGTATGAGCTTAATGGGAGGTAGTACTATCGGCTGATATGCAGTTTAATATATAGGTAGGATATTCTGCTGGGCTGGTTTGTAGGTATTTGTAAACCAGACAGGTGCTCAAATTTAACAGCCTTGGCGGCCCCTCTCGTGTTTTTTGGTTCCATTTAGAGGTGTCACAACTGACTTAAATGTAATTTTTCGTTAGCGTGTGTTTAACTCCTCCTATTGGAGTGCAGCCACCTGTTTCATTGCTGTAATTATATTGTGGCCTTATATACACCTCTTCTGCTCAAATAAAGTCATTGAGAGAGAAAACATGTATTTAAAAAGACTCAAAATGAATCATGGCAAAGTAAGTAACTGTTAGGAGAGACCAATTTAAATATTTTGTGGTATAGTTTTACCCCAAATTAGGCCTCTTACAGCCATGATGTATTACGTGGTATTAATGTATCTTACGCTCGGTGCTCCGCTAATAGAAAAAGCTACTGGGGCTAAATGGATGCGCCTGGTCTTTGTGTGTAATCTCCTCCATGGCGTAACTTGTTTGTTCGCGGTTATGATATATGATTAACTACTAGATTCGTTACCGCTTAGTCACAAGTAGTTTGCAATGCAATAATATACACTTAATTTATATAGTGATAACAACGTGCAAAGTTTTGCAAAAGTATGCAAAAAGACTGCATTTACTGGGTGGCCAACCAACGCTGTAAAGCTGCAGGGAAATCAGAGATATGAGGCACTAAAGCTAGTCACACTAGAAGGCAGCTGAAGTAGCCATTGTTAATGGAAGCTACTAAAGTGTGATAATAATAAAATATGTTTTTTTAGTTAGATATTTTGGCCAAAGCATCACAAGCCTGCACACCAAATCGTCAAGGTAAACCATAATAAGTGCAAGTCCTACACTACACTGCATTCTGTTCCCTATACCTCTGTATGAGGGGGAAGAATCATAATAGATTCCTTACCTGCAGCAAAATGAGAAGATCCACCATTAAAAAGGGGGAGGTGACGTGAGCTCTGTCTGTCATTTGGATGTAGCACTGGACACCCCCTGTCGTTTGCTATATATATATATAGATACTCTTGATATGCAGTAACAATAATATTATAGCAGGAAGAAGCCGCCTTACCTGTGACTGTTAGAGCCAAGAACACGACGATATACAGGATAAAGGAGAACATATTGATAGAGAAACTTGTTGGACACTGATCTCTGATAGTATCCTGCTTGCGTGGCTGGGCAATCCGTGGTAGGGATCGAGGGGAATTTAGCTGTTCTTTGACAATGGGGATAACCCAACAGTAATCTCTTGTTCTCCTTTGATCCAGTAATGGTTAACTGGAATTGATAAAGCAAACAGGAAAAAGCAGCTGGATCAGTACATGCAAGGTGACAAAATGACCCACTGGGAAATGTAGTGTACGTGTTATACTAATACCAGCCTCACTGGCCCAGAAATAGCCACCACATTACTCCTAATCATTAAATGTCATTGATCTTATGCCATTCTCAAATATTCTGAAATATAAAAAGAAAAAATTAAAAGCGAATATAACATTTACTTTTTGGATTTACTTTTTTATGTATCTTGATACAGTGCATGTACAGATGGGGAGGCTGCCGTGCTATGGTGAGATGTGTTGTAATATTCTGAGTTATCACTGCCATTTAATCCTGATATTCTGCATTGTAACGTAATATTCTGTGATATCAGTAAGTAAGGTAAAGCTGGGTGCATCTGTATGTTAACAGTGAAGCATTAAATATAAGCAGGACGTGGGTATCAGATACAGTATAATAAGATTGCATTAAGGCTGCTTATTAAAGGAGTGTGTCCTGTTATCTCCTTTCTCTCTATCTCTTGTGTGTTTGTTTGTACACAGAATGAAGAGACATCAATTCCCCAATAAAGATATTCCCCTTATTCAGATTGGAACAGTGTATCCCCTGGAGCAGCTTTGTGTGGGAGAATGACCTGTTATGCAGACCAGCTGTCCTTGGGACTTCCACTGGGACAGAGGTACTGGGTAATACCCGCTGAGACACCTCTATTACCAGCCATACATTATTACTGCATGAGCAGCATATATTCATATAGTACTCACCTTATTAGTAATTCTGAGATAGCATTAATCTTCAGATGCGCTAAGCAAGGATTCCTCATCTGACTGTAACAGGGGTATTTCAGATATTAATATAATGTCTATAAGTAAATAAGGCGTATTTATATTAAACACGTGAAGCTCACAGTTTACAGGCTCAGGATCTGTTTTGCAGGATAAATTATTGCTGCAGGAATCCGATGCAAAACAAAGCACCTCTAGGTGGCTGGGGTGTCAATAAATTGCAAATTAGTCAAAAGTAAATACACAAAGATAAATACTTCTGTATATTTGTTTGATTTTGGTTACTTGCCTTTCTGTACATTGCGGTTTTAGATACTTCTTGTTTTCTAATAACAAGGGATTGTGTATAAAATGTTCCCCGCTTCCAAACTAGGGAAGGAAATCATGTTAATACTCTGCACTCTTCTTGCCCCAGTCTTGCAGATTGATATCAAATCTTAGTGCTGCTAATGTACTCATTTGTTAGTGAGTTTGGCTAAGATACATGTGTGTGTTTGTAAGTCTTCCATAGGGCCACAGATCTGCTGTTTACCCCATTCTGATGCCCTATAGTAGTGAGGCTGCATAGTGACCTGTCAATGAGTGCCGAGCTTCGCTATAGATATTGCCTGTTGCATTTACTAGTACTGTATATTCAGGTAAATTTGGATCAAGGAATCAGAGTACCCACTCAGAAAGGGGTTTAACACTAAAGGTTGATAAATGTAAGATAATTGGCATTATCGGTATATAACGCCAATTCCATTTATCGTCCTATTCACTAAAGCCAGATTGAAAGTGCTAAAGAAGCAATAAGTGGCATTTTACTGCAGCGATATGTTGGTGTTATTTTTTACCAGTTACTGCATTAATTACCAATTCCCATGTTATTCACCCAAATCCGATACTGAGAATATCGAGCTACCTCCAAAAAATAACCCCAATTTGCATCATACACCCCAAGCTGATATTGGGCCCATCTTGACTAGGTATATAATGGGCACTATGGACATAGGTGATTTCAAAGGAGCACTCTCAGTATAAATACTGCACACTGCCTCAGGTGCTGAGACACCCACAGGTCACGGCACTCAGATAAAATAGCCACAGTCTGCACTCCAAAGGTCTTAATAACATGTGCAGGTTTAATGTAAAATCAGACAAGCCAACCTAGAATAGGTGATACATGTACAAAATAATAACAATGTACCACTTAAAAATACATAATATTAACCATGTGTAACCCTGCTTCCCCCCCCCCCCCCCAGACTCTACGGTGAGGTCTAGGGTGCATGAGGGCGGATTACATGCTGTGTGGTGCGTACCTGTTAGGAACAGGAGGGCCTGAGCTTCCCGCGGTGTTGTGGGGGAGCCAGGACCGGGCTTCTGGGGTGGTAGCCTCCATGATCTCTTAATGGTGCAGCGCCTCCATCTTCTATACTCCCAGGGTAATGGGACAGTACCGGTATAGAAGAACCCCTTGGGTCCCAGGGTTATACTCTCCAAGTCACACACAGTCTTTAGGGATGCAGAATAGTCTCTTTATTTGACAGAGCAACAATATCCCAACGATAAGGCTTTCAGCAGCCGCAACACAGTCGCCAGGACGGGTTATACACAGCTCACCACCGCCCCAAGTACTTCCTCCTCTCCTTCCCTCCTAGTCACTCTTACGGCAGGATGGTCTGAGCTAGGGCTTCAATACCCCATGGCCCACCCCCGAGGTTGGCCTCGAGGTGGGTCTTGGATTCTCCCCCCATCACCCCTGGCAGCAGGGTGAGGGCATTGGTCCACCAGTCTATGATATTATCAGCTCTACCTATAGACGCTGATCGATTCAGTTCCTCTCTCTCTCTCCGGCACTCGGTGCCGGGGAGCCCACAGCCTCCTGATACTCCTCGGACCGTTCCGCAGGATTCGTGGCTCACGGCATTATAACCGCACTCTAGACTCTCGCTATCACGGGTCACTCGAACTCTTCCTAACTACTCTCTTGAATGGGAAACCCAGAAGAAGGACGAACGCGCCCCGCCCTGCGGAGTCGACTGCTAAATATAGAGCTAGCCCCTCCCCTCATGGTGTCAGCAGAACCTCCCCTCTTGCTCACGCCTGCAGCAGAGTCCAGGCCTGCATCTACCACTCAGGATAGGGCTATGAAAGGGGAAAACCCATGATGATTACTGGCGCCTGATCTTAACAGGGCTTATCGCAGTAGAAGGAAGATAGGTATAGCCTGTGCTGTTTACAGGGGGATACACATGTATAACTTATTATTAGTTTAACAGGTTGGAGGAGATTTTAAACTAGGATGGAGGGGGGAGGGGGATGAAACAGATAATGAACTAAATGGAATAGATGAGGATACAAGGTGGTATGGAGGTAGAATGGGGCCAAGTGCAAGTTTGACAAGCAGTGAGACACCCATAGTAAATACAGATAATACTAGCAAAATTCTAAAGACTAAACAAAATGGGCGCAGAAAGGAAGGAGCAGATAATAGTACAGGCTGGAAAAAAACTTAAATGCATGCTTGCTAATGCAAGAAGCCTGACAGATAAAATGGGGGAGCTTGAATTAATAGCTGCAAGGGAGCAGTATGATATCATAGGCATTACTGAAACATGGTGGGATGAAACTCATGACTGGACAGTTAATTTAGAGGGTTATTCTCTTTTTCGGAAGGATCGAACAAATAGAAGGGGAGGTGAAGTATGTTTATATGTTAAACCGGATCTACTGCTGCGGCCAAGTTTATTCGAGCATTTGCCCGTTCTTGGCCGCAGCAGTAGCCTGGCGCGCGCCGGAGGGTGACGGGCGCGCGCCGAAGCAGCGGAAGAGTGCCCTCCGATCAGGGCGCTCTCCCTACCGCTGCCGGGTCCGCCGGGTCCCCCGGAACCCCCTGCCACCGTCCCCCACATCGCGGGACACCAGGGCTCCCTCGGGGAGCCCTGGACGCGCGTGCAGGGGGCGCAGGCTCCCGAAGACGCGTGACCGCGCGTCGGTGACGCGCGGCACGCCGAGGGGCGGCCACTAGCAAGCCGGGAAATCTCCCGGCTTGCGGATCTGGCCGCACTGCGATTAAGTGTGTCGCCAGTGTAAAACCCATTATAAGGGATAATGTCTATGAAGGGAATGATGAAAATATAGAGACTTTGTTGATAGAAATTAGCAGTGGAGGTAAAAGTATAAAGAAAATGTTTGTGGGAATATGCTATAAACCACCAAATATCTGTGAGATTGAGGAAGCTAAAATACTTTTGCAAATGGAGAAGGCATCAAAACTGGGTCATGTTTGCATAATGGGGGATTTTAATTATCCAGACATAGACTGGGGCAATGAGATTAGCGTTACAACAAAAGGAAACAGGTTTTTGGGGGTGCTTAAAGACAATTATATGACCCAAATTATTGAGGAACCAACCAGGAGAGGGGCAGTACTGGATTTGGTCATATCAAACAATGTAGAAGTAAGACAAATATTCAAGTCCTGGAACATTTGGGTAACAGTGATCATAACATGGTCTCATTTGAAATAAATTATCAAAAAACAGATTACTTGGGTTCAACAAAGACCTTAAACTTTAGAAAGGCAGATTTTAATAAACTGAATTCTAATCTAGTAGTAATACAATGGGATGATGTTTTTGCAGGGAAAAATGTAGAAGATAAATGGGCAGTCTTTAAAACATTGTTAGAAAAGCACACTTATCAGTGTATACCCTTGGGTAATAAGTATAAAAGAAATACAGTGGCGGCCGGGCTGACTCTAATGCGGCCGCCACCGCAGTTTTAAAATAGCGCGGGCGGCGCACGGGCTGTCTCCGGCCGAAACCCGGCCGGTTTTCCCGCGCCTCGGGCGCTTTCAATAGTAAGCGCCATTAGCGCTTATCTATTGAAGCGGCCGCCGTGTGGGAAACTCCATTTTTAAACGGAGAACGGACCCGCGGCTAGCCCGCTACGATCCCGGCCAACCCGCTACGATCCCGGCCAGCTCCCGGCAAGCTTTAGAATGAGCTTAGCCGGGACAGTAAGTCAAAACCAATGTGGCTAAATAAACAGGTGGGGAGGAAATGGACAAGAAGAGGAAGGCGTTTAGATTCTTTAAGTCAGAAGGGACAGAGACATCGTATCAGAATTATAAGGAATGTAACAAAAATTGCAAAAGGGCAATCAAATTAGCAAAAATGGATAATGAAAAAAGGATTGCAATAGAAAGTAAGGTCAACCCTAAAAAGTTCTTTAAGTACCTTAATAACAAAAACAAAAAAAAAAAGTTCAGTAACACTGAAGATGGACAGAACCCCTATGTAGCACTCTGTTCCTATGTGAGCTGGTGGGTTAAATTAAATCATATTTATTGATAAACTCGTTAAAACAATGAGGTTTAAAACATTTATTAAATAGTGTTCAGTAGACTCTTGGGGTAGTTTACTCCAAAAGAGTATTATATGGATATTAAAGTCCAGTGTTAGTGAATTCACTGGCCCTAGTAATCCTCATATGCAGTGGTTATCTAGGGATTGGTTTGGAGTGGAAATGAAAGTAATGACCATAGATGTAGTGCCACAGTATTGAGTACTTGTTGGTGCACCTTTATCAGAGACCTTCTACTGTGCTGCTAAGGTGTGCAGCCAGTATTGTAATATGGTTGTGTGTTACAATCATAGGCAACTGTGCACCAAAACGTGATCCCTCACGCCAATTGAGGAGTAGTTGTGCGTGAGCGCTGGAGAATAAAATATTATATCGTGTAAACCTGGGATTTGAAGTAGGCAGATCTCGAGTTTGCACTAGTACTCGAAAGGTAAATACTGATTTGACATAGGCACTGCAGAAACTTCTATATTTGTTAGATAAGGAGTGTCTGCTAAGTATTACACCTTATAGGATCAAATGCAGGTTAATAATATAGAGCCTTATCCTAGATGGTGTTACACTGCTCCATATATGTTGTGGAACTGGCACTCCAGATGTTAATAGCTGGATCGGACACTGGTTGCTTGCAAGGTTAGTATACTCCTATAACTTAATGTTGTGGTAGGATATTAACAATATAGTAGTCCCTGGTAGTATAGATATTTATAATGAGCCAGATAAATATAATCATTCCCTATTGAGATTGACTCACAAGACCGTCAGGTCTGTTGTGAGCCCGTAGCTGTGCAGCAGCCGAGCCCCGCTGACTCTACTGGTCGGATGGAGTCATTGTAAATGAACAATGAAAAAATGGATAATGGATAATGAAAAAGGAATTGCAATAGAAAGTAAGGTCAACCCTAAAAAGTTCTTAAAGTAACTTATTAACAAAAAAAATGAGAAAAGAAAATATAGGACCCTTTCAGTGTGAGCTGGGCAGGCAGATTATTGGAGATAAGGAAAAAGCTGAGGTATTAAACACATTCTTTGCCTCTGTGTTTACCAGGGAAGAATCAAGTTCAATAGTAGCACCGCAGGAGGAAGCCACAACCTCCATATTAATGACCAATTGGTTAACTGAGGAAGAAGTTCATAAGCGACTTGAAAAAATTTAAGTAAATAAGGCACCTGGCCCCGATGGCATACATCCAAGAGTTCTCAAGGAGTTAAGCTCAGTAATAGCAAAATCATTATATTTAATTTTCAAGGACTCCATTTCCACAGGCTCAGTACCACAAGATTGGCGTAAAGCAGATGTGGTGCCTATATTTAAAAAGGGAGCTACAGTGGCGGCCGCCTTTACTCTAGTGCGGCCGTAGCGGCGTGACTCTGATAACCACGGGCAGATGCAGTATGTTTTTTTTTCCGGAGTGTATTGCGGTATTTTAGCGCCCGTAATATTAGCATTTTATTAGCGCTGTCTGCAATACTGGAATACTGTCTAAAAACTCAGGGGGGCGTTCGCGAGCTGTTGTCTTCGAAGTCTAATACTTTCGCAGTTCAACCTACGTCAGTATATAGTCTGTGTGTGCGCGCGCAGTAATTGTAAATTTGCATATTTATACATGCATGTGCAGTGCTGTATATCTCATTTGAAAATTGTTGAAATGCATAGGCGTGTGCTGTAACAGTATGACATTTCAGCATATACAGTGCTCTCCCCTCGCTCGTCCCCGCACACACACAGGATATAATTTACTGCACTGCAGTATTTCAACTTCTTTTCTTATCTACAGTACAATACACCTCTCCCACACCATTCCTTTGAATGTGTGTCTTTCTGGTTTCAATCACATTCCTGCTTAATAGCTGATGATTACTGCGCATGCGTCTGTAAGTTCACCACTGCTTGCTTGCAAAGTTCAAGAGTGAGTGACCAAAAAAAAAAAAAAAACATTTTCTCCTAATTTTTTATTTTTATTTTCTCCACAAGCCTACCTAAACCATCTTGATATTATGATTTTCAATCTGTGCTGTAGCTTTTGACTGCGACACTGTGTGTTTGACTGCACATGGTTGATTTGTGTGCTTTTTATGTATTTGGGGGTGTAGGGATCAAATTATTATGGTGACCTGCCTTTTGAAAATATGCCATTTCTTTGAACTGCAGTACAGCTAATCCTTCATTCAGGTGTACCCTGTACCCTCCTCCCCTACGCACACACACAAGACTCGCTCAAAGATTTGAACCTCTTATCGACAGACACCTCTCCAGAACCATTCCGTTTCTAAAGCTTGCCATTGTGTTTTTAATCGTCCGTCCCTATCCGAGCATCACCTCTCTGTGCCTGCGTGCCTAATTTTCCTATTGTTTGCTTTGAGTCACCTCTCTGTAATCCTCTTCGGGAAGGGAGCGAGCTGATGATTACTGCGCATGACTCACCCTCACAATGACTCACAATAAATGCATACTTTTTATTTTTCGGGTTTATTATACAGTATATATATATATAAAAAAGCATTGTATACGGTCTGAAAACAACAGCATACTGTTTCAGGTTTTCTAGGAAGCTCTCAGTTATACTGCTGCGGCACAGTTTATTCGAGCATTTGCCCGTTCTGTGCCGCAGCAGTAGCCTGGCGCGCGCCCGAGTGTGACGGGCGCACGCCGAAGCAGCGGAAGAGCGCCCTCCGAACGGGGCGCTCTCCCTACCGCTGCCGGGTCCGCCGGGTCCCCCGGAACCCCCTGCCGCTGTCCCGCGATCGCGGGACACCAGGGCTCCCTCGGGGAGCCCCTGGACACGCGTGCAGGGGGCGCACGCTCCCGATGACGCGTGACCGCGCGTCTATGACGCGCGGCACGCCGAGGGGCGGCCACTAGCAAGCCGGGAGATTTCCCGGCTTGCGGTACCGACCACACTTCAATAAAGTGTGTCGGTAGTGTAATATTCTATCCTAATCAATAACAACAACAACGGCCACTAAACCACTAAACTGTATACTCCGGTACGTGTTTTTTTTAATCAGATTCAGCAATGTGCAGGCATTGTAACACAAAGCGATATTATCCATCGAAATCCCTCCATTTGCCGTTTCCCCATGAGATGACAAAGTTTTCTTTCTGAGGAACAAAAAAAAAGTAAAATTTTACTTAATGGTCACTCCCCAAAGAAGGTCCCACCAATAATTTTCTCGGGGGCGTCTCCTGTTCACATGTGCATGCGCCTACCGTCGATGTGATGACACGCATATGCGTTCACAAAAGGTTCCAATGTGCATGCGCCTACTGTAGCTTTTCACCAATTGTGCAGTATCTACTGTAGAAGCGCTCATCGCCAATGATTTGCTTACAGGAGAATCGCTGACTTTTGAATCGCATTGATATTGATATTTCAAAACAGAATAAATACGCAACATTACTCACCATAGACTTTGCAAATCAGCTGGCGCCGAGCTACTGCCAGTCCCTTATTCTTGATCATACCTCGTTGACGTTGAAGGTGACAGCGGGACAACTACACCTGTAGTCAGCTGATGAGACTGGAAGTCGCTTAGGTACATGCAAGCTTGCTCGAATCTGTACGCAAAATCCGACTCAGGCTGCAGGTATCTGGGTGACAGACAGCAAGGTTGTCGGTCACCAGGATTTCACTGACGGTTGACCGTTATTGGAAGCTGTCGCTTTCGCATTGCTTGCCAGCGACTGACGTTTCTTCTAGTTGGTTTTAACATACCTTTTCCTTTTCCAGTCTCATGACATAGATACGGAAAAACTCGGTGATCCACACCAATACCTCCAATAACATCGGGATCAATACGAAAAAAACATGGATCGCTACATAACTTGTAAAGTCATAGTTTTTCGATAAAATACTGATACATTTGAACAACTGTTGCCATCTTATCATCTGTTGCATTAATCGCAGCCCATATTAAATAGCGAATTCTGTCGGGTTTTTTGGAACACGGACTCAAGTTGTGCACTCATGTGGAACTCTCAGGACAATAACCAGACCAGAAACTGTGCTTGTCTTTTTTTATATGAAGCCTAAATTGATACTTATGTAACGTCTTCAGTCCAAGGCCAATTTACAATGGACCACGTGGTATTTTTTTAAACACCTGCAAGTCGCCACATTACTGAAGCGCATGGCGCATTACAATTCATGAATATCTGCCATCTGGCGATACGCGAAGAATTGCAACCAATTAAATCCGAACCATTATCAATAAACACATCAACCGCGCATCAACCGCAGGTGTGAATGCAACATAAATGCGGTATAATGCGGTGCAGAATGCAGCATGAACGTGGTGAAGTGCGTGGCATTCTGAAAAAAATCCCGAAAAAATTCGGAGATGTTGGAGAATAAAGGGGCCGCGGCTGTAGATCACAACCGGGAAATTACAGACCTGTAAGCCTGACTTCAATAGTAGGAAAACTACTTGAAGGTTTAATACAGGATAATATTCAGGCTACCTAATGGAAACAAATTATTAGTAATAGTCAGCATGGATTTATGAAGGATATCTTGCCAAACTAACTTTATTTTTGTTTCTTTGAGAGGTAAGTAGGAATTTATACCAGTTTAATGCAGTTGATGTGGTCTACTTAGATTTTGCAAAGGCTTTTGATACGGTTCACACAAGAGGTTGGTGTACAAAGTAAGAAAATTGGAGTCAGTAATATATATGCACCTGGATTGAAAACTGTGTTAAAGGACAGACAACAGAGGGTTGTCATAAATGAAACTTTATCAGGTTGGGCTAAAGTCGTGAGTGAGCACATCAGGGATCGGTACTGGGACCCCTGCTTTTTTAACTTGTTTATAATGACCTGAGGTTGGGATCGAGAGCAAAGTCTCCATCTTACTACTGATGAATACTAATTGTGTAAGGTAATAAATCAGAGCAGGATGTATTTTCTCTTCAGAAGGACTTTGAGAGAGCTGGAAACGTGGGCAGGTAAATGGCAGATGAGGTTTAATAACAGATAAATGTAAGGTTATGCATTTGGGATGCAAAAATAAAAAGGCGACTTACAATTAAATGGAGATATATTGGGGAATCCTGATGGAGAGGATTTAGGAGTGCTTGTAGACAGTAGGCTTAGCAATAGTGCCCAATGTCATGCAGTAGCTGCAAAGGCAAACAAGATCTTATCTTGCATCAAACGGGCAATGGATGGAAGGGAAGTAAACATAATTATGCCCCTTTACAAAGCATTAGTAAGACCACACCTTGAATATGGAGTACAATTTTGGTCACCAATCCTAAGAAAAGACATTATGGAACTAGAGAGAGTGCAGAGAAGAGCCACCAAATTAATAAAGGGATGGACATTCTAACTTATGAGGAGAGGCTAGCTAAATTAGATTTATTTACATTAGAAAAGAGGCGTCTAAGAGGGGATATGATAACTATATACAAATATATTCGGGGACAATACAGGGAGCTTTCAAAAGAACTATTCATCCCATGGGCAGTTAAAAGGACTCGGGGCCATCCCTTAAGGTTGGAGGAAAGGAAATTTCACCAGCAACAAAGGAAAGGGTTCTTAACAGTAAGGGCAGTTAAAATGTGGAATTCATTACCCATGGAGACTGTGATGGCAGATACAATAGATTTGTTAAAAAAAAGGTTGGACATCTTTTTAGATGGGAAAGGTATACAGGGATGTACCAAATAAGTATATATGGGAAGGATGTTGATCTAGGGATTCTTGGAGTCAGGAAGGAATTCATTTTTCCCCTTAATGGGGTTTTTGTTTTCCTTCCTCTGGATCAATAAGTAAGTATAGATATAGGATAAAGTATCTGTTGTCTAAATTTAGCATAGGCTGAACTTGATGGACGTATGTCTTTTTTCAACCTCATCTACTATGTAACTATGTAACTATGTAACAACTTAGAAGCCCAATTGGACAGATAATGATTGGCAAAAGAGGTGGCCGAACTGGGGCAAATGCCTTTCCCAGATTTTTATAGACAAAATCTAATCCCCCCACCAAAATTATTGAGTACTTAATAAATTGGATCTGATTAATCCGAATCCGCCATTGGAAACAATCCTACGGATATTTAAGAATCCGCACTCAGATTTCTGTCTATCTCTCTCTGACTCTCTCTCTGACTCTCTCTGTCTGTCTCTCTGTCTGTCTATCTCTGTCAGTCTGTCTGTCTGTCTGTCTCTCTCTCTATCTCTCTGTGTCTGTCTCTCCCTCTCCCCTTAGGCTTGGGTCATAGAGGGGGTAGCAGGGCTGAGGCGCGCTGACGCTGAGGCTCGCCTGCTGAAATCTGCGCGATTTCATGCCCATGCAGGCAAGCCAGCGGGCGCAATTGGGAGGCGGGGGGAGACTGAGAGAGGCGGGGCAGTGATATCGCTTGGCCAATCGCCCGCGACGCACCAATGTCAATGTCACGGCGCCGACATCACGGCGCTGTGACGTTGACGCTGCTCCGCGCTGATTGGATGTTTTCAGCTGAAAAACAGTTAAGCTGTCGACTGAAAAATCCAGTGCCTCAGCACACCTGCGGACGCTCGCGTGAGCCCCCTCTAAAGACATCCTCATTGAGGATGCAGGGGCTCCGCGCGGAGCGTCCACACGGCTCAGCACGGACGTGCCTTCTATGGACTAAGCCTTATGCAGCTTTTCATAGAATGAGAGAGCACACCCGTATATATGGGTATCCCTCATGAAATGAAAGCACTCCAGCCCCTGAGTGCCGATCCCATATTTACAGGAAACACAGAAGCAGATTTATTTCCAAAAAGAGGGACAAGAGGTGTATCCGGCAGATCAGATACAGTACTTGAGGTTAGCGCCTTATCTAAGACAGATGCAACTAACACAGAACCTTAATTTGCTGAGGAACAGCTTGGAGACCCTCATTTGAAGGGACTCACAACAAAGACCCCCTTCCAGAGGGAATGTCTAGACAGTATGGTATCTTGAAAGAAACAACCTTTTGCCATTCCTGCCTACACAGCTAGAGCCTAGAGCAGAGTCTGGTAAAGTACAATCATCAGATTTTGGGACACATACTGTAGGTACTGATTTACTGAACAAGCTGTTATACAGTGAATATTATAGTCACACTCTCAATGGTGCTTGTGACAAGATAGTAAATTATTGTCTTGCCTGTGCCCAGATACACCCAAGACCCAAAGGCCAAAAACCTTTGTTAACGAGGGTGCCCATTTCTGATTGACCCAGGACAACAATACAGATTGATTTTATAGGACCCCTACCAAAGTCCAAGGATGGGTATATACAGTATATGGATTAATGGTGGTAAATGTATTTTCCAAATGGGCAGAGGTGATACTTCTCAGAAACTGCACTGCGCTCTCAACAGCCAAGGCCCTTTTGAAATACGTCTTTGTCATTGGTGTTTTCCAAAAGTGATCGAAATCGATAATTGATCCCACTTCATAGACTAGGTTAAGAAAGCAATGTGTGGACTTTTTGGGATTCAACAGAGATGTCACGTCCCTTATCACCCACAGTTTGCAGATATTGTGGATAGAATGGATCACACACTTAAAGATAGACTAAGGAAGATGTTTATCACACATGGCCAGGCTTGGCCTACACACATACAATCAGTTCTAATGAGAATTAGGGCTACAGACTCACAACCCACTACATTTACCCCATATGAACTCACGGCAGGGAGAAAGATGCCTATTCATTTCACTAATGAACATGCCCGGTCAGGATTCCAGAAAGATGCAAGAGGTCAGTGGTCAGGGCCGACAACAGATTTCCTAGAGTTTCGACTGGGGCCCCTCAACATGTTTGCGGCCTTGCGAGCCCTGCCCTTTCACACCCTCTATTCTTCTCCATCTCCCTGTGTATTTCTCTCACCCCCCCCCCCCCCCCTCCTCCACCTTCACTATCACTTAATTACCCCCCTCTCATTCAATCCCGCACCCTCAATCACCCCCTCCTCACACTCACCTCCTTTCCACCCCCACTGGACAAACACACACACACTTCCCTCCCGATACCAATACAATTCCCCTCCCATAATAATAACCCTGTCTCCCACACACAAAATGCCACACACACACACAAAATGCAATACACACAAACTTCAGCAAAAACACACAATGCAGCACACACACACACACAATTCAAACATACAAGCAAAATGCAAAACACACAAACACACACACAATGCAAAAGAAACACACATACACAATACAACACATACACACACAAAACATGCAACAAGCACACACAAAGCAACATGCACACACAAAGCAACATGCACACAAAATGCAACACGCACACAAAACGCAAAACGCACACAAAAAGCAACACACACACAAAAAGCAACACGCACGCACACATGATGCAACACACATACACAATGCAAAACACACACACAATGCAATGTAATGGTAGAGGTTATCCGGCCTTCATAATAAAGGTGAAGCCCGGCTAGCTGCCCCTAAAAACCATATGTCAAGATCTGAGAGTGTCAGCTCTTGGGTCTAATATTGTACTCTGTTATGTTTCCCTGTAACTCTGTTCCAACTATACTGCCCCCTGCAGGATTATAAAATAGGGATGCCATGTGTGGTTAGGGTCCCTTGTAAGAAATAGCTGCAGGACTGCGAATTTGTGAGCAGGAGGTTAAGGGTGGATGTTGGGGGGCAACTAGAGTTAAAATCTGTGTAAAATGTTGCTGACCAGAGATACCAGTAGTGCTGATATCTTACCCGCAAATAGTGTATGATTTGCGGCTACGCGTCTGTACATAAAGACGTGGTGGGTTATGGAAGTCCCATGTAAAGTATAGGTAAAAACCTGACCTGTTTTGTGGTTTACCTGTTCCCCTTTCTCCAGAAACATAAAACTTTGGGAGCGGAAGTTTTAGGTGGGATATCTGGGTCAAACTGTGTTTAAATTTTGTGTAGGTGTTCAGGGGACAAAGTTACCGGTAGTCCCGTAATTCTCCCCGACGTGCAGGCAGGATCTGCGGGTGCGTGAGGTGAATTACACCGGGGCTATACAGTGTCCCCCAGAATCCTGGTTTTCAAGCCCAAGTATCCTAGGCCCATTTCCCACACAGGCTATAAGGTTCCCCAAGAAGTTTAAGCTTTTAAAAACAGTTTTTATTGTTTAATACAGTATGTATTAATGTCTATACAGTCAGCCCGGGCATCTAAATAGGCGCCAGGATCTCTGCATAGACATCGAAGTTGAATTGAGAGAAAGGACGTCAAGAGGTGAGATGATCGTTTGGTGAGAAGGGAATGGCGATGTATCAGGTCCAGAGAACCAAGGGCACCCCACTCGGGCACCTTTTGGACTGTCTGCCCTGGTGGAGCATTCCCAGTGGGTGGCAATGGGTTGGCTGAGGGAAGATGCTTCTGGTTAGTTCATTTCCCACTGGCCGATTCATATTTCCCGCTCGCCCGTCATTTTGAGCCCAAGCACACGCCCTCCTTTGATTGGGTAAAGCCAAACGAGCCTCCGGCTTGTGATTGGCTGGTGGAAAAATTCCAACGCTCTGATCGTGGTTGCCGTTCCGACTTCCATGCAAGAGATAGCTCTGCGAGGAGTATGTAAGGAGACGGCCCGATTAGGGAACCAGAACTAGTGGCTTGTCGGTGAGTTTGATGACAATGTATCCCATTATTCCGCAAAAAATCTCACAGCTTCTGTAGGATTCAATGGCCATGTTGGTGTTGAATATCCTATCCCACCACATCCTACCAAATGGTAACAACGAAACTTACTGATCTCTATATGTATGGTGGTAGAGGAAAGTAAACGTTGTTTTATTCAATTAATTGATATACAATCTTCACATTATTTCATTTTTATACTCATGCAAATCTTCATAGTTTCCCCTGTTAAAGCAAAAGGTAAGCACATATTGATTTTGCCGATCCTTAATAATTCCCATATTTTTATCATGTAGAATATTACATATTTTTCATTTTTATTTTTTGCTTTTAGATAACCAAAATGTTGCCTGTATGATTAAATGCACATGTGGGCCTTTACGAGAATCTGAAAAAAAAAAAAAACACAGAATACTTTGGGTAGAAAGAGTATGTAATTGTATGTGTTTCCGACACCTCTAAGTGAGCCCGTTATTCATTAGTAAAGTAAAGAAAGGAATGCCCCTGGCAGAGCCATTAATGCATTCTGTAAAGTGAGGATGTCTATAGCATGAAAGCAACAATAAAGGCAAAAAAGCACAATGCATGGCTAGACCTGGCAACGTATATGACACCATTAGTTGTTTGTTTTACATTAGTATTTGCAGGGAAAATGGTAGGTTTTGAAGTTGTGTTGCTTGAAGTTATGGTATTCTTAGTTGAATTGGAAATAATGGTTGGGTTGGAAATAATGGTTGAGTTGGAAATAATGGTTGGGTTGGAAATAATGGTTGAGTTGGAAATAATGGTTGGGTTGGAAATAATGGTTGAGCTGGTAATATTGTTTGGCGGTGAAGTACTATTATATGTGACTGGTCCTAAGGTGGTGGCAGTGCTAAGATCATCCAAGTTTTCACTGCAATTTCTTTCTGAACAACAAGAGCTGTTCAATGAGATGCTAACCAACGGGTTCACAAGGGATACTGATGAACATGTGATAGCGCATTTTTTGATGAACACACTTTGGGTGAAATTACCTACACAGGAA
Source organism: Ascaphus truei (assembly GCA_036426205.1). Taxonomy (NCBI): domain Eukaryota; kingdom Metazoa; phylum Chordata; class Amphibia; order Anura; family Ascaphidae; genus Ascaphus; species Ascaphus truei. The sequence goes on from CM071572.1 coordinate 1,479,119, forward strand.
TAGAAAAGAAGTCGTAAGTAATAGTTACTGTTACTACCAGATTAGGCAACATCACATAAACCTGGAAGCAATGGAGTTGTATTGGTTGCAGATCTAGCACACCTGTATTAAATGAAGGGTTAACCCCTGCGGAAAAAAAGGAGGGGCTCATATCTGTTAACTCCTTGGCCACTTTATTTTACTTTGAAAAATGTCGCCTCTTGGTTACAGAATATTTTGTGCATTCCTAAGATTCCTGCCTTATCCACTAAAAGGGAATAATAGCTTTTTTTTTACAATTGTTAATTGTAAAATATAAATTTGAAATGGTTAAGTGCATGAGTGCATGTACACACTCCTTGTTTAAACTTGCATGACGAACAATTTGAATGCATTAATTTACCCTCCAATTTCCTGTACATTTTTTTGCCTGCTACCAGTACCCAGTTCTCCCACTCTCTCCCCCTCTATCCCCCACTCCCCCACTCCCCCACTTCCCCACTCCCCCACTCCCCCACTCCCCCACTCTCCCACTCTCCCACTCTCCCACTCTCCCACTCTCCCACTCTCTCACTCTCTCCCTTTTGAGACAGGTCCACGGAAACCTACTGATGAAGGGTATTTGCAAACTCACGGCGGATTTGATTTTGTGCAAAAATGTTGCCCATCTCAGTCAAGGACTAGCGTTGGGCTCATTTCTGGAATGAATTTGGATCCACAGCGGATCGGCCTTGTTCCTTTGGTCCGTATATTTCACCGTATAAATCTCAAAAAGAGTGATTTGCGTTTTGCTGATTTTTTTATTATTGTTAACAATACTCCACGAATTCCACAGCCTGACGACGGATTTGTAGAATCCAATCCTCGGATTGAGCAATCAGTTGCGGGATTCGTAAGAATCCGCCAATGGTTTGCTGAATCCGCAGATGGGATTCTACAAATACGTCCCCCGGTTGTAACCAATGGTGATTTTTGATGAATCTGCGCGGATTAAAATCAACCAAATCCGTTTGATTTTACACCGCAAAACGGATTTGGGTTGAAAACGTGAGAAAATCCGAGAAACGGATTCGGGTGGATTCGCCCGTCTCTATCAAAGACTTACATTTTGCTTGAAATATTTAAATCTTTAACAATAAACTGATCAGTTATTCATATAATACAGCTAGACTTACAGCCTTTATTCTAAAAGCAACAGCCTTCCTTTATGTGGAAGACGATCCCTTCCCTTTCTATAACGCACTCTTTATACAAGATGGAAATGGGACTTCCTTATATCAATCCTTTCGTATTACTTTGCTAACAAGTTGATACCCACAATTTTATTGGCCCTCTTTCATTATTAATCACAAACTGGACTTGCTGATCGGGTAAATAGTGAATTAGGCACAGATACTTACCAATCATAATAGAACCGCTGCCTTCATAGCAGGTACCAAAGTCTTTGGGACACTTCATCTTTTCTGCGTACGGAGGGGAACAGCGTATTTCCTCTGTGCTGATACAAGAGTAGCATTCCACTCCACTGGTTTCAGAGTTATTTAAACCTAAAGGGGATTACACATTACAGCATATTACAGCATGTCAGGCTCCTTTACCTGATGTATTCACAAGTACGCACATCTTCCATTTGCTTGTCTACCAATGACTCTCTTAGCAGAAAGGGTACTTTATTCTGCAGAGCCCATTGCTATTTCAGTACTCAGTCATAGCAATTAAAGTCTGCACTACAGATTAGGGGGAACAGAAGACGTCCCCTTTTATTATGCGTATTTAACTTCTGTACCAGTGTTCTGTTTACTTTCAGTTTACAAGGGAACATTTTTCTGACGTTATGTTTGTTCCTCAGTTTACAACTCTTTAATGAAGCTGGACACTTCCTGACTGGGAAGAGAAGCCAATTGTTTGTACTCTTCCTGGTTGGTTAACCTTGATACTTTGGTAAGGGGTAACTTGTCTTAGATATAGCTGTGATGGGAGGGGATAACCAGGCTCTCTAATAAAGGTCAAGCTCATTTTCGTTACCCCTGAACCATGTATAAGGGTCCCAGAGAGTCAGCTCTTGAACCCAGTGACATAGTATCCCGGTGTCATACTGTATGTATTAAAAGCATTTTTTTGTGTATTTCCCTTTCCGGGTATGCAATCAAGCAGGGATTGCTAGGGTATGAGTTTCAAGTGGGGGTTTGCGGAGGAACCGTTGACAGAATGTGCCTAGGAGGTTGGGATCCAGAGTTGTCGGTTCCCCTATAAATGTACCCAGGAATCATGCCTGATTCTTGGATACATGTAGGCACGTTGTCCCGGCAATACCTCCCTTTGAAAATACAAGTGCAACTAACCACTAGGGTACACTGCTCCAGCACAGCCCATATAGGAAAATGAGGCACAGGGATAAAACATGTATTCCTGTAGCTGAGGGAATCCCTAGGTTAAGGGGGTTACCCCAGCTAGTGCCAAGGAGACCCACAACCAGTATAAGGTTTGTGGGTGCCCCAACTGTATATATGGTTGAGGGGGGACACAGAGTCCAAACTGATCCCAAGGGAAAGTGTGTGGGGAATAAGGCAGATAGAAATAAGAATACAATATGTTTCCTTTTCTGTCCCCTGTACCCAGACTCAGAAGTGTATTAAAATATACTTTAATATAATGTACAGTAATGTGCTTGTTACAGTCGGAACCGATGTTCAAACAGGCTGGCCGAGCTAACCCATAGACGCCGGAAAGTCTGCTGACATCGGAGTTCAAAGCAGCCAGAGGATACCCAGAGATGTGAAGGGAATTTGGTCAGCGGGGAAAGGCGGAGTACCAGGTCCGGAGATCAATGGCAGTCCTCCGGGATGCCACTTGTTCTGTCGGACCTGGTGGATACTGCCCAGCGTATGGCATTGAAATAGCCAGGGAGAGAGGTGGTAGGCTTGTGCATGTCTCTTGGCTATTTTGGATTTCCCGCTGACCTGACTTTTCTAGTGAGCTTGGCTCTGATTGGCTGCTAAGGAAAGTTCCCACACGTTGATTTGCTACTCAGCCGATTTTGAGATACAGGAGATTTGGACTAACTCGCGGTCAGGAGGGACCAAGTTCTCAGAGCAGAACGTAGCGGTGGCGTATCGAATTTTATGCCGATTTGGGTTCCAGAAGATTCTGGGCTAAGTCCCGGTTAGGGAGAAACTCTACAATCGCGTTCCCTGCACCTAGGAATGTCTTGTTTTCGACCCAGTCCCAAAGTAAGTTTGTCTTTTTGTCTGTATTTTGTGTATCATTCTGTGTAAGCGAATTTATGTCGAATAAACTACAATTTATTTCATTACCTTGTTTTGCTCAATGAATGATCCTGGTAAAAAGGTGTAAATAACCTGGTTTCCCCTGACAATAGTGTACTCATTGTGAGTGCATTATTTGATAGTCTGCAAACAGGGAATTCATCTCTTTCACGTCTCTCTCAAAAGGTAATTTACCTCAAACACATTGCACACAAGGCTGTCACTGCACATCCATTCGACTACCACATCCCCCACTTAGTCTGTACACACCTTTGTTCCCAAGTTCCGTAACATAGCGTACACCCTACACTGCTCCTTGATTCTACTAACACCCCTCACAACACACAGCTATGCCTGTGCACCTCAATTACACTGCTGCTCTCACTCCACACACAAATAAAAAGCTTTGCCACTGCACCAAATGACACTGCAAACTACAGCACACACATGTCACACATCACATCACTTCCAGTATCACCTAGCCACTTACGTACACACAATGCATCTCAATTCCACTGCTACCCACCTCCACAGACAAAGACATACAACTCTGCCACTGCTCCAGAGTTCCTCTACCATTGCACTACTGAACCACTGACACGCAGCCCTCACACTTCCCCTGATATTACAGCCCTGCTACAGCAACTTAACACCTCTCTGACCTACTACCCAAATTCCTGCTAAATAGCTGACCTCCACAGAACCCAAAGCCCTACCCCTTCTTGAAATGTTACCCCTGCTGCTTCAACTTGTTTCCAATCACTTTTTTTAGTCCAGTATGTGTCTTTATATAAATTGTACTTACCTGGGGGGTTAGCGGGAAAAATGTCAGTGCTGGAGGTCTGTACGTTGCACTCGGAGGTGCTACATCCGTACATGTATGATTGAGCTATCAGGCCTTCAGACGAACTCTTGGCAAAGATGTATGTAGCTCGTCCTTGTCCACAGCCCTTCTTTATCACTGCAGCTGACTGGTTGCCTGGGGAAGTAAAGAAGTCAAGGTATATTTGACATGTAGGGACATGGTAATGAAACAACAAAGTGTACGATGTACACTTACAGTTGTTCTTGTGTCTATCTGTATCTCTATCTCTCTACCTATACAGTATCCGTCTATCTGTATCTCTATCTCTCTTCCTATACAGAATATGTCTGTCTATCTGTATCTCTATCTCTCTTCTTATACAGAATCTGTCTGTCTATCTGTACTGTAGTGCCGACGAGTATTCTAAAACAAACCTGGTACCAACCACCAACAACCAGCATGCAGGGTACATGCTGGGTACATGCTGGGTACATGCTGGGTACATGCTGGGTACAGCTGGGTACATGTGGAGCAATATTTCCAAAAAACCCCCCCCCTCCCCCCCCTCCCCCCAAAAAAAAAACAAAAAAAAAAATAAAAAAAAAAAAAAAAAAAAAAAAAACCCCCGAAAAAAAAAAAAAAACACCAAAAAAAAAAAAATGACATCTAGCAGGACTAATGGCCCATCGGATTAACAGCAGGGGGTCCCTGGCAGTCCCATTCAAACTGAATGGACTGCCATGGACCCCTGCTGTGTTAATCCGATGGGCCATTTGTCTCTGCAGAAATGTCACTGAAATGTTTGCAGCATGTACCCAGCATGTACCCAGCATGTACCCAGCATGTACCCAGCATGTACCTTGTTGGTGATGGCCCCAGATTTTCCAAGGCAAGTTTAAGGCAAGTTTTAGAATACTCGTCGGCGCACCTGTATCTCTCTCTCTCTACCTATACTGTATCTGTCTTTCTAACTATACTGTATCTGTCCATCTATCTGTATCTCTATCTCTCTACCTATACAGTTTCTGCCTGTCTATCAGTATCTCTATCTCTCTACCTATACAGTATCTGCCTGTCTATCTGTATCTCTATCTCTCTACCTATACATTATCTGCCTGTCTATCTGTATCTCTATCTCTCTACCTATACATTATCTGCCTGTCTATCTGTATCTCTATCTCTCTACCTATACATTATCTGCCTGTCTATCTGTATCTCTATCTCTCTACCTATACATTATCTGCCTGTCTATCTGTATCTCTATCTCTCTACCTATACAGTGTCTGTCTGTCTGTTTTCATCGCAGTCTTCAGAGTGATTTCCCTTCCTTAGTCTACAAATATGTACATAACATTTTACTTTAGGTCTTGTCATTATACCATAGTGTCATTGAACACAATGTGACACTAAAATATATTGGTTACGGGTGTTTAAACTCTACAAACGTTTCGCGAATAATCATGAGAATTTTTATTGAAACACTAAGAAAAAATAAAACAGTCAAACCAAATTACTTCCATGGAGGATTAACTGCAAGTAAGGCTGCATTTGATTAACTACTGTATGTCTTGCCTGACATAAGATAAATTAAAAAATAAATTGCAATATAATATTTAACCTCGCTGAGAGTTTTACTGAGTGTTTATACTGCAATAATATATATATATATATATACACCATTTTTGTTTATATTATATCACGTTGATTCAATATTTTTAGATCTGATATTCTACAAAGGTGTTGGGAAGGCTAACTCAACAATACATCACTTTCAGTAAATCCAGTTCAATATAGCATAGTAAGTTTCAGTGTTTAAAGGCATATACTGTAGGAGTGACTCTCTTTAAGATTTAACCAATTACACATTTTATGCAAACTAATTGAATTTATCATTTACAAAATTCCTAGCTGTTTGCTAGTAAAATATTTGGGGCCATGTTTGCTTAGCAGCAGAGATGGGCGAATCCACCCAAATCCGTTTCCTGAATTTTCTCGCATTTTCCCCCTAAAATCCGTTTTGCTGTGTAAAATCCGCAAACGGATTTGGGCGGTTTAAATCCGCGCGGATAAAATAAAAAACTGCCATTGGATACAACGCGTGGACGGATTTGTAGAATCCAATTTGTGGATGCAACAATCCATTGGTGGATTCCAAAGACTTGGACTCTGCAAATCCATCCATGGGTTGTGGAATTCGTGGAGTGTATTGGTAATAATAATAATAACAAAATCGGCAACACGCTAATGGCCCTTTTTGAGATTGATCTGCTGAAATACGCAGACCAAAGGAACTGACCGATCCGTTATGGATCCTAATCCACACCCAAAATTTGCCCATGTCTACTTAGCAGTCTGCTGCCATAAACACCTCGCTGGCACTGGATGACACCTTACAGGCCAGTGATGCTAGAGGGGACTGCAACACTTGGCTTCATTATCCAGTGACCCTTTTCTCCAGCGAAGATGTGGTAATACTGCCAAACGTTAGTCTGAGTTTTCTCTTGGTCTGTGTGTGGGATGGGGGTACGTACCTGTTCTCATGATGGTTATAGCTTCTGTACAGATGTTCATAGCAGGAGAACAGTCTATTAAAGTCTGATTAGAGCAACGACTTTCCCAGGTTCCCTCACAGCTGTAACACTGCAAGCCATGACAAGCTGAGCAAGAGCAAGAGAACAAAGAATCAGCCAACACAATCCCCGTGTTCCATCATTTCTCTTTCTAAAGGTTTCTAACATACTTTAAACTAAATCAGTGTCTCGGGATCTGAATAACTCGGCTGATTCTGGTTTACAAGGAAATTATTTGAAAGTAACTAATTTTCGATACTCAAAAATGATTCTTATTTTTCCTTTTTAATACATAGTAGTTTAATGATCCTGACTTGTAATTTCTGTAACCCTTAGATTACAAAGTGACTGCAGACAATATTGAAAAAGATGTGAGGACTTCCAATCAAAGAAGAATAATGGTTGACAATCAAACAATATGGTTAGATGTAATGCATTCAATATAGTAAAATAAACAATAGAGAAGCCCACCCAAAGTTATTTTGTAATAATAGAAACATGAAAAATGTAAATGTATAATTATAGTATGTGCAGTGCAAATGTACTTAATTATAAATGACTCAAAGTGAGCCTCCATTTACAGTAGCATCAGTTTCCTGTCCTTGTTAGTTATATCTTACCCCCTTTGTAAAGTCCTTACCTGTTAAAAGAAGTGAACCTGTAACCAAGCCCAAGAGAAGAGACAATCTTATTGTCGGTGTGAGATGTTCAAACATTGTCATCTCTTTGGGGACCTTCTGACACAGGATCTCCCAGGCTCAGCTGAGTTCTGGGAAGGTCTTCCTGTGTAACTCGGGTATTGCGTCTCCGAGGTATATCATCGAGTTGTTTGTGGTTTTGTAAGCACCTGTGCAGGAGTGGTGTGTTTTACTTAGTCACTGCTTCCTCGATCCTCACGAGGGAGAAGGTCACAACTCTTCTTTGGCTCAAATTCTACTGGGTGAAAATGGTTACGTGCTATCTGATATTTGTTTGTCCCTTTGAGTATAATTCCTTAACCATTTCGGGGCTAGAATGATTGGCAAGGCAATTTTGACAACATCCGTCCAGCAGCAAGAGCTTAAACTATCCTCAGGACCTCTCCCCCCTGATGTTGATCTACCTATCTATCACTTGTCTATCTGTCCGTCTGACAAACTGATATGAAGCTGCCAATGCCCATTGATGGAGTATATTTTTGTCCCATTCATTTGAATGAAAATGTACTTTTTTCCAACATCTTCACAGCATATTGCGTAGCAGCCCCTCTCTTTTCTGTACTGTGGTACATCTTTATCTTCTTTGCTGTTCTGTCAGTTATTGATTATTGGTTAGAGATGGGTGTTATGGGAGACCAGGTTAGTGACACCTTTTAACTGGGATCATTCATTGAGCAAAACAAGGGAATTAAATAAATTGTAATTTATTCGGCATAAATTCGCTTACACACAAAATACACAAAATACAGACAAAAAAACACACTTTGGAACTGGGGTCGAAATCTAGACTTTCCTAGGTGCAGGGAACTCTATAGAAGAGTTTTACCCTAACTGGGACTTACAGTAGCCCAGAATCTCCTGGAAACCAAATCGACATAAAATTCCATATGCCACCGCTACGTTCTCATCTGAGAACTTGGTCCCTCCTGACCGGTAGTCAGCCCAAATCTCCTAGAACTCAAATCGGCATAAAAACCCCAGCCGTGTCCGCTCTGATAGTTTCTGAGAACTTGGGCACAAAAGTCGGGACTTAGACTCTGATGGGCAGGCTTCTCAGTCTCAAAATCAAAGCCGGTTGCTCCGCTATTTAGAACAGAGCAACTTTGAAAAGCCCGCCCGCTCTCTTACTGCCGGAGACTCCCAATCTTATTGGCTCACAGATTCTTATAGTATTCTGAGTTTCATTCACAAAATCAGCAGCATGGGAAAATTCCCAAGCAACCAATCGGAGCCTTCCCGGGTCAGCGGGATATCTGAAATAGCCAACGGACATGCGCTAGCTTGCCACATTTCTCCCTGGCTATCTCAATGCCACCCACTGGGACAGGCTCAACCCTGTCTGGCAGAGTAAGTGGCATCCCGGAGGATTGCCATTGTTTTCCGGACCTGGTACGCCGCCTTTCCCCGTTGACCAAATGCTATTCTGGGGATCCTCTGACTGCTATGAACTCCGATGTCCAGCAAACATACTGGCGCCTATGGGTTCGCTCGGGCAGCTTGTTTGAACATCGGTTCTAAATGTAACAAGCACATTACATTAAATTATTGAAGTATAATTCTAATACATAAAGGTTTGGTTTAATATACTTCTGAGTCTCTGGGTACAGGGAACAGAAGAGCAGAAATGTTGTAGGTTTATTTCTATCTGCCTTATTCCCCACACACTTTCCCTTGGACTCAATCTGGACTCTCAGAGTCCCCTATCAACCTTATATATCATTGGGGCACCCACAAACCCTACACTGGTCCTGGTCATCTTGTCACTAGCTGGGGAACCCCCCATAACTTAGGGGTTACCTCAGCTACAGGGATACCTATTTATTCCTGTGCCTCATTCAACTTTCTGGGCTATGCTGAAGCAGGGTACCCTAGTGGCGAGTTGTGCTTGCGTTTTCAAGGGGAGATATTGCCGGGACAATGTGCCTACATGTATCTGAGAATCAGGCATGATTCCCGGATACATTTATGGGGGACATGACAACTCCAGACCTCAACCTAATAGGCACATTCTGTTAATGGTTCCTCCACACAAAAAACCTTGAAACACATACTCTAGCAATCCCTGCTCGCTGGCATGCACGGAAAGGGAAAAACACAAAAAATACTTCTATTACAGCTAATTTAACAGAATGGTATTGTATGTATTGTATTGTATGTCTTTATTTATATAGCGCCAAAAGTCTACTCAGCGCTTCACAAAGAATACAGTACAGGGAATTATACTTATACAAGAAGTGCAGCAAAATCACATTGGTACATTGTTACTGAGCTCAAGAGCTAACACTCTTGGACCCTTATACACGGTTCCGGGGTAACCAAAACGGGCTTAACATTTATTTGAGACCCTGGTTATCCCCTACTGTCACAGGGGGCAATTTTTTTTTGCGGATTTAGATCTACCTCGGAATGGCTTGTTCCTTTTACCATAAAGCACAATCCTCCTTTTCCAAAACGTATGTTTCAATCACGGACAATCCACGTGATGGATTAATAATTCAAACCAATAACCATAATCTGTGATCCACGGATGAGGAGCCGAGGCAGAGTATAAATAGAGGTGTACCTCCGAAAAATTACTTTTTTTTTTAATTATCAAAAAAATCATTAAAAAGATTATTATTATAATTATAATAATTATTAGTATTATTAATGGGTTATTCTAAGTGTATATAAAGAAGTAACATCTCTTGAAATGCTAACCTGCTATGAGACTTTTGGGTAGTCGCAGAGGATGGCCGACACGGGTTAGAACATCTAAGTACTACCTGGTTTAATAAACGCTATTGCAGCTGGAATTACTGTGTATTAACTTTCAGGCCAGTCAGCTTAAGGGTGCCAGAAACGCCAGGAACAATGGTGCCAACTGATGCGGTCGGGCCTCGTAGTGTGAGTCCCCAGGGAATATTGAGCATGACTGTAGGCACTGACTTATGCGGACAGGCTGTACCACTGACCAAGTCTTAGGTAGCTGGGCGCAAACTTATGTGGCAGGGTCCTGGCGGCCAGAAAGGACAGAGCGTTGCCATTTCCCCAGTGTGTCAGTGAAGACAAGAGTGTGTCTCCCATCATACCAGTTGCAACACGTGGGGTCGTCTGCATACTGGGACTTGTGGATTGGCTGACAATTTCATTTTTAAGATTGTTAAATAAATAAAGCTGTTACGTTATTTTACTTCCAGAAAAACAGTGTGGTTTCCTTTTGTGGGGGATAACAAATCATGGGGTAGGCACACTAAGCCTTTATTACCATGGCTGGCAAGCTGCTGGCACCACACAATGCAGAGTTAATTATATCCTTGGGTAACATGCAGTTACTTACATGATCTTACCCTCTGTCATGATTCACAAGCCACCATACCATCATCCACATTATCTTATTGCCAAAACAAAAATGTTGACATCATATAATAGTCCTATTTGAATGTTGAACATCTAGTAGTATTGGTGTCCCAAACAAGCCAGCCCCTGTGCTGTGCCAGGCAGGCAGTGCTACACCACTCCCTAACAACTCTGTCAGAATTGACAATTGTCATCTGGCAGCCTCCAGCCACCCACCAATTCCATAACGTCCATGTTGTATATAAAAAAAGAAAATCAACATCTGTATCAGCAACATATACAGTATGTATGTATGTCTTTAATTATATAGCGCCATTAATGTACATAGTGCTTCACAACAGTGATACACGTGCCATGATACAAATAACAAATAATACAAATAACACATAATGGGAAGAAGTGCTTCAGACATAAAAGTAACATTTAGGAACAGGAGCTCCTGCCCCAAAGAGCTTACAATTTAATTGATAGGTTGGAAGAATGTACAGAGACAGTAGGAAGGTGATAAGTGTGTCTGCACATGTTCAATAGACATGGAAATGTACAGTATGTATGCATACTTTGGAATTTAAAAACCCCATACAGCTCAGAGCAGTTGCTAACTCCCACGATCTCTCCTAGTACTAGGGCATTAGAGGTTGGGTAGGTGGGGTAGGATAACGGTTTTAAAGGTGTAGCAGTGAAACTAGGCAGCAAACAGCATGATTGACACTCTTTCCTTGTCTAACTTACGTACTCTAATTAATAGTCGTGTTTCTTACTCAATGTGGGAATGTGCATAGCATTTATTTGATTGCTGACAGAATAAAAATGTGCTTACTGTAGCCAATGTTATATGTTTTATTACACAAATGATGTTACTCCGGTTGTAATGTTTAACAATGAATTTATCCACTGACGTTTTTTTTTTTAATTTCCTACAGCGGATTACTTCATTGTACTTTTTTCGTACATTACAACGACAGATTAGAAATAAACAGAATCTGTGGAATGGATTTAGGTTAATCCCACTGTGGGGTTATTTTAAACCCACTCAATTGAGCCACATAACTGGGGATTTTAACTAATCCGCACAAATTTCGAGCTCTGAAGGGCCGGTGTGAGGCAGGATCGACAGGCAAATGCAGTACAAAGTACAAATGCAGAAGTGAAGGTGAGGACAGGTGGCAGATAGGATAAAGGTTTAAACAGACCAAGGGTCAGGCCCAGCGAATAGCAACAGGGTAGTCAGGCAGGCTGTGGTCAGGGTCAGTGGTCACAAGCATAGTCAGCCAGGCAGACAATCAGGCAGCAAACAATCCCGATGGATATGCCCAGACAACAAGGATAGATGCAAGGTGCAAAACAACTTTGATCCGGCAACCAGGAAGTGAAAGTTGCCTGCTTTTAAAGGAAAACAGGTTCTTCAAAATGCCGGTCTCCTCTAGGACAGAGGTACAAAGTACATCTCTACTCACAAGTTCATAATGCAATTCTCTATTTAATATGACAACTAAGAACAGAGGAGGAACAACGTTTTCAGGTCCCATAGGGACTTTTCATCAGGTCCTGATTATGCCATAGTTGCTTGTTTTGGAAATAAGATATTGATGTTGGTAATGGTATGGTGGTGTGTGATGATATGACTGAGGGTAAAGATAACTTAAATACTGTAGCTGCACGGTAGCCAAGGAGATAATTAACCCTGAATTTGGTGTTCATCTAATGATGGTATAGAACTGTCCATTAAACTAAATCTATAAATTCATCTGGTGGAGCAAATTATACCAGGGAAATATGTCCAAAAATATATTCAAATGGTGTATTTTCATATTTACCAAAATAGCCCATAAGGTCTACCTTAATTTAGGCAGTGAAAACGTATGTGACTTAAAAGTGCAGTCCCATGTAGCAAGTCATAAAGTACATTATTAAACTAATCTGTACAAATGGATGCCTTACATTCAATAACCCTTAAATGGGAAATCATTCCTAGGAGTTCCCCTTAACGTCCTGTGCTTCTCTGATAATAAAAGTAAACACAATACCACAAAATCTAACTACCAAAAAGAAGCCACTATTAAAAAGCAAGCACCCCCCACTGAAATAAACTATTTAAAACACCACAAAAAAATTACATCTTACTAAATAAAAATAAAATATTTTCATTGTCTTTGGCTCCATAGAAATCAATTCACGTATAACAATGAATTGTTTGTCTGACCTCTGATCACATCATTTACTTTTTTTTGGCTAAGAATTGCAAAAGGCCACTGATGAATGACGAACACAGACACTCATCGTTGAAGTGATGTCTTTGCAGTGCAAAGTACAATAAGACTGTTAGTGCTACCAGATTTTTAAAGGGCTATAGGGGATTGCTTTGCAATGTAATTGGATGAGCGAGCAAAGTGAAGGCTTCAACCAGACTTTGTGACCTCTTTGGTTATGTGTTTGTGTTCTTGTGTTCTCTCTCCACAGGCCAAACGCTTTGACCGATGCTGATGACGTGTTGAGGATACCTGTCTGCCGCCCTAACATATATCTGCCATAAGTCTCATTCGGATCAGGGCAGCCCTTCATTTTTTCTTATTTTGAAATGATTACAAAAAATCAACAACCTGATTCTTGATACAAAATATTAAATGTGTTATTTTGCAACGTACTAAATATTCAGACAATGTGCTCGAACCATTAGAGAGAAATGAAATCTTAAATATTAAAATGTATTTGGTAACAACACCATTGTACATATGTAATACAGTAGGTACATCAATGTTTATACATGATAAAACTCTTTTTTGGATATGTACAGTATATAGTTATAAATAAGTTATGGTGGGTAAAAAGTGACAAAACCTCTTAATCCTTTAGCATACAGTAAATGAAAATATCACTATATAAAGTAGCTACAGTATACATTTATACTTTAAAAATTCGGCCATTTTAATACCCCATTTTTTATTATCAAAACATTTTTTTCACATTTTTTTTTCTTTCTTTCTATAATCTCTTCAGATAATGTCACAATTTGTCTATACTGGTTGATATATATATATATATATATATATATAGAGCAAGAAAAAAGTGAATAAAGTAGCGCCACTCATAGACCAGTGAAAACTATACACTCTAATATATAAACATAAAAATAATAATAATAAAAAAAATTTAATAAAAAATATATATACAGTCCAAGTGTAAATGTCCAAACCCCAAAATGAGTCCTGATAGGTAATGCAGGAAATTGTACAGAATCCAGGGGTCCACAGCAGCTCTCAAATGGAAGAACCACTTCCAAAGCAGAATCTAGAGATACAAAAAGAAGACAGAGAGTGCACGCCCCATAGTGTGATCCTGTACATTTAATATAGGGAAGGGAATGGTGGAAGGATTAAAAACACTTACAAAGTATAAGTGATAAACAAGCAATTTGTGACAAAAAGATCACCACCGATACAGGAACCGTCCCGTGACGTGTTAGCAGTCCAACCGGAATCTTTAGGCAATGCACCCGACAGCATCCGTCCTTTGCACGATCAATTGAAATCCTCCACACAGTGTGGCATTAGAGTTGGCCTCAATACAGCTCCTACACGCTCCGGCCGTAAAGCGTGCATGCAACGTAATGACGTAGTGTCGTGATGTACATCCCTGACGCGTTTCGTCACAACAATGTAACTTTATCAAAGGGAATGTTCATGAACAAAGATGACTAGATATATATATATATACTGGAGTGTCTACAATCCAATTGGTGCATCAATTTGTATTAGCTACACCCCTATAAAGAGCATATATGTAATTAGAATATGTATAACTTAAATTCTATATAGAAAATGGATTAACAGGGCACCCTAGTATATAGTAGTGACATAACATTAACCTCAATAAAAATAATAACAACATTTAGCATAATTAAAAATATATACCACTATAAAAATATATAATATAAAAATGTATTAAGCTCAATAATCCTATAACATATAAAGGCTAAAAATAATACATGAAATACCTCAAAAATATATATTATATCAACAAATCGCCTAAATACACATTAAATAATATATTAAAACCTAACGATATCAACCCAAAAATGTAAACAGTTTCTGTGTGCACAGACACATAGAGTTGCACATTAACATGCACAAATGGTAATAATGCATCTGCAAATAATACATACAAACATCGTGCGTGAGCACACAGAAACAAGGTGTGGAAGGTATAATCTAGACAGGATGATGAATGGGTGAATGGGGGAAAAAGGGGGGGCAGAAGGGGGGAGGAGAAAGAGTTGGGGGAGGGGGGGGAAAGAGGAAGAGAAGATAATCAGATGTGGATAAGGAAATGTAACAAGAGGGAACAGAGACCGCAAAAAGAGGGGGTGGGGAAATACAGAGTATGTAGGGAGTAGACCAGAGGGCACAGATACAGAACCGAACCTACAGGCTCATACCAGAGTGCTGGTCTCCAGACATTCATTTAGACCCCCAGGGGTTAATGTCCCCAACCGGTGGATACAAAATGTCTCTCAACACTCCTCTGTCTTCTCTCTGTGCCTGAGAGAGACTGCTGCCCCAGAGGCATTTCCTCTTCCTGTTTTAAAGCAGGTGAACTAGTTTAATTTGAATCACCTGTGGACAGCTTAATAAGCTGGGTTAACCCGTCGTCTACTGGAAAGCATGCATACTGCCATCTCCTACTAACATACACAGAGTCAATGACCCTGTCACATATCCCCCTTCCCAGCGTAACGTTACCGAGTGGAGCGGCCCGTGCACCGAGACTGTTCACCCTAGAGAGTGCATCGGCATTACCGTGCAGTATGCCTGGCCGATGTTGGACTGTGAAGTTGAAAGGTTGCAACGACAGAAACCAACGGGTAACTCTCGAGTTCTTTTCTTTATTTCTATGCATCCACTGTAGGGGTGCGTGATCTGTAATGAGCGTAAAAAACCTGCCTATAAGGTAATACTTCAATGTGTCTGTTGCCCACTCTACGGCAAAACACTCTTTTTCTACTGTGGCATATCTTTGTTCGCGGGGACACAATTTGCGACTTAAATAGAGAACCAGGTGTTCCTCTTCTCCTACAAACTGGGACAGTACTGCTCGGTAGTCTTCCGTTTGCAGAAAAAACTCCTTCGTAAAATCCGGGCCTACCAAGACTGGGTGACTACAGAGCGCGCTTTATTCTTTCGAAGTTTTCAACATTTACGTTTACATATATTTGTGATTAAGTCTGTAGGAACTTTGACATTTACCTGGATTGACTGTAATATTTTGTCAAATAGAGTTATACAGTACTAATACAAACTTGCTTGCCTGCAAAATAATTGAATGGTAATAAATAGATGCCTTATCAGACAACAACCTATAGATACTTACCTTGAATATACTATACATTTAGCCACTACAGAATGGGGTTTTTTAACGTATGAATGTGATGTGTATTTTTTTAACCTAAACCAATTTAAATAAAATTTTATTATTTTGCTCCTGGCTTATCCGGTCTCTAAAGGCAAAATCCATTGACCTATATACAGCACTTGTCTGTTAGACCATTGTTGGTCCATCTATCATAGTTAAACATTGAGTGCTATAGATAGGGGGAATCCCTTTCTGGTCCTTTTCCAGATCAACTCTGTTGACAGTTATTTTGGATCCACGGGAAGCCAAACCAGGCAAAACGTGTTTGATGTGGACACCCCTTTTTGATCTCTTGGAGCCACCATACCTTTGGAGATTGCGGATCAGCCAATCAGCACTGACAAACAGCAGAGAGGTCGGCGCATGCGCGGTGCGCAGAAACGGACGAGGAGAGGCACAACAGACTGTGCACGAGTCTGGGAAAGCCCCTCATTCCCGTGGATCCAAAATAACTGTCAGGTGTTGAAAACGGGTGACTGCAAAGCACCTCCAGAAAGAGCGACTTTTAAAGGACACTTGCAGCAACAAAAACCACCACAATTCATGTGGTTGGTCGTTTGTAAGTGCATTTTATCTCATCTTTTAAATTTTTTCCAATAAACAGTATTATGCTATGCCTCTCTCCACTTTTTAAGGTAACAGCAGAAAGGACATAGAGGAGTACACGGGAACAAGCACACAGGCAAGTGTTAAGTTCTCTACTTCTCTATAGATAAGAGTATTGATTGTCGACGCCTATTATACCACTTGTTTGTGGTGTTCTTTTGTTGTTGTTTTTCTATATACTGTATATAAAGAAGAAAAGAGCAATAAGACCACGCGCTGGAGGACAACTTTATTTTCTTATCTCTGTAATAAATCACACAGGTGAGCAGCAACATGGGGACATGTGTCTTCTGATTGGGACTCTTACACTGCGGTTCACGCAGATCCGATATGGGTTTCACACAGCGATCCCACATTTACTGCCATGGACTATGAGAACAGCATCGAAGCTTAGTAAATACCCTTTCTCCCTAAGCTCCATTTGGGAATCAAAGAGATGCTCTACTCTTTGGTGTATGTTTGTTGTGTTTCTGAGGCAGGGCCACGCATGGTACTGCGGTAAGCAGCCACGGGTGCACATCCAGCTGGTACCACGACCAGCAAAGAGCTATACTTTTCTTTTCATCTACTCTTTGTTGTTACATGAATCTGTATCTAAACTCTTAAGAGGCAGGCTGAAAATATATTGCGGAGAGTGTAGACTGCGTGTGGTTAAGCGATTGCACGAATACACAGATTCTCTGTGTGTTTCCCCCTGTGTGTGGGTGAGGTTTATGAGCCGGATTGAGCACACAGCATCTTGATAAAACTGCAAAAAATAGAACATAAAGCTTTGATGACAGGCAATAAAAGTGTAACTGGACTGAAGCCACGATGTGACCTATCACGTTACCCAGCTTTCCTGCCTTGTGAATCTGTTGGGGATTATTTTTTGCTCTGGGTTTAATCTGGCAGGGTCTTTACCTGTAAGTTTTATGGACTCAGGTTCTCACCCATTCCCCTCACTAGATAAAGCTGTAAGTTTAAAAGACAAAGATACACAGAGGGTTATCTATCAAGACAAAAATGGAGTCATGCTGGGGACAAAAAGGGTAACAGGTGTAGCAAGGGAAAAAAATCCTGTTATTTCAATGGGATTTTTTTACTTGACACATACAGTATGGTGCAGTTTTTGTGTCAAAGAATACCAACACTTTGCCTTGATACTTATTCCTCATAATCCCCTGACACCTTATTGTTTTCACACGTTCAGATATTACACAACACAGGGAGACCAGATAATATATAGACAAAAGTATCACTTTATGCACTCCTAAATCTTTCTCAGCGTCTCCCCAGCTGAAATTCAACTTCTGGCTTCCTATCAAATCCTATATTACTTACAAAATTCTCCTCCTCACTTTTAAAGCTTTACACTCTTCTGCCCCTCCTTACATCTCAGCCTAAATTTCTCGCTATGCACCATCCCGACTATTGCATTCTTCTCAAGAATGTCTTCTCTCTACCCCCGTTTGTATCTAAAGCCCTCTCCCGCCTTAAACCTTCCTCACTGGCTGCCCCACACCTCTGGAATGCCCTTCCCCTCAGTACCCGACTAGCACCCTCTCTATCCACCTTTAAGACCCTTCTTAAAACACACCTCTTTAATGAAGTATATAGTTAGATCCATGGCTGATACTATACACCTATTGACCTTGCAAAAGAAAATAAAGTTAGTGCGCGCGGTCCCAAAAATCTTGAAATGTCCCAAAAGTGTGAAAAATAATTCTCTCTGCAGCTCCTCACTCTCCCGTGATCAGCGGGGCAAACAACGGAAGCAATAGAACCATATAGCAGGGTGCATAAGAAGAAAGAAACACACTATTAGTATAAACTTAAAAAATCATTAATATTTATAATAAGCATAAGATAAAAATAATACACTTACATAATAAAATAGGATCACAATATATCCAACCATCTGTGGGTAGACTCGAGGTAGGTGGTATAGTTAGGCATACATCAACACAATGGCAAGATCAAAAAGAGCCCAAATGTCCGTTATAAACAGATCTTCCAGCCCAGAAAAAAACACCTGCATCTAGCGCTTAGGACAACCCACAAGAAGGAACATCAACAGCTGCCCGGAGAAACGCTGTAACGCTTACTCTCTGCTGCGTGACGTCACCTATACGCGTTTTGCATCATACGACGCTTCGTCAGGAGGTATAATTGACAGTGAGACGTCAGGTTAAAGTAGAGGAAGTTGAGACTAATCCCCCAATAGGATTCGCTCATTCTCCCAATAACATTATAGGCTACCCAGCCATTTCAATCAGTGCTCGACCTCAAACAATACTACATAGTACTATAAGATGATACCTTGACATAATATTAACAAAAACAAAAGGAAAAAAGACACAAACATAAAAACGAAGAAAAGAAAAATAATTAACAAAAAAGGCTCAGACAATATGAATATGCTAAACGGGGAGAAAGGGGATAATACCTAATCTAATAACACATAACTAAATACATTATATACATCCTCAAACCATGGATGGAACATAAAATGAATAGACAACAATAAATGATGAAAAATAAATAATTAATAAACTAATAAAACTTAAACAATAAAATTAAACAAAAAATACAATAAATGAGGTATGGAGACAATACATAAATAAACATTGGTTCCACTTGGTTTAAATACAGACATGGACGTAGGTGCCTTTCTATGCTAATATTTATATTAAATAAAATCAGTATATAATGATTTAAAATACATATTATATAAATAAAATCATTAAATATGCCTTACGGGTTGCTAAGGTGCTCCTTCAACAAATTCTCTGTAATCATTTCTAATATGCATGTCTAACAAACTTTATATATCGCATAATGCGATTAATCCTCTTAAATATCATACTCATCAACATGATGTAATTTATCTATAAATTTCCATGTAAGATAATACTTCCTATATAAATACTGACTATATAAAATTGGTTAATAATTAATAACAGTCAATTTTTATATTTTTAGAGTTATAATGTCATTTAATATATATTCACTCATAATATATATATATTTTATTTTATTCTCCTACTTTCATATTTTATGATTATTTGTTATTAAAATTGTGTGTAATTTTATTTAATTATTTGATGTAAATGTGGGTTCTACCATTTATATTTGTTATTTCAGTGTTAGGTATATGTGTCTGCTAGACGTTTAGGCATTGGTCACCTAATTAACCTATAGAGGATCAGGTTATAGTATATAAATGTCAGCAAGACACACATACTCATACTTGTACTCCTTGGACATTACCCCCGATGCTACGGCTGTAATCTCGGCTGAGTGACGTCATCGCTGCAGTCTCGCGGCACCAGAGGAGGATTCAGTGAGCTCAGGAAGGCAGCTGCAGACGGAGGAAGTTTACCACGAAGGATCTTGGCGTCCCACATGTGTCCTCCGGTCACATCGCTTTCAGAGCTTGGGCTCTCAGGTGTCCTCCATCACTTTTGACATTGTTACATGTCTGAGAGAATTCCACATTTGTGGCTGTGTGCGTATATGTCTATTTTGTGTCTTCACATTAAACTTAAATTTGCTTATCTCTAGAGCAGGGGTCTCTCAACTCAGTCCTCAAGGGCCACCAACAGGCCAGGTTTTATGGATATCGCTGTCTCAGCACAGGTGGCTCAATCAGTGGCTCAGTCTTCAATTGAGGCACCTGTGCTAAAGCAAGGATATCCTGAAAAGGTGGCCTTTTGGTGGCCCTTGAGGACTGAGTTTGGAGTCGCCCTTCTCTAGACTATACTGTTCTTACTGAGTGCTGGGAACTGCTCCATTTGTTACAGTTACTGTGCAGGGTCTAGGGTCCCTCCCTGTTCCACCGCATCACACCATATTAATTGTATTTTCCTCATTGAGCGCTGTCTATTATATATATCTGTTGCATTTATTACTGTTTGTCTGTGAGTTACTCAGCCAGGTAACACATTACTTAGCACTTAAACATAACCCACAGATACTAAATGTCAAAACTAGAATGAGATGAGATAACGGTCCAGTATCAATTCAACCAATCATAACTCAGGGCCTCATGCAGTAAGCGCCGATAAGGCTTTCATCGGCATTTTCCCGCGAAAATTGGATTAGAGATTCAGTAAGCGCCGATAAGTGCTCAAAATCGGCAGTTTTTCTTGCCGATAACAATGTATCGGCATGCGGCTGCCGATAACCCACTTATCGGCACTTTTTGGCACTTTTTGAAATCGGCTGTATTCAAGTAGCCCCGATCAGCTTATCGGTGCTGATCGGCACTCAGAAATGGAGATTTCATCGGTAATTGGTCCCGCCAACTAAAGTTGGCAAGTTGGAGGGGAGAAGGATCGGCAAGGTTGCCGGGACGGCACTTAGAAAAAAAACCTCATCTCTACATCAATGGAGCCAATGGAGCGGGGACTTATAACATTATAGGACTGTTTACGTTCTATTGCTCATAATAAAAATGTGCTTGGCATTACAGTGTCGAGGTCATTCACTTCATCGTGTCAGCGCTTACGTTTATTATTGGTATAACATTGTACTTTTATATGTTATGATGATTTGCGTGTCACATTAGTCTTAATGTTATGATGTGTCAATGGAAAATCCTATACTCAACTCTTAAAGGAACAGGTCGCATAATATGAAACATGTTACTTAAGTGTGCTTCAATTTATTATATGATGTAACACATTTCACACATCTAACAGATCCAGCGTATAGTAATGTTGGTATACATTACAGAATGCTTTGAATGTGTAATGCATGATCTAATGTCAATGTAGCTGTTTGTTTTCATGTTTACATGTACTTTGTGACCTCCCTCTTTTGATGACGTCCGCAATTGGACATTCAATAACATTGCATGTTTACATTGTACACGATGCATTAGAATCACTTCATGCTAACTTATACACACATATATAATAGTTACTCATTTTTACACGATTGAAACTGAATCAATAGCAACTATCCAGATGGCATTAAATTATGCATATGCACATTACAATTAGTTCATGTGAACAGGTGACAATAACATACAAAATTACACATGTTGCAATGTAGTTTCTCAACGTAAGTGAAAAAAAGGGGGCTTGGAGCACTGCAGAACAAAGTATCAGGCTGGCGGCAGCGTGCAACAAAAAGACTTTAATGCGGCATATAAGCCCTGATTAAAAAGACAGAACAATTCTCTGACGCGTTTGCCTTCTATTGCTGGGACGGATGCACGCCACAAGGAGAGCAGCGGTGAGGTTTCTCTCTCCCCTGAACTGACAGCTCAACCGGCACTACTGAGACAGCTCTGTGAGTCTCTGCACTCCCTGCTCGAGGACCCGCTGGGAACACGTGACCCGCCAGAGAAGGAACCGCCGGATGGGACAAGCACTCCGGTCAGGTTAGAGGTTTTCTTTCCCCACAAGCGGTTAACCCCAAATGTGCCTGAGTATAATATATTATATATCTGTCTTTACGAACTGTTTCAATTGAATGGGGGAACCTATCACACTGCTCATGAAGCATTTAACCATGGATTCATTGAAGACTCTAAAAGCTTGAGTATGGTCTTCAACCGACACCAGTTTGAAGCACCCAAATAGGGGTTTACTCCCTTACCAACCTAGTTTCTCAACGTCAATGTCATGTTTGTATCCTAATTAGATGACTGAGTGTTGCGTTCTGTAGTGGTCCATGCATTACACATTCCAGAAATACTTGCCAATAAATGGTTGTACAAAGCTTAACGTTACATCATTCTCAAATATCATGATTGTCTGTTGAACTGTAAGGAATCCGAACCTCAGTTTGCTGTTTGCCTTGTCTTGCAGACCTGTGCAGTCCTGGAACACTTCCCCTGATATTTACTGCAGCCTGGATTCACTCACTGAAGCAATACTGCCACACGCCCCTTCTTCTATTGGTTCACTGACCTTTAAGTACTGCTTTCCCACAATGCTCCCTGCAGAGCATAGTCCTTTCTGCATGTCACTAACTGTTCTGCCACAAGCCCCTGGCTTGTTATCCTGGTTTCCTGAGACCAGCTGCTATTGTCATGCAGCGGTCTGTTCCTGTCTCCTGTGCTGAAGCTGAGTACTCTCTTTGTTGACTTCAGTTCCTTGTTTCCTGAGACCGGCTGCTATTGTCACGCAGCGGTCTATTCCTGTCTCCTGTGCTGAAGCGGAGGTTTCCCCTGTGTTTTCTTGTCCTGGTTTCTGCGCTGAAGCAGAGGACTTCCCAGCCCGCTCAGGACTCTTGCGCTGAAGCACTGGTTTACCAGTGCAGCTAGGCGGTGTGCTACTCTGGTCTGCCTATCCTTTCCTGAGACCAGTACCATGGGCCATGGTCGCCGCACGTGCAGAGGCCACTCCCGCGCTCCTAAGCTGAAGCAGGACACTCCTGACTACCTGTTGCCGAACTCCTGCTTGAACAATGTTAACCCTGATGTCTCCAATCCTGACCTTGGCTTGTCCACTGGCGATGCTGTCTTCTCCAGTCCTGATCCTGCTACGTACGACTACGAACTGCGCAATCCGGATCCGCCTGCGCGGTCTAAGGTCAGTGCTTTTACAACCCCACCTCAGCCACGCGGTCCGACCCAGGTTTGTGGCGAGCACAACCATGACAGTATGCTCGGCCCCACAAACTCGGACCGCCCTGTGGTGAGGGTTGGTATGTTTCTTTCTGAAATCCTGTCCCGGCCTGTAGACCAGTCCCAGTTTCAAAACGAGTATCTGTGCGATATACTACCCCTGATGGAGGATCCATTTATGTTTGAAGGTTTAACTTCTTTGCAAAAAGAATGCCGTAATGATCTCATTATGAAGGTGATTATCAAGTGATGTAAGATTTCTTTGCCATGAAGATTGCACGTGTATACACCTGAGACATTGTAAGGAATCCGCTCCTCGGTTTACTGTTTGCCTTACCTTGCAGACAAGTGCAGTCCTGGAACACTTCCCCTGATATTTACTGCAGCCTGGATTCACTCACCAAAGCAATACTGCCACACGCCCCTTCTGCTATTGGTTCACTGACCTTTAAGTACTGCTTTCCCACAATGCTCCCTGCCGAGCATAGTCCTTTCTGGATGTCACTAACTGTTCTGCCACAAGTCCCTGGCTTGTTATCCTGGTTTCCTAAGGCCGGCTGCTACTGTCATGCAGCGGTCTGCTCCTGTCTCCAGTGCTGAAGCTGAGTACTCTCCTTGTTGTCTTCAGCTCCAGGTTTCCTTAGGCCGGCTGCTATTGTCATGCAGTGGTCTGTTCCAGTCTTCTGTGCTGAAGCTGAGTACTCTCCTTGTTGACTTCAGCTCCTTGTTCCTGTGACCGGCTGCTATATTCACGCAGCAGTTTGTTCCTGTCTCCTGTGCTGAAGCGGAGGTTTCCCCAGTGTTTCTTCAAGCTTCCTGGTTCCTGGGGCCTGCTGCTCATTCTCTATTGCAGAGGCCGTGTCCTGGTTCCTGCGCTGAAACAGAGGATTCCCCAGCCCGCTCAGGACTCTTGCGCTGAAGCACTGGTTTACCAGTTCAGCTAGGCGGTGTTCTACTCTGGTCTGCCCATCACCTCCTGAGACCAGTACCATGGGCCATGGTCGCCACACACGCAGAGTCCACTCCCGTGCTCCTAAGCTGAAGCGGGGCACTCCTGACTACCTGTTGCCAAACTCCTGCTTGAACAATGTTAATCCTGATGTCTCCGATCCTGACCCTGGCTTGTCCACTGGCGATGCTGTCTTCTCCACTCCTGATCCTGCTACGTACGACTATGAACTGCGCAATCCGGATCTGCCTGCGCGGTCTAAGGTTGGTGCTTTTACAATCCCACCTCAGCCACGCGGTCCGACCCAGGTTTGTGGCGAGCACAAGCGTGACAGTATGCTCGGCCCCACAAACTCGGACCGCCCTGTGGTGAAGGTTGGTAAGTTTTTTCCTAAAAACCTGTCCCGGTCTGTAGACCAGTCCCAGTTTGAAAACGAATATCTGTGCGATATACTACCCCTGATGGAAGATCCGTTTATGTTTGAAGGTTTAACCCTTTTGCAAAAGAAATGCCGTAATGATCTCTTTAGTAAGGCTTACTGCCTGCAGGACTTAAAACAGTATCTGGCCACTCTTGTTCTCTCCCCTGATTCCCCTTTAACCTGGGATAAGGTGAATCCTGTGAAACTGGCCAACGCCCGTATTACACTCAATGCCCTGGCCTTATCATTGGACATTCACGTAGTACAACCGGACCCTTTCTTCATGTTGGCTCACGCTCAGGACATGCTGCGTGTACTTTCCATGGCATTGGACATTTGCATGTTAAAACAGGATCCCCTCCTGGCCGCCTACGCTGCCGTTTGGCAGTCCCCCCCTGCTGCCAGTCCTGTCGCTAAACCCGGGGACGGATCTCCCTCTCCAGGAAATGACCAAACTGACCCACTATCACTGGTCCCTAACGCAGAAGCTGCCACGGTCCCTAGCCCTGATTGTACCCCCGGTTACTCTGACCCCAATGATTTGTCTATGGTAACCCTTGCCGATCAGCCCTGTGAGGTTCCACTAGAATTTACGTATATGTCTCTAGCCCACACTAAGATCCTAGTATCCAAGAACGAATCCCTTTTACTTCCACATTCTAAGCTTGAATTTCTAAGTTCTGTTCCCAGGGTCATTCCTGTATTAACCCCTGTGGGGCAGTTCTCTGAGTCCCTTTTTATAACTCCCTGTTCTCCATCAGCCATGGTCATGTTCCTAGCTCCAGAGGAGAGATTCCTTGTCTCACCTATTACAGAGAGAAAACTCTCTATTTTTTACTCTCAGGTAATATCTGCATTAACCCCTGTAAATTCTTGCTGCCTCCAAGTTAATGCCTTCATTCTAGCCACAGAGAATGTGTTCCCAAGCCCGACAGCAGAGGTTGCATTAAATGACTTCCCCAACGTTGCTGAGCCCTTAGTTAGTTTGTGCTGTAAAACCTCTGCTTCAGCTCAAGTTTCAGTTGCCGTGTCCCCTGAAACTTCGGCTAAAGTTTTGATTTCAGTTAAATGTATTCAGTTACCAAGTTTTTCCCTAAGCTTGGTCGCAGAGTTCCCATTCCCAGGTACTTCGCCGAACCAGTCGGTCACCCAGAGAGCGATGATCCCTGTTTCAGCGCATAGTCCCCACGTCGTGGAATCTGCAGTCATTTCTGGTTTCCCAGACACTTCTTACCAAATACCCACTTCAGAGACCAGTACAGTTATGATTACCCCCCGTGTACTGTCTGTGTTCTCCCCTTCTCAAAGCTTAGGGTTAAAAGCGTTCAGTGGTCACTATGCCCCTCCTTGGGTTCATGTTGTGTTCCCAGGAATGTTTGCTGATACACTGTTTTCACTTAAAAGCGACGCTTTTTCATATGTGCTAGCTAGAAGCCTGCACACAGTTCCCCTGCTCTCTGAAATTGGCCTTGCCGGTCCTGATACTATGAGAGGTAAAAACATTCCTTCAGATTTTGAATCTCTTTCTACAATGGCCGTCCTTGCTGTTAGTTCCCCTGATTTTTCTGCCCATGCAAACCCTCCAGGGATCAGCATATCGGTTACTCCCTTAGTACAGTCTGAGGCCATCCTGCCTATATTACTAGTCCTGGTGGTTATATCTGAGCTATTTAGTTTTCCTGCCCTTGCTAAAACTCAGTCCCTCAGCACTGTGTCTAAATATGCCCCAGCAACCGTTGGGTTACTCGGGGAAAAAATTAAAACTCCTGTCTTAAAGGGTATTTTTTCACACGTGTCCAGCAAACCTAGAACCTCAGTGATTGATTCTAAGTCACTTATCAATACATCTGATTTTTTTCACTAGTCAAACCCAGACACCCTCACTACTGGCTAGGAGTCCTGTTATCAGAATTTTTGCACTAGAAAACACGCCTATTCATGTTTTTGTCAGGTTAAGTACCCCTGTTGTTAGGGCCCTTGCAGTTTCAGATAAGACTCCTTGTGCTCCTAAGGTGTCTGTCATTAAGAGTTTTCATAGTTCTACTTACTTGCTTGTTGTCTTCAGGTCCCTGTCACGAAGGACAGACTTCAGCTTCTGATGTTAGCTTCCCTCCCGCCCACACTTGCTCTGCCTTTTTTCTCAAGCTCCTGATATGAAAATCCCAAACCTATTCCTGATTCCCAGATAATACTATCTCCCACTGAGGGTTTTCCAGTATTTGGGAGCTCCACTGATGATTGCTTCTCTGCCCCGCCTAAAACCATGGTTTTTCTCCCTCGGAACCTTCGTGTTGCCCCTGTTCTGTCCTCGAGTTGGAAATAATCTGTAGTATGTTCCCAAGATTTCGGTCTCTATGCCTGGTTACTGCTTGCCTTATCACTTTCCATACCAATACAGGGAAATGCTTCCACCCACCCTATACCCTCACTAACCATTAATGGGAGACCTCTGGAGGAGAAGTCCCTCGCAAATTCAAACATGCAGTGGTCAGCCAAGACTTTTTCTGTCCCGAAGGTCTCGCCCTGGTATTCGATCAACTTTCAAGGAAGCTTATCCTAATTCTGGTCCCATTACTAAAGACTGGTCTCCAGTGGGGGATCTTCTGCGTTTTATGCCTTCGAAATCCCCTGGTTCTTCACGCCCTTGGATTCTCAAGTCATTTAGTGGGGGTGAGCCACGTACCAATGTTGTCCCTACCACCACTCTCATATCCTAGAACAGTACTATCAAGGAACTGCTCGTTAAGGATCCCCTTTCCGCCAAAAAACTTCACGAACTACTCAGTCCCCGAGACCATGGATGGGCCTGTCTGGCCGCAGTTCTAACGGGGGGGTGGAGGTACACAAAGGAGTGACCACGAATCTCTGGACCACGACCTCTAACCCCAATCCTAGAAGGTTCAGGCAAACAATTCCTGGTCCCCAACTCTATGAGTGGTCTTGTTGCCCGGAGGGTTACGTGAAGGAAGGGGGGGGGGGGGGGGGGGTGGTATCAGTTGGGGGGGGGCCGGGGGGGGGGGGGGGGGGGTACTGTAAGGAATCCGCACCTCAGTTTGCTGTTTGCCTTGTCTTGCAGACCTGTGCAGTCCTGGAACACTTCCCCTGATATTTACTGCAGCCTGGATTCACTCACTGAAGCAATACTGCCACACGCCCCTTCTGCTATTGGTTCACTGACCTTTAAGTACTGCTTTCCCACAATGCTCCCTGCCGAGCATAGTCCTTTCTGGATGTCACTAACTGTTCTGCCACAAGCCCCTGGCTTGTTATCCTGGTTTCCTGAGACCGGCTGCTATTGTCATGCCACGGTCTGTTCCTATCTCCTGTGCTGAAGCTGAGTACTCTCTTTGTTGACTTCAGTTCCTTGTTTCCTGAGACCTGCTGCTATTGTCACGCAGCAGTCTGTTCCTGTCTCCTGTGCTGAAGCGGAGGTTTCCCCTGTGTTTTCTTCAGCTTCCTGGTTCCTGGGGCCTGCTGCTCATTCTCTATTGCAGAGGCCGTGTCCTGGTTTCTGTGCTGAAGCGGAGGACTTCCCAGCCCGCTCAGGACTCTTGCGCTGAAGCACTGGTTTACCAGTGCAGCTAGGCGGTGTGCTACTCTGGTCTGCCTATCCTTTCCTGAGACCAGTACCATGGGCCATGGTCGCCACACGCGCAGAGGCCACTCCCGCGCTCCTAAGCTGAAGCGGGACACTTCTGACTACCTGTTGCCGAACTCCTGCTTGAACAATGTTAACCCTGATGTCTCCAATCCTGACCCTGGCTTTTCCACTGGTGATGCTGTCTTCTCCAGTCCTGATCCTGCTACGTACGACTACGAACTGCGCAATCCGGATCCGCCTGCGCGGGCTAAGGTCGGTGCTTTTACAACCCCACCTCAGCCACGCGGTCCGACCCAGGTTTGTGGCGAGCACAACCGTGACATGAACACACATAAATAATCCTTTTTATTGGTACTGGATACATGTTGGGAGTGAACAACTTGGATATGTTAATGTAACACCTTGCACTTCAGCAAGTCACATGACATCATCACATAGGTATTTAAAGGAGGGCAATTACCTGCGCATTCACAGCTACAGACCTGAAACTTATGCAAATGTTTATGAGACGGAGGAAGATACTATTAGACGAGAGGCTTGCTGATGGAAAGGATGTCACAGGCCAAGGAAGGGACAGGGACAGAGGCAGGGACAGTGGCAGGGACAGTGACAGGCACGCGGACAGGAGAGGGAGAGGTCGAGGGAGAGGGAGAGGGCAAGGAGATGAGAGGAGAAGAGAGAGGATAGAAGTTGTGCCTCATCCTCTTTTGTACAGGGAGAGAACCCTGTTAGATGGGATGAGTGAGGAGGAGATTGTAAGTCGCTATCGTTTGAGTTCAGCAGCAATCTTAGCTCTTTATGAAGAGATACGGGGAGATTTAGATTTTGTGACAGCCAGAGGTCGTGCAGTCCCTGGGCTTGTTAAAATGCTGTGCTCATTACATTATCTTGCTTCCGCGTCATTCCAGACAACTGTGGGCATAGTGGGCGGGGTCTCGCAATCTACATTCTCGCGGGCCTTTACCCAGTTTCTATGTGCACTGAATAGACGCGCTAGGAATTATATTCATTTTCCTACAGAGCACGCAGAGTGGCTGGAAGTCAGGAATGGCTTTTATACCATAGCCGGGATACCATGTGTGATGGGTGCAATCGATTGCACCCATGTTGCTTTGATCCCGCCTAGTCAGAGTGAGCATGCTTACCGCAACCGTAAGCACTACCATTCCCTGAATGTACCGGTTGTATGCGATGCCACGATGAAGATTATGCATGTGGAAGCCAAATTCCCTGGTTCCAGTCACGATTCATCTCTCCTGAGAAACTCATCAGTCTTCCATGCTTTCGAAGAAGGCTATTTTGGACCTGGTTGGCTGGTGGATGAGTACATATTATGATGTGTTAACAAACAACTCTTGGTTTTCTAGGAAATGTTGTATGTAATAATGTTAACACAAATTGTTTCATATTTGTGCACGATGGATTATAGGTGACTCAGGATACGGAATTAGGCCATGGCTGTTGACCCCTGTGGCAAACCCTCAATGTGAAGCAGAGGAGAGGTACAATGTTGCCCATAACATGATGTTCAAAGATGGCACATTTATATATGTCTCAGCATGACAACGCTTAACACATCTCTATATGATTGTGGATATTCACGCATAAGTAACGTATATGTTTAAACTGCAAGGATAAAACTACAGATACAGAACTGTCTCATTTTTCTAATGACGTTGCTGGCATTACTACTGATATGTTTTTTCCGGTGCCTGTATACATAATAATGTGCGCGCACAACGTCTGTTGCGCGCGCACGTCACGAATGTGTGGACTAAGTCTTTGCGCATGCGCAAAACGATGTGTACGCTGTGCGTTCAATACATGTCTCTCCATGGTGCTGATAGCAGTACGCATATCATGGCTGGAAGTTATGATATGGAAGCGAAACAAATTCACATCTACACACGTACATATCTAAACTTTGTAAACGGACGTGTGCCCACGGAAAAAATGGACGATCAGCCAATGAGCGAACAAAAGACGTGTGACGTCATGTTAAGGCACCTTGAAATGCACGCAAACACCCCTCCCACTGAATGAACATTGGCCTCCAGCGCTGGGCACGCACCGCCCCACCGACGCGCGCGCATGACACACTGCACTGATCGTAACAATAAGCTACGGGCACAGCCAATACGGTTTCACGCGCGCACGTCGGTTGGGGGTGGGGCTTGCATCGGTAACCTTTTTAAGGACGCCTTGCGACATTACCACGGTCCCACGTCATATGTGGGCGACACTTTGTTTTTATATGTTGAATGCTAAACAATGAGGTGTGTGTGTGTGTGTTACAGTTAGTGTAACATGTTGAAATGATACTTTAAAAGCGATAATAATCTAGGATTTAGGACTCCGTCACCAATGTGTACTAATGGTTCGTCATGTAGTATATTGTTATAGGAAATAATGTCTTTGTGCACGCTACATGTAAGCCTGTCTGCAATTTGGCTAACAAATGGTATATATTATTAATGTAGACATATATAATTTGAGTAAAGGAATAACGAAATTTGTATTTACCATTCTTGTAGAAGTCAAAACTGATTTGGCTGCAACTGCTCGCTCCAGGAAGGCACAACAGTATCATCCATGGTTGAGGTAACCGTTGAATCCTGAATCACACACATCTCCATGAGGGCGTCATATGGATCTGCAGTGGCTTCTTCAAACAAGACGTCCAGAGGTACGTACAGTTGTTGGTTGTTTTCCCATCCACATTGTTATTGTCCATATAAGTTTGGATACATATCATAGTAGTTATGTCCATCTTGCATCTGGACTTGATGAATGGAGGGTGCAGGTAGATCAGCAGACTGTCATATTCTCTAAACCTGCTGTACCTATGCTTGGCCACCGGGACTGCTGCCACTCTCAATGTCTTGTTCTAGCCTACAGTACCTAAACTTGTCCACCGAGATTGCTGCTGCTAAACTAAGGAACATTCCAGAACCTGATACCTGACACCTCTGCACCTGTGCTCCACCTCTCAGCCTGCCTATATAAACCTCCCTTTCCTGTTCCTCCTTGCCTGTTTATACTGGTTCCTTAGCTCCTGCAAGGTTCCTGTGTTTACTGCTGTGTTAGCTATTGCTATCATCCTGTTCCAGTTTCCTCGTTGCCGACCTCTGCTTGTTTCCTGACTTCGCTACCTGCCGCCTGCCTCGGACCCCTGCTTGTTTCCTGACTTCGCTACCTGCCACCTGCCTCGGACCTCTGCTTGTTTCCCGACTTCGCTACCTGCCGCCTGCCTCAGACCCCTGCTTGTTTCTTGACTTCACTACCTGCCGCCTGCCTCGGACCCTGCTTGTTTCCTGACTTCGCTACCTGCTGCCTGCCTCTGATCTCTGCTTGTGACCCCTACTTCGCTCCCTGCTGTTCCTGCCACTGGGATCCACTTCAGCCGAAGTCCAATCCTTGACACAGACACGACAGTCAGTGCGGCTTCAGTGTCACTGGTATTAGGCAAAAATATGCTATTTAACAGAAGATATGTTCCATGTTCCACGGTAAGTTTAAATGATGACGCAACATGCCAGCATCCATATCGTTGATCTAGCCGATCATGGACACGCTCAAAACATTCATTTGCGGATAAAGTGAATCGTAAAAAAGTTTTAAAATTTCGTTGTTTGTCAGGTTGTTGGTAGCATGGATATTTCTTTTGGATCAAGTCATAGATTTTGGCCACATTTGCACTTTTCTCTGGCGTTGATTCGATTGCTTCATAAATCATAAATTTGTAGGATTTACGTGGATGGCTGTGCAATGTGGAAGCTTCTGCCATTTCTTCTCTCTTCAAGTGCACGTTGTGTGAAGTTGAACGCATACGGATGTCTGCTGAATGTGTGAATAGTTACATGTTATCTTCGCGGTTTCTTCCAAGGTTATAATACAACCTAGCAGTTATACGCCTAGGTTTTCTCCCACAAGAAATTTGTTACAATAATTGGCTGAAATTCTTTGGGTAAGATACTCTTTTCACAGGAATCGAAACTTTACTTTCGGCTTAGGCAATCAACATGTGCAAAACAAGTAGACTCTTTGAATTAGAATAACAATGTGTGTGAAATCATCTACAGTGCTATGATGAACAGATTTCTGGTTACACTTAGCTAGATGTAACCATAACCACACATCTCTATGTTTGTCTCTTTTTCTGTTTTTCTCTCTGTCTGCTTATCTCTCTCTCTCTTTCTCTCTCTGTTTCTCTCTTTCTTTGACTCTCTCTGTTAGTCTCTCTTGATATATACATAGATATAGAGATATATATATAAATAAATATATATATAAATAGATATATATAAATATATCAACATATATATATGTATCTATATATAATGAACTATATATTGTGTGTAGAAATATATATGTATGTAGATATGTAGATATATATCTATATATATCTATATATATATCTATCTGTACATTGAAGGCCTTGTGTGCAAACAGGCCTTGTTGTAATTCTCTTAACACTTCATTACAGTTTATAACATTACTGGGTGAGTATGTTTGAGGGCCTATTTGAGTCAGCTGTGTAGAAGTTTGTATTAACAGGAAACAAGGCCACTTTTGAGCCATGAAGGCCTGTACGTTCATTTGATTAATATATATATATTATATATATATATATAATATATATATATATATATATATATATATATAATATATATATATATTGTGGCAGGATGGTCGTGGTAAGTGAGAAGACAACACGACTTTTCTGGTGAAATAGTGCTGGTGGATTTATTTGTCCAAAAGTGCAACTAAAACAATGGGTACACGTCCCTTTAAATTGAAACGTAAACAAAAGCCTAACCCGGTCGGGGCACTGACTAAACAAAAGTGCAGGCTAACTACCTGGCTGGGAGCTAACCTAGTCCAGCCCAACAAGGTTCAGCAATAGCAGTTGGCTCCTTACCTGGGAGCTTTATTCTCCCCCCTTGGGACCGGATCAATTGAGCAGCTTGTGTCTGTCTGTCAACACTCCTCTGTCTTCTCTCTGACACTCACGAGAGAGAGACTGCCGCCCCAGAGGCATTTCTCTTCCTGTTTTAAAGCAGGTGAACTAGCTAATTTGAATCACCTGTGGATGCTTAACAAGCTGGGTTAACCCCTCGTCTACTGGAAAGCATGCATACTGCCATCTCTTACTAACATATACTGAGTCAATGACCCCTGTCACAATATATAATATATATTATATATATATATATATATATATATATATATATATATATAATATATAGAGTGCTAAACTAAAGCCATTGATGTGGTGTAAGTAGGCCTTGTTGTAATCATATGAAAGTTAAATACAGCTCAGTGAATTAGGGGCCAATCATAGTGATTACCATAATTTTAGCAAGTGTCCTAACATTTATATCTCATTAACAGAAGGCCTGTTTGCTGACAACAGTGTCAGAGATATTTATTTATATATATATTGTGACAAACGGCTTACTCCGGGGCTCCGACGTCAGTCCGGGACTGTTAGAACATGGTCTTTTAGGGTAGGTTAAATGATGAGGTTCCTTTAAACAGGCTATGCCTGGTTTATTCAGTCCCAGGCACTGAGAGTGCCACAGTGCATACAACAGAAATACAGCAAAACAAAAAGCTGCTCACCTGAGCGATAACTTAACTTAGATATTCCCTGACTCAGGGTTGAAGTGGCTTTTCCACTTCCACCAACAAAATAAGTAACTTTGCAGTCTTAGACAGAAAGAACAGAATGATTTAACCTGTTTGGGGAGAGGCTTTTCCCCTCTCTACTTCAGCAGCCTTCCTGTCTCCAGGCTCTTGGGGAGAGGGGAGAGGAAACAGGAAATCAGTCTTACATACCTGATTTCTAATTAGCATGAGAGGTGACAGAAATCAGGCAGCAGACAAACTCTGGTCTGGATCTCTCATCCCTCAGTTCCAGCGCTTGCCAAACTGTGGGATGGAGTGCATGTATTATAAGGCTGCACTCCCAGACCAAACAGGATAGAAACTGTTCAGTATCCTGGGAGCCCTATATATGGAATTTATTACCATCCCCTGGTTTCTGTCACATATCCTCCCCCCCCAGCTTAGACCTCGAGGGATGAGCGACCATGGATATTATGGAGTGCATCCTTGACAACCCGTCAGCATTGCCATGTTTGTGCCCTGAGCTGTGTTCCACAGAAAATTTAAAGGGTTGTAGGCTTAGGAACCACCTGGTCACTCTAGCATTCTTTTCTTTGTTTTGACACATCCAGGTAAGGGGTGCATGATCTGTGACCAACCGGAATTTTCTCCCCAACAGGTAGTATTTGAGCGTCTCTACAGCCCACTTTATTGCGAGACACTCTTTCTCGACTATGGAGTAATTTTTCTCCTGGGGATTTAGTTTCCTACTTAAATAAAGGATGGGGTGCTCCTCACCTTGAGACTCCTGGGAGAGTACCACCCCCAGCCCTACCTCAGATGCGTCGGTTTGGACTACGAACTCTTTGGAGAAGTCAGGTGTGACCAACACTGGTTGGGCACAGAGAGCTTCTTTCAGGCTTCTAAAGGCCTGTTCGGTTTCGGGGGACCACTTTACCATTAGCGGTCCTCTTGCTTTTGTGAGGTCGGTTAGTGGGGTTGCCTTAGTTGCAAAATTGGGAATAAACCTTCTATAGTACCCAATTAACCCCAAAAAGGTCCTTACTTGTTTATTTGTAACTGGCCTTGGCCAATTTTGTATCGTCTCTACTTTGAGTGTTTGGGGTTTGAGTAAACCTCTGCCAATAGAATACCCCAGATACTTGGCCTCCTCCAGACCAATAGTGCATTTAGCGGGGTTAGCAGTTAGTCCAGCAGACCGAACTGCGTCGCGCACAGCTTGGACCTTTGGAAGGTGGGATTGCCAATCTTCACTATGGATTACCACATCATCCAGGTAGGCGGCAGCATACCGAGCATGTGGTTTTAAAATTTTATCCATCATTCTTTGGAATGTGGCGGGAGCTCCATGTAAGCCAAAAGGCAGCACCTTATACTGAAAGAGGCCATCTGGGGTTGAGAAGGCTGTCTTTTCTTTTGCCCTTTCTGTGAGGGGAACCTGCCAGTACCCTTTTGTTAGGTCTAGGGTTATGAGATATCGGGCTTTGCCCAGTCTCTCTACAAGTTCATCTACCCTGGGCATAGGATAAGTATCAAATTTTGACACCGCGTTTAGTTTCCGGTAGTCATTACAAAACCTTGTTGAACCATCTGGCTTTGGGACTAAGACTATAGGGCTGTTCCACCCACTTTGGGATTCCTCAATTACGCCTAGTTTTAGCATTTTTTAAACCTCTAAACTTATAGCCTCTCTTTTGGCCTCTGGGATTCGGTACGGTTTAAGGTTAACTCGGACCCCCGGTTCAGAGACTAGGTCATGTTCAATTACGCTAGTTCTACCTGGCTGTGTAGAGAAGACTTCTTTGTTTCTTCTCACTAAATTCTGAACCTCTCGTTTTGATGAACGGACAGGGTTTCAGCTATGCTAACCTCTGGGTCAGTTTCTCGATTCTCTGACTGACCTGGGGGTACTAGGGTTAACAAGACCTCTCTATCTTTCCAGGCTTAAGTAGGTTTATATGTTAAATTTGCTCAGGTTTTGTAAGGATCCGGGAGTCACGGCGCTCTCGGCGTGCTCCCCACTCACCTGCAGCTCCGCCGGATCCTCCCGCGGCACACAGGCAGCCTTCCTACAAGACGCCGATTGCAGCTCCACATGGGCGCACGCGCGCACGCCAATGCTCCTCTTCAAGGGTTGGTCCTGCGGGTATGCCCGGTCACGCGCCCGCAAGCGCTGCTACATGGAGGCGCGGCCACACGGTGGCACACCAGCCCGTTAAAGGCACAGTACCACAAACTATTGCTGCTACTAAATACAACCTTACTACTGGGCTTTATTGCTCCTCCCCTGGGACTCATGTTGGACCTATCCCTGCTGTAGCCTGGCCCTTCCTCACACCCCCACCTTGCTGCGCTGCCATTGGGTCCTCTCTCCCATATATACCCTACAGTTTCACTAACTCGTCGGCTGAGCATAGAACCAGTTGTTCTCATCACTCTCTGCCTCCCTAGTCCTGTCTTGTCCTGTCTTGTTTTGCAGTCTCCCTCGTGTACCGAACCGGCTTCCTCTACGATTATCCGTACCTCTGGCATTCCGAACTTGGCATACGGCAATACGACTCTCCACACCTCTGGCACCCCGAACCCGGCAAACGGTAAACGATTACGTCCCTCTCTCTAACCCCGGACTTGGCGAACAGCACCCTCTACCATCCGTACCTCTCCTGCCCCGACTCGGACTCCCAGACCACTCTACTCTCAAGACGTGCCCTCGTGGCTGTGGGTGGCGCTATATCCTATCCCACCTCAGCACCGCGGTCCCGCCTCGTTTGTGGTGAGCTCGTCCTGACGTTATGCTCAGCCCAACAAACATGGACCCCGCTGAGGTGGAGCGTACTTTAAATTCCCACACGAATCTCTTCACCAGGCTAGAGACTTTGCTGGAACAACATGATAGGCAGATGGATATGTTTCAGCAGAGCCTTCATTCCCTTACCGTTCAAGCCCGAGCTTCCAGTCGGGGACCTTCACCAATGGCTCCCACAGCCTCCGCAACAGCCTTTCCTGCACCTCCATTTGCTTTGGAACCCCATATTCCTGCTCCCAAATGCTATGCTGGGGATCCCCAAGGATGTAGGGATTTCCTTAATCAATGTTTCATCCAATTCCGACTTTCGCCCTCTCGTTTTGTCTCTTCCATTTCTAAGGTCGGCTATATCGTGGCTCTTCTCACCGATGAGGCGCTGGCCTGGGCTTCTCCCATCTGGGAACAACGAGGGCCCATCACACAGGAAATCGACCTCTTCGCCCATTAGTTCCGAAGAGTCTTCGACACCCCTGCACGGCAATTAACGGCAGCTTCTTCTCTCCACTACATAACCCAGGCAGGTCGTTCCGTCGCCGGTACGCTGTGGAGTTCTGCACCGTTGCTGCTGAGACAGGATGGAACAATGAAGCACTATCTTCGGCCTTTTGGCAAGGCTTGTCAGAACCCCTAAAGGATGAGCTCGTGGCGTGGGAACGTCCCACTGACCTAGAGGATTTGATCGGTCTGTGCACTCGGGTGGACCAGCGTCTGCAGGAGCGGAGGACTGAACGTTCTCGCTACCGTCAACGGGTTTCAAGGCCTCTTGCCCCATCGTTCGTGCCTCCAACACCTCCATCCTGGGATGTCCCGGAACCAATGCAGTTGGGAGGTAATAAGCTGTCTTCTGCCGAGAAACAACGCCGGCGTAATGCCGGTCTCTGCATGTACTGTGGCAATTCCGGTCACTTAGTACTCCAGTGCCCCCACAAGCCGGTAAACGCCAACTCCCAATGAGATCCCGGAGAGTCTCGTTGGGAATACTGTCTCTCTCTCCCATCATCAAAGACGTCCTTCCCACCAGGATACTGTTGCCAGTAACCCTGTCTGGAGAGGGGTTTCATACTCAAGCACGGGCGTTCATAGACTCCGGTTCCGCAGGCAATTTCATCGATCAAAACTTTGCTAGACGGAACAATATTCAACTTATCAGTAAGAGGACACCAGTGGGTCTGGAGGCCATTGACGGTCGACCCCTACAGCCGGCATTCATCACGCTACAGACGGTGCCTCTCCTACTGCAGTTCGTTGACGTTCATACGGAGATCCTTACCCTCAATGTTATCCACACTCCCTCCGTTGAGTTGATTTTGGGCCTTCCTTGGCTCCAAGTCCATAATCCTCGCATCGACTGGACAGATCGGGAACCCATCCAGTGGGGGGCTCCATGTGCCAAGACCTGTACTAAGATATTCCAGAAGGTTGGTGGGTTGTGTACCCTGCCAGAGAAGCTCGACTCCTTGCCTTCTGTGTATTTGGAATTCCGCGATGTGTTTGACAAAGCACGATCCGAGGTTCTACCTCCGCACCGACCTTTCGACTGCCCGATTGACCTGCTGCCCGGGGCAGCTCTTCCCAGGGGACGATCCTACCCCCTCTCTCTCCCAGAGACTAAAGCCATGAACACTTACATTGCAGAGAATTTAGAGAGGGGTTTCATCCGAAAATCTTCCTCCCCAGTCGGAGCAGGCTTCTTTTTCGCAAAAAATAAGGACGGTTCTCTTTGTCCATGCATCGTTTAACGGGGTTTGAATAACATCACGCGCAAGAACCGCTACCCGCTGCCCTTGATATCGGAACTCTTCGACCGCCTTCAGGGAGCTACTATTTTCTCTAAACTGGATCTAAGAGGCGCCTACAATCTAGTAAGGATACGTGAGGGGGACGAGTGGAAGACTGCTTTTAACACCCATGACGGCCACTATGAATACCTGGTCATGCCGTTTGGCCTGTGCAACGCACCAGCAGTCTTTCAGGATTTTTTCAATGAGATTTTCCGGGACATTCTTAACAAATTCCTCATCGTCTACTTAGACGACATCCTAATCTTTTCTAAATCCACCCAAGAACACATCAAACACGTCCAACAGGTGCTGTTACGTCTCCGGGAGAACCATCTCTTTGCGAAATTGGAGAAATGCCAGTTCCATCTGACGTCCGTGGCCTTTCTGGGATACATTATCTCTGATTCTGGCTTCAATATGGATCCAGAGAAACTTAAGGCCATTTTGGACTGGCCCCGTCCGACCACCCTCAAAGCCGTGCAACGCTTTCTAGGTTTTGCAAACTATTACCGGCGCTTCATTCGTAATTTTTCTTCTACGGTATCGCCCATCACTGCTCTAACCAAGAAAGGTGCAGATCCCTCATCATGGTCCGAAACCGCCATATGGGCATTTAATCTTCTAAAAAAGGCTTTTGTGTCTGCCCCTATCCTCACCCACCCAGACCCTTAACTTCCATTTACTCTGGAAGTGGATGCCTCTGACATCGGGGCTGGTGCTGTCCTGTCCCAAAGGACTTCTCCCTTAGCCAGGTTACACCCATGTGCCTTCTTGTCGAAGAAATTCTCTTCCGCAGAACGGAATTATGATGTCGGTAACCAGGAGCTCTTGGCAATCAAGTTGGCATTAGAAGAATGGAGACACCTCTTAGAAGGCACGAAGACACCCATAACCATACTCACAGACCATAAGAACCTTCTTTACTTAGAAGGGGCACGTCGTTTGAGCGCTCGACAAGCCCGCTGGGCACTATTCTTTTCACGGTTCAATTACCTCATCTCCTTCATTCCTGGCTCCAAAAACTTGAAGGCGGATGCCCTGTCTTGACAGTTCCTTGCAGAGGATAGGTCTGAAGAGCAGCTAGAGACGATAATTCCCTCTAAACTTATTGTGTCCGCAAACTCCTTTGATATCATGGACAAAATTCGATCCGAGCAATCACGAGTTCCGATGGGGTTCAAGGTTCCGGAGGGAAGACTCTACACGGTACCCCAACATCTCAAGAGAGTCCTCGAGTGGTGCCATTGCTCTAAATCGGCAGGACATCCAGGCATACGGAAAACCAACGACCTTGTCCAGCGTACCTTCTGGTAGCCAGAGAGGGCTAAGGATGTGGAGGAGTTTGTAAAAGCGTGTGGCACATGCGCTCGCAACAAAGTACCCCGGGTCAGACCAGCAGGTCTTCTCCTTCCTTTACCCATTCCAGACCGGCCTTGGAACCATATTTCTATGGATTTCATCGTAGAGCTCCCAACCTCCAAAGGGATGAATACTATTCTTGTGGTCATTGATCGTTTTTCCAAACAGACGCACCTTGTTCCCTTGAGGGGTCTTCCGAATTCCTCCAGGCTTGCGGATGTTTTCGTCCAGGAAATTTTTCGTCTTCATGGAGTCCCCTCAACCATCGTTTCTGATCGAGGGTCCCAATTCGTGTCAAGATTTTGGCGAGCATTTTCTCGAAAATTGGGTATTTCACTGCAATTCTCCTCTGGATACCACCCACAGACCAATGGGCAGACGGAGAGGGCCAACCAAAACCTGGAACAATACCTTCGATGTTTTATAACCGATACACAGGATGACTGGGTGGATCTGCTTCCTTGGGCCGAGTTTGCTCTTAACTCCCTTCGCAATGATTCCACTCAAGAATCTCCCTTCTTTATAAATTGTGGCTTTCATCCTTCCGTTTATCCTTCTCCCCTCTATCCTCAGGAGTACCAGCGGTTGACAAGCGCATCTCCCGGCTGAAAGACTTACACTGGCGACACACTTTATTCGAGCTCGGCTAGTCCCACGAATTCGGGTATACTCGGGTGTATTGAGGTTTGTGACTGTTTTCTGCCCGAGTGCATTGCGTTATTTTCCAGGCAGGGATTGAAGCATTTTATTCCCGCTGGCTGCAATACTGCACAGTATATATATATATACTGCATTACAATTCATGAATTTATGCCATCTGGTAGACACGTGAAGCATTGCAGCCTATTAAATCCTAATCATTATCATTTAACAGATCAGCCGCCCGTCAGCCAGGCATGAACCATGGCTGGGAAGGCAAACGCAACGGGGCTTGTCAGAGGTGAGGAGCGGCGCATTCCAGGTATCTGCCAGGTACATACTGGGTATTTGCTCGAATAAAGTGTGTCGCAGCAGTATGGAGGAGGATTCAGGAGAACTTAAAGGTGGCCACAGGGAGAAACTCCAGGCAGACCGCCTTCGACGCCAGGTCCCGGAGTTCGCTCCAGGAGACAGGGTTTGGCTCTCTTCCAGGAATATATGACTAAAGGTTCCTACCATGAAGCTAGCACCCAAGTTCCTCGTCCCTTTCCCGTGGTCAGGAGGATTAATCCTGTGGCTTATCGCCTGCGCCTTCCACCCTCGATGAAGATTCCTTCAGTCTTCCATGTATCTCTGCTTAAACCAGCATTTCAACGTTCATGGATTCCCCACCGGGATCTCCATGCACCTCGACTCGTCCAGGCTTTATATCGTAGGAATCCCTCCAAGCCATGTCATGCACGCCCGGAGGTCGCCCCTGAAGGGGGGGTATTGTAAGGATCCGGGAGTCACGCCGCTCTCGGCGTGCTCCCCACTCACCTGCAGCTCCGCCAGGTCCTCCCGCGGCACACAGGCAGCCTTCCTACAAGACGCCGATCGCAGCTCCACGTGGGTGCGCGCGCGCACGCCAATGCTCCTCTTCAAGGGTTGGTCTGTGGGTATGCCCGGTCACGCGCCCGCAAGCGCTGCTACATGGAGGCGCGGCCACATGGAGGCACACCAGCCCCTTAAAGGCACAGTACCACAAACTATTGCGGCTACTAAATACAACCTTACTACTGGGCTTTATAGCTCCTCCCCTGGGACTCATGCTGGACCTATCCCTGCCGTAGCCTGGCCTTCCCCACACCCCCACCTTGCTGCACTGTCATTGGGTCCTCTCTCCCATATATACCCTACAGTTTCACTAACTCGTCGGCTGAGCATAGAACCAGTTGTTCTCATCACTCTCTCCCTCCCTAGTCCTGTCTTGTTTTGCAGTCTCCCTCGTGTACCGAACCGGCTTCCTCTATGACTATCCGTACCTCTGGCATTCCGAACTTGACATACGGCAATACGACTCTCCGCACCTCTGGCACCCTGAACCCGGCAAACGGTAAACGATTACGGCCCTCTCTCTAACCCCGGACTTGGCGAACAGCACCCTCTACCATCCGTACCTCTCCTGCCCCGACTCGGACTCCCAGACCACTCTACTCTCAAGACGTGCCCTCGTGGCTGTGGATGGCGTTATATCCTATCCCACCTCAGCACTGCGGTCCTGCCTCGTTTGTGGTGAGCTCGTCCTGACAGGTTTCCTCCTACCTGGCTGTCTCACCTTATAATTTACTTCACCCACTCTTTCCAAGACCTCATATGCCCCATGCCACTTAGCAAGGAATTTACTCTCTACGGTGGGAACCAAAACTAGCACCCTATCGCCTGGGAAAAAAAATCTGACCCTAGCACCCTTATTATACGTATTCCTCTGTGCTTCTTGAGCTTTTTCCATGTGTTCCCTCACTATAGGTAGGCCTGCAGCTATGGGGTCCTGCATCTGGGCAACATGCTCTATTACACTTCTGTAAGGGGTAACCTCGTGTTCCCAAGTCTCTTTGGCTATATCCAGTAAGCCCCTTGGGTGTCGGCCATACAATAGTTCAAACGGGGAGAAGCCTGTGGATGATTGGGGAAATTCCCTATTGGCAAATAACAGGTATGGTAACAAACAATCCCAGTTTTTCCCATCCTTATCGACCGACCGGCGTAACATGCTCTTTAAGGTTTTATTGAACCGTTCCACTAAACCATCTGTTTGTGGATAATAGACTGAGGTTCTGAGATGCTTGATTTTTAGTAGTTTACATAACTCTTTTGTTACTTGGGACATAAATGGTGTTCCTTGGTCAGATAAGATCTCTTTAGGAATTCCGACCCGGGAAAACAGAACTATTAACTCTTTTGCTATGTTTTTAGCAGAGGTGCTACGTAAGGGAACTGCCTCCGGATATCGGGTGGCATAATCTAATATTACCAATATATGCTGATGTCCCCTAGCGGACTTTATTAGGGGTCCTACTAGATCCATAGCAATCCGGTCAAATGGCACCTCTATTATGGGAAGGGGTACCAATGGGCTACGGTACGCTTTGAACGGGGCGGTGATCTGACATTATGGGCATGAGGAGCAATAATTTGTAATTTCTGCCAGAACCCCAGGCCAATAGAAGCTTCGGAGAACCTTTTCTTTAGTCTTTTCCACCCCTAGGTGTCCCCCCAATGGGTGACTATGTGCGAGGTGTAATACTACATTACGAAATGTCCGTGGTACCAACAATTGTTTAGTTGTAACTGATTTCCTTTTATCAACCCGATATACTAGGTCATTCTCTACCTCGAAGTAGGGGTAGGCAAGTGACCTATCTGGTTGGCCAGGAGTACTATTCTGGTCCCGTATATTCCCCCTTGCTACTGCTAATCTCTTCTTCCTTCTCTTCCGCCTATCATCCTCAGTCCAATGGACAAACGGAGAGAATCAATCAATCCCTGGAGAAGTACCTGAGATGTTTTATATCTGATTTCCAGGATGATTGGGCTCAACTCCTCTCTTGGGCAGAGTATGCCGTCAATTCTGCAAAAAACAAGTCCACCCGGGAGTCACCCTTCTTTATAAATTATGGGTTCCACTCTCCCTGTCTTCCCATCCCCAACATTCCTTCTGGAGTACCAGCCGTAGATGAACGCATTTCTTCCCTCCAAACCGCATGGTCCAGGATTCAGTCTACCCTTCTCAACTCCTCCCGCAGATCGAAACTACAGGCCGATCGTCGTCGTCGTTCGGCGCCCAGTTACAAACCAGGGGATTTGGTATGGCTCTCCTCTAGGAATATCCATCTCAAGGTACCATCTCCTAAACTGGCACCTAAGTTCCTGGGACCCTTCCCTATTTGTGAACAAATCAATCCTGTGGCATTCCGGCTCCAACTACCACCCAGTATGAAGACTCCCAATGTCTTTCATGTGTCCCTCTTAAAACCATTCATCTCCAGTCACTTCTTTCTGGATCAGACTCATAAACCGGATCCCATTACTGTACAAAATAACGAGGAATACGAAGTTCATTCTCTTTTGGATTCTCGCCTATCCAGGGGTCAGCTCCAGTTCTTGGTGCAGTGGAAGGGCTTTGGCCCTGAAGAGAGATCCTGGGTACCTTCAAAGGACATTAATGCCCCGGCCCTTCTTAAGTCCTTCAGGAAAAAGTTTCCAGAGAAACCGTTCTTGGACCGTCCTGAGGCCGTTCCTGAAGAGGGGGGTACTGTCAGGAATCGGCGTTCTCCTCACTTCCCACACAGAGCACTCCCTCTCCGCAGGGAGCACCTGGACACACAAAACAATCCTGCCTTACCGGCCTCCACGCCTCCTCGCCCCTGCCGCCGTCGCGGGATCACTCCCCTCGGCGATTCCTCTGCCCTCCTGCACGCACACCTACACGCATGCCAGCCCCAGACGTTATGTGCATGCATTCCCAGCTTACAGAGCACACGCCTAACAGAGCACTTTTAACCACTGCTCCTGCAGTGAGGCGTCGCCCCCAAGCATCACACAGTTCCATGCAAATCAAGGATTACACTCAACTGGGCTGTAACACCTCCCTCCTATCAGGGAGGACTCCTTGCAGTCCTCCAGGCCTGCCCCCTTTTCCCATTGGCCTGCCCAGCTTTATTATGCCTGTGCTTCCCATCACTCGTCGCTCGACATAGTCTCTGTATGGAAGTACTTCTGGATTCTCTCAGTGTTTTCACAGGTTCTGACGCGGCTTGTACGACTACCCCCTCTGGCTCTTGATCTCGGCACCCCTTGGACAACGCTCACTCTGGTAACCCCTTGAACACGGCTTGGACTA
The DNA here is from genome assembly GCA_036426205.1 of Ascaphus truei. Classification (NCBI taxonomy): domain Eukaryota; kingdom Metazoa; phylum Chordata; class Amphibia; order Anura; family Ascaphidae; genus Ascaphus; species Ascaphus truei. The sequence goes on from CM071572.1 coordinate 1,523,702, forward strand.
CGACCTATCTCCACTCTCCACTCCCTGACCTCGGCAAGGCATTCATCACTCTATCTCTACAACCGGTACCGGCAAGTATTGTCTACCTTACTACACCTGGCCTGGCAACGCTTCATACCACACTCCGGACACGCTCCCTTTGCTGCGGGTGCGTGTATTACCACTTCCCCCTTCAGCTCAGGGGACGGGTCTGGTCTGCGGGCAGCACCAGCGTAACAGCGATAACTTAACTTAGATTTTCCCTAACTCAGGGTGGAAGTGGCTTTTCCACTTCCAACAACAAAACAAGGTAATTTTCAGTTTTAGACAAAAAGGAACAGAATCATTTAACCTGTTTGGGGAGAGGCTTTTCCCCTCTCTGCTTCCAGCAGCCTTCCTGTCTCCAGGCGCTTGGGGAGAGGGGAGAGGAAACAGGAAATCAGTCTTACATACCTGATTCCTAATTAGCATGACAGGTGACAGAAATCAGGCAGAAGACAAACTCTGGTCTGGATCCCTCATCCCTCAGTTCCAGTGCTTGCCAAACTGTGGGATGGAGTGCATCTATTATGAGGCTGCACTCCCAGGCCAAACAGAATAGAAACTGTTCAGTATCCTGGGAGCCCTATATATGGAATTTATTACCATCCCCTGGTTTCTGTCACAATATACTGTATATATATATATATATATTTTTTTTTTTGTTTAAATTATTTTTTTTTTTTTTGTTTAAATTGTATTTAGTAGCTGTTTTTTATTAGACATTGACTGTTATGCAATATTGGTATATTAATTTCATTTTTTAAGGATATATTGGAATAATTTTTTATTTTTATATATTATATTTATTTAGCATTTAGATACCAATATATTTCTGGTTATTCATACACTAGCGCAGACCACTATTGTAAATATATATATATATATATATAATCAAAGGCTCCTTACCAGGCAGACCAGAGAATCCAGGGAATCCAAAGCAGGCACAGCAAGGAAGAGACAGCACACTTGTTAGCAAAAAGAGTTGTATTAGTGAAGCAGGCACAAAACACCAACGTTTCGGTCCTAAAAACAGGACCTTTATCAAGGGAGTGCTATATATATATATATAGTAAAGGCTTACGTATATTTGCGAGCTGTTATTATTGTTATTGTTCAGGGAAATCTCACATATTGGGGATACTGGGTAAGTGGAGGCACTGCAAATTAACCTATCGTTGCCCCAGGCTCCCAGTAGCGGAGGCTCAGATCTCTATGAGCCAGCAGGTAAATATAGCACCAGTAGACCCGTCTAGTCATAGGGAAAGAGGGTTACATGTATATGATATATAGCACTATTGAATTCCAGGACAATAAGAGAGCAACTGCACATGAAATATATGACAATATCATTGACAAGTACCAATTTTACAAAGAAACAACTAACCAAAAAAGCTGGCAAAATTCGAATCGACACAACTTATTTATTGATAGTATTGATTGCTTTATTTGCACAATACCACGTCATGGACAGAGGTTCTGTTGCTGGTCAGTACACGAATCGTGGAAGGGTATGTTCGATCATGGCACCTATCGGAGGAGAAATAGATTCCTCTGGACCAAGACCAGGAACAAAAGACCTTCATGGAGCGGTCTCTCCAATCAGCCTACAGCACAGTGCCTCACACATTATGATTACCAGGCCGGAGCCTCGATAAGTGGGGAAAAAGGTAGTGCTTCACTTTAAGTACATTTTCGCTTTACATACATGTCTTGGACCCATAACGTACGTTGATTCGGGGTACGTCTGTATTTGGCAAGGCTGTTTCCCATTGTTAAAAAAATAAACATTAACACAAAACTTTGCATATACTGTAGAAAGTCTGTTATTTATTCATTCACAATACATTTGTCTGTTTTAACACTGGTGCTGGGGGATTTGCACACAATATACAGTATATCAGTGTTTGTCAGTGTTTGTAAAATGTATGAAAACGATGTGAGATTCTGAGGAGCAAACAACCATCTGTAATAACAACTTTGATCTCATTTGTATGAAATATTCTAATTACTATGCACATTTCTAATGACAAGAACATTGCAGGTAACGCTTTGGGGATGCCCAGAGAACACGAATCATGACAGTGTACTACATGCATATGAGAAACCCTTCCACCCTCCCACCGTTTGCATCTACAGTATGAATGTGTAAAATGAGGTCTGGCCAAATTGTGGGTGCTCACGGTCAGTCCGCACATTCTCTGGCCTCACTGAATGTTTCTGGGAAACACGAGTCTCTCCCCCAAACGCCCGGTAAGTGAAACTATACATGAGAATCTAAGGTGTTCTTGCAACATTGTAGCTTCATGCAATTGAACACATATTTCTTCTGCAACAGTTGTAAATAGTATTAACAATTAAATGAGAGTGTGACTAAGTCACAAAGTCACCCACAGAAAGTACATTTGTGGTGCACTCCACAATAATATTTATATTTATATTTTATTCAGTGATGATATAATGTGAGAAAACCACTAGATTGGTTGTCAGATGAATTGTGCAATTTTACCTAAATACTGGCTTCAGCGTTCAAGATTTACTAGACTTTCTGGTTAGACTTCACTATCATCAGATGTTTGCATTGTTTACAGCTTTGAAGTCTATTGATCAACTAATATTGTGACTAATTAGTTAGCACCACGTGGGATTTTTAATTGTATTTTCATTTTTATTTTTGTCACTTTTATCACTTATGGTTTTCTCACATTATATCATCACTGAATAAAATATAAATATTATTGTGGAGTGCACCACAAATGTACTTTCTGTGGGTGACTTTGTGACTTAGTCACACTCTCATTCAATTGTTAATACTATTAACTTCTAGTACATAGGTGTCAAGAGAGAGGGGATTTGGCCCGGGATTAAAGGGGTTACACCCTATTTGGCCACCCTCTACTCTCACCTGGGAAGCAAGGGGTTAACTGGACTGGGGTCCAGTAATGTGGTTTTGCCTTGCTTCAGCCATCCAACTGTTTATTCCCCTGTAAAAATGTATTGTTTCTGTTCCAGTGACTGCACCACACAAACACTGGGATCCATCCGGGAGGGCAAGGGTTAATAGTTGAATAGTGATTCTAGCCCTTTGTTTAAGTTACCCTCAAAGATGCCTGCCTACTAAGGAATGCGACAAAATGTTTAGGAAGCTGGAGTGGCTTGTGAGTGTTAAAACTCACACTTACAAACCATAGTATCCTGCCAGAAACTCCATTTGGTAGACTGGCCAAATGCCCCTGAGTTAAAAGTGGGGCTACAGAATGAGTGACCTTATTAAATATAAGAATATTATGAGATGTCCTCGGCTGAACATGCTAAAAGCTACATATGTGTATTCGTGGGACTGATTCGCACATAAGGATTACAGACACCTGATGTCTGGCAGATATTAATATCTCTCTTAATTTTAGTATTACACGGTAGTATTTAGTCTCATTGGGAGCGTCATGCGTGACGGAATGTATTAATATGTCTCACGTGCCAGTAAGTACTACTGAACTGAAGTTATTAAGTTATTTTCAGTGTATATGGAATTTTGGATCTGCTCTGAAAAATGCAGACTCCATCTGCTATGTTAAATAAGGCAGGAAGAGCATTCTGAAAGAATTAGCATAGCCCAGTGATCAAAAGGTAACTGCCCTAATTGTTTATACTGGGGGCAGGAACCAAGGAACTGAGTGTTTTTAAGTGTGATACTTCACACTTACAATGGAAGCCAAAATCTGCTTCAAAGAGATTTTTTCTAGCCAACTCGGCATCTAGGGTTAAGAAATGGGTTGGAAATGGTATTTAACCCAGAGTCAGCAATTACTCAAATGTCTTCATGTGTTTCATGACATTCATGTATTGCTGTGATGTCTTCATCTGAAACTGAATTCATTTGTCCTGGGCCCCATGATTTCTGTTGGCAGCTCTGATTGTGTGTGTGTGTGTGTGGTGGTGTGTGTTTTGTGGTGTTGTGTGTGTGTGTACGTGTGTGTGTGTGTGTGTGTGTGTGTGTGTGTGTGTGTGTGTGTGTCAAGTGAAACACACTATATGAACAACTTTAAAATAGTAAATTCTCCTGTAATTTAAAGTAAAAGTACTGTAAATTCAGCATACAAACAGAAATTACAACTCCTCTCCATTTCAACCTTCCCCCTTGCTCTTGTCCCCACCCCTCTACCTTTTGTCACTCCCCTTGTAGCTACAGTAGACACGTCTCTCAAACTCAAATTACAACTTTCGCTTGGGCTACGGAGACGGGAGACGTCATCCGTAGCCGTACCTGTAGCCGGCACTATAAGCACAGCCAGATTGTCCATTCCCTTTATTAATTTGGTGGCTCTTCTCTGCACTCTCTCTAGTTTCATAATGTATTTTCTAAGGAGTGGTGCCCAAAATTGTACTCCATATTCAAGGTTTGGTCTTACTAATACTTTGTAAAGGGGCATAATTATGTTTACTTCCCTTCCATCCATTGCCCTTTTAATGCAAGATAAGATCTTTTTTGTCTTTGCAGCTACTGCATGACATTGGGCACTATTGCTAAGCCTACTGTTTACAAGCACTCCTAAATCCTTCTCCATCAAGGATTCCCACAATATATCTCCATTTAATTTGTAATTCGCCTTTTTATTCTTGCATCCCAAATGCATAACCTTACATTTATCTGTATTAAACCACATCTGCCATTTACCTGCCCACGTTTCCAGTCTCTCCAAGTCCTACTAGAGAGAAATTACATCCTGCTCTGATTCTATTACCTTACACAATGTAGTGTCATAAGCAAAGATGGAGACTTTGCTCTCGATGCTAACCTCAAGGTCATTAATAAACAAGTTAAAAAGCAGGGGTCCGAGGACCCCTGGGACAACAGTAATCTTGTAGTCTTTCCTGAAAAGTTATATGCTGTAGATAAGGGGTGGCCAACTCCAGTCCTCAAGGGCCACCAACAAGTCAGGTTTTATGGATATCCCTGCTTCAGCACAGGTAGCCCAGCCATTGATGGTCCTTGAGGAATGGAGTTGGCTACCCCTACTGTAGATTATAAACTCTTATTAGCCCTTTCTGCACAATCTCCAATGTATTTACAGTAAGCCTTCCAGAGATATGGTCTCCAAACATGAAGAAGCAATACTTTGCCAGGCATGTTGGTGCATTATGCAAGAGGAAGGGGTGGGATAGTCTATTGTTATAGTATCTACATCTAGTGTTTTAACCCCTTTAGTGCCTCCAGCCATTTCTTTTCAGTGCACTGATAGCCTCAGGTATCATTTCGTGTGATAGGGTTTTGTTAACAAGCACGCTTACAAAATCCAATTGTAGAAAACGGTGTTATTTCAATACACACATCCCTAGTGAGGATTAACACTGATTTGTAAGATTTTCCCTAATTTTAATGGTCCAGCTACTCTCAGTGCAGCTGACAGGGGAAGAACGAAGGCAGTGGTGTCCCGGGCCCGGCGGCCGGCGGCGGAACTTGGAACCGACCTCTGTTCAGGCCCGGCTGCTGGTCCTCTCCCGGCCAGACCCCGGCTCTATCTCAGATGTAGGCCTCTATCACTGTCCCACGCCGACGGGCCTGTGACATCAGCATGCTGGAAGTAGGCTTGGCCTAGCATCCGGCGTGCGATGGCAGGGAGGGAAGCCGGCGCGCGCCAGCTCGGAGTGGGACAGAGGGACTGAGGCCTGCAGTGAGTGAGAGCCAGGGCCCCGGCCATGTGAGGACTGGAAGCCGGGCCTGGACAGAGGTCGGGCTCAACTTGCAGTGCCGGCTGGACGGGCCTCCCGCAGACCATCCACAAGGTAAGTCTGTTTTTTTAATATGTATTGGGGGAGTGGGGGTCTTGCATATGTATGGGGGAGTGAGGGTCTTGTTTACATCTATTGAGGGGTGGGGGTCCTTTTAATATGTATTGGGGTGAGAGGGGGTCTTTTTTATATGTATTGGGGGTGTGGGGGATCTTTTTTTACATGTATTGATTGAGTGTGGGGCTTTTTAAAATGTATTGAGGGAGTGGGAGGCTTTTTAAATTGTATTGAGCGAGTGTGGGGCTTTATCAAATGTATTGGGGGAGTTTGGTTATATGTATTTTGTGGGGTGGATTGAGTGAGAGGAGAGAGGAGAAGGAGTGAGTGAGAAAAGAGGGAGTAAGAATGAGAAGCAGGGGAAAGAAATACATGTGAGGTTGGGGAGCCGTGATTGAGGAAGAGGGACGGAGATGGAGGGGGAGAAATTCATGGGAAGAGGGTGGGAAATAGAGGGGACTCGTGGGGCGTGAAACGGGAGGGGGCTCTCGCAATACCGCTGGGGCAGGGGGGGGGGGGCGGATGTAAAGCTAGACCTAGGCCTGGGAAATCTGGCTGCAGCCCTGGCTACTGTATTTATCATCTAGTTCACAATTTTGACTTAATTGTTTAGAGTAGTGGAATTATCTCTAGTTTAACAAGTTTGGGAATCTAGGCGTAACAGACTCTAGCTGCTAAACAAAGGGTTATTGTATATCAATGCAATAAAAAGCAGTACTAGTTTCATCAAAGAAGAAATATTTATTATTTTAAATTATTCTTTTTATTTTATACATGACATGCGTTTTGCAGCTACTTTTCCTTCGTTTCCTCCATAATGACTGTATTATGGTTTGTATGTACAGTATCAGTAGAAGCCCAACTAATCTGCATTGGTCCAAATTTACCATTGATGGAACTTCCTCCAATTAGATGTGTACTTGCCACAGCTCAGGAGAACGTGCCAGGCTGCATCTGTATTGCAAGGCGGACCACTACCGCAGGCGATCGTTAGAAAAGCATTCATCAGTCCATATATTCACAGAATTGGTGACAGACATACAGGTAACAGACTTAATGTACAGTATAACTTAATAAACAAAGCGAGTGAAAGTTATATCAAACCAATGCTAGACACAAAAAGAAGCCCTAACAACAGATTATTATCACGATACAGCAACGTGTCAATGCTCAATTCAGCAAGCTTACGAAAATAATTATTAGGAGGATGGGTACGTTGCCAACAGGACAAAGACCAGCTTTGCTGCTCTCACTGGTAACTGAATTAGGAACAGGTTTGTAAACAGTGGTATTATTTGCTACGCTCAGGTTAGTTGTAACTGTCCCAGTAGTACGGTTCTTTGTTGAGAAGTCTCCAAAGGCAGATGCATTATTGCGGTTCAGGTTAAAATTGCTGCCATTGCCGGCACTGGAGTCAGGTGTTGACGATCCATTGGTCCTAGAAATATTGTTGTAGTTTCCTGATGAAAAGAGACCAGGATTGTGGACATTTGTATTGTTTCTATTATCAATAATACCACTGCCATTACCTGCAGCGTGGTATCCAGCGGAGGAACTACCAGTTGCAGATCCATTGTGGTAACCTGGTACAGCCAGACTGTTATTTCCAGAGCCATAAATGCAACTACCATTGCCATTGCCAGAATTGGGTGAGGTTAGGGTCGTGGTATTGTCCCCGTAATGGTGTCCAGAGCCACTGGGATGAGATGTGGAAGATCCATTGGACATAGAACCATTAATGTAATGTCCTGATGAGGAAGCTCCTGGGTGTTTTCCAGTACCAACTATAGCACTGCTGTTACCAGTACTGTGAGAACCTGTCATGGAGCCAACATATTCTGACCTATTGTGGTATCCTGTCGTGGTCAGGTTCCGATTATAAACACTGCTGTTATCATGAGAACCATAAATTATACTGCCATTGCCAGAATTGTATGAGGTTAGGGTCGTGTTATTGTCCCCGTAATGGTGTCCAGAGCCACTGGGATGAGATGTGGAAGATCCATTGGAACTAGAACCCTTAATGTAATGTCCTGATGAGGAGGCTCCTGGGTGTTTTCCAGTACCAACTATAGCACTGCTGTTACCAGTACTGTGAGAACCTGTCATGGAGCCAACATATTCCGACCTATTGTGGTATCCTGGGGTGGTCAGGTTCCGATTATAAACACTGCTGTTATCATGAGAACCATAAATTATACTGCCATTGCCAGAATTGTATGAGGTTAGGGTCGTGTTATTGTCCCCGTAATGGTGTCCAGAGCCACTGGGATGAGATGTGGAAGATCCATTGGAACTAGAACCATTAATGTAATGTCCTGATGAGGAGGCTCCTGGGTTATTTCCAGTACCAACTATAGCACTGCTGTTACCAGTACTGTGAGAACCTGTCATGGAGCCAACATATTCCGACCTATTGTGGTATTCTGGGGTGGTCAGGTTCCGATTATAAACACTGCTGTTATCATGAGAACCATAAATTATACTGCCATTGCCAGAATTGTATGAGGTTAGGGTCATGTTATTGTCCCCGTAATGGTGTCCAGAGCCACTGGGATGAGATGTGGAAGCTCCACCCTTGGAAAACTCGAACCATAGTAATAGGATAGAGGAAGCTCCCTGGGTGTTTTCCAAAAGAAGAAGCGTACACCAAACTGGCAGCTGTTACCAGTACTGTGAGAACCTGTCATGGAGCCAACATATTCTGACCTATTGTGGTATCCTGTCGTGGTCAGGTTCCGATTATAAACACTGCTGTTATCATGAGAACCATAAAATATACTGCCATTGCCAGAATTGTATGAGGTTAGGGTCGTGTTATTGTCCCCGTAATGGTGTCCAGAGCCACTGGGATGAGATGTGGAAGAACTATTGAAACCATTGTAGACATTTGTATTGGTTGAAATACCAGGGACACTGCTGCCATTGTTAGTAACGTGGTATAATGTTGGAATGCTGCCAAGTGCAGATCCATTGTGGTATCCTAGTGATGTCAGATTATAAACACTATCGTGGTTAATAGAGTTATCGTTAATGCTTCCATTTCCAGTGCTGGGTTTCCTCTGTGTAGTTATGCCTGGATTGTTAATGCTTCCATTTACACCAGAGCTGTTAACCCTGTGGTCGCTTACATTATTGTTGTGCAGGGTGGAAGAGTTATGAGAAATAGAGCCATTGATATAGTTACCTTGTGAAGAAAGGCCCGGGCTGTATACAATTGTGTGGTTTTCCTTACCAAGAATACTGCTGCCATTGGTTGTAGCATGTTGTCCAGTTGGGGATGCAGTTGCACCATCGTTGTCCCCTAAACCATAAATAATGCTGTGGTTGTTAGCACTGGTGTTACCTGGGGAGGTCATGATAGGATTTCTACTGGTGCCATAATCACTGTTGTTATTGCTGTTACTGCTGTGAGAAGTGGATGTAAAATCACTATTAGGGTTATGACTGCTGCCACCCTTGTATCCTGTTTTAATGGTGTTGCTGTCAATAATGGCAGTATCGTATTCTTGCTGTTGGACACCTAATGAGGTTCCAGGGCTGCCTGCTTGATTGGGTGGGGTGTTTTCGGCCTGGAGACCACCCTCCAATTGGAAATTGGGCACTGTAAATTTGGTGTTACACAGGTTTTCAGTGCAACATTGTACCGTTGCACTTTCCAACCTCTGCAGAAGCTTCAGGACTGAGCTGTTGCACATAGCAGGTGTGGCACACCCTTTAATCACCGTAGGCACGAAATTTCCATCTACGGAGAGACAGGGAACACGGTTAGATAGCATTTAATCCAGCACAGGGGTCAGAGCTATGAAATCAGCATATTGTAGCGTTCTCTGCTCAGTGGTATTTTCTAATCAGTCTTTAATTATTCCATCTCGTCAGTCTCGTCCCAGTATCAATGTACATAACAATGGCTTGAAACATTACCTCTCCCAGCACCTATACGAGACATACTCGTATTTTCTCCATTTGACCTTTTTTCATACATTTGATTCTCAGTGTTCTATTTATTAGTCCCTTATTAAAGATGAGTTAATTCGCTCTTTAATTAGGGTTTCTAAAGTGATTAGTAATATATGCCTCTCTTGTTTTTTAGTTGCTTAGTTATTTCTTCTTTTGTAGCAGTATTTTCCTATAGCTGCTTTTGTTTTTAGTAGAGATGGGCATTTTTTTTGCGCATTTGGATCCGCAGCAGATCGGTCGGATCCTTTAGTCCACGGATTTCAGCGAATCGCGATTTGCAGATTTTTTATTATTATTCCCAATACACTCCGCGAATTCCGCAGGGTGGATTTGTACAATCCAATCCGCAGATTCAGCAATGCGTTGGTGGATTGTATCCGTTGGTGGGTTGTATCCAATGGTGGATTTTGATGAATCCACATGGATTGAAACCGCCCAAATCCATTTGCAGATTTAACACAACGAAACGGATTTTGGGGGTAAGATCAGCGAAAATCCGAGAAACGGATTTGGTCTGACTCCCATCTCTAGTTATTACTACTGGATACATTAGTGTCAGTGCATTATCTTCCTCTTTATTGGCCATGTCTGCGTGGTGATACGGACTATAAGAGGAACAGTCTCCCTGAGGATAGTTCTCTGATGAGGCTCTGAACAGAGTGAAACGCGTAGGGCGATTGGACTATCCCATAGAATGGACTTGCACATAGCTGATTGGCTGCTCTGGTCCCAAGCGAAAGGACTCTCTCCCCATTCCAGCTGTGACATCATCGGACTGCGCAGACCCGCAGACACCAGCTAGGCAGATTGAGAGATGGAGTTCCACAAGGATCCATCATTCTTTCATCATTACTTTATTCACACCTTCTTTTATATAAACGTCTCTGCCTTTTGTTTTTGCACACATTTGGCGTTTTCCGTACCCTGCCCCATCTGGACTATGCCATTGATCAAGAGATTTATCTCTCTACGCCTGTGATGATCTCATAGCATGTGAGTTGGAAACCTCCTATTTGTGTATTTTGCTCGACCTCCTTTTCCCTTCAGTTTTGATCCTCTGAACTATATTGTATTTTTTTTTTTTTTTATATCCCCTGGTATCGTTGCGCTTTCTTATCTGCACCACGAGACAGGGTATGACGGAGATTTTTGTGTTAATGCCTTCATTTTTCCAACACAATGAATGCATTGCCCTGGTCTCTCCTGCATCGATATCAAGAAATAGGAAGCAGGACAGCTAAGGCAGAGGAATTACCTTTCCTGTTCATGCCTGAAACCTCCAGGCAGGATGTGAGAGGTCCGGAGCACTGCACCGTGCTGTTGTCGTCTGCGGAACACCCTTGGCCATCGAAGGAGCTGCAGCTATAACATTCTACTCCATTGGGTGAGCTGTCCTCCTCCACAAGCTCTGGAAATCAAGGGAAGTTATAAAAGGGAAAACGAGGTCATATTACTGGGCTTTTGGTGTTGGTTATTGAACATCAGTGGTCTACAATACAACATTTAGCAGGAGAAAACAGCCACCGGCCATCGGCAGTGAAGTGTGAACAGAAGATGATGTGCAAATCTAATCCAGCAGTCAAAACGAATACAACTTAATCCATTCTTTCATCTCTAACAGTGCTGTACACATGAGATGAAGGGACCTGAAGTGACCAGTGTGGTACTCGTCCACGTGTTTCTATTGGCACTGAGTCTGCTTTTGAAGATACAATATTTGCTTGCAACGTTTGGCTGGGGCTGCTGCTGCTGTGCCAGTCGTAGTGAATGCCCCGTTACTCTGTGACGGGTTTTATAATATTAAGGAGAGCGCTTGTTTAATTACATTGACTGTAATTTAGTTTGATTTATCAAAGTTTTCTGGTTGCCAAATCTGTGCAATACTAGTGAAGAATACAGCACCATAATGTACCCATGGAAAATATGGCACAGATTTGCATTATTATAGTAGTTTGCTGGTGCTAGGTATCAAGCCTGGCATTTACCTATGATACCCACATTATGTTCTGTATCTAAGCTTTTAGTACCAATCATATATGAAGACTTGACCTGTTCCTACATTGTTTCTTTGCAGAATACTTGTGGGTAATATAATATAATCAAAGCCTCACGTGTCACAAAATCCACCTAAACATATCTGTATTTTAAATATAAAATACATTTAAAAAACACATAGCAGATGCGCATGCGCGACAGCGGACTGAATGGCTGCTTGAACCTTCAGCTCCGCTCCCAGCTGGCACTAAAAAATCAATAAATGCGCTAAAACCTCACCAAATCTAAAGAAAATTGCCCACATAGCCCGCTGATACCCCCAAGATGTCAAAGGGAACAAGATCAAAGCGCCCCTCCACAGTGATGACGGACTATTATAGCAAGGGGGATCAGCCACGCGCCCGCAGCCAAGAGGGCCTCCCGCTAAGCGGCTCCGACTCGGAGGGAGAGGGGGAGAATGATAACGGCAACAGAATTATGCGGAGACGCGACATGCAGGAATTCTGCGCGGACATTAAGAGATGCCTGCAAGCCGAGGTGGCGTCCCTAAGAGCAGACATAAGCAGTATAGGGGCCAGAACTGACTCCTTGGAAAGGAAACTGGATACTACGGTGAAAGCACTCCATAGAACAGATAAACAATTGGCCCAAGTAAAGGACACTATCCAGGACATTCTAGATAAGCAGGAGGACTCCGAAAATCGGGAGAGAAGAAATAATATGAGGATACGGGGGGTCCCAGAAGAGGAGACCGACCCAGAAGATTTCATGGCCCGGTGGCTGACCCAGCTGATGCCGGACAAAACGTCCCAGGAGCTGCACCTGGATCGCTGCCACAGGGCCCTGAGATCCAGGCCACAACCGGGAGACCCCCCGCGGGATATCATCGCCCGCTTCCATTTCTTCAGAATAAAAGAACTGTTTGCCCAACTGACCCGTAATAACCCGTCCTTTGAGTCACACAAGATCCAAGTTTTCCAGGACATTTCCCCCACCACGTTGCTGAAAAGAAAGCAACTTACCCCAATCACCAGGATCCTCAGGGACGAAGGGGTTAAATACCGCTGGATCTTCCCTTTCGGGCTCCTGGTGTCCAGAAATGGGGCATCCACCACAATAAAGAAAGCTGAGGATGGAGGAGCCTTTCTTACAAAACTGGGCTTGCAAGATAAAATCACGGAGGAAGTGGCGGGAAACAGAGCAGCCCCAGATCCAACATGGCGGGAGGCAGGAAGAACCAACAAAAACAACCAAGCCCGTAGCCCACGGTAAATGGCCAAATAAAGAATTAATGTTCCTCCACAGTTACAGTTGACCCTACCTCTTAGTTAGCCAAAGATGCCCACGAAAACCCCACCAGGAGCCCTCTCATGGCTGCGCACCCCCCCCCCCCACGGCATTCGCATCGCAACCCAGCAGAGACAAGGTCCTGATCTCCCACAGCATCACTGCACCACTTGCCTGTATCCCCGACGGCAGCAGAAGAGGAATAGCGGCCATCTTGGACCAGCTCCGGAGCCCAACTGAGAAGGGGCGGCAGCAGATGACGTCAGCAGGAAGGAGGCAGCGCCTCACGCGAGAGGTACGCGATCGAGGCGCCACATCCAAGATGGCGGCGGTCATACCAAACCGGAAGAGGCGGGAGCAAGAACAAGATCCCGGAAGCGGCCCAGCAATCCAGCATCACAAGGCATCGAAGGGAGATTGTGGACAACAGTAGCACAACACACACTAACAGAGCGGCGCAGGGGGATTAAGATACAGGGCCCCGCAAGGTAAAGCAGGGAGTTAGAGCGGAGGGCAGCAGAAAGTGGAAGGAGCCTGCTGAGGGGAGGAGGAGGAGAGGGGAGGGAGCAGGGGGGGAGGGAGGTAAAAGTTGGAGGGCACACAGAAGCAACAGACAACAACGGAATACTTGTAAGTTAGGAAGTGGAGATGCCAATGTAGAAACCTGCAAAGGGAGCGACAACATAGGCACGAGAGGGGAGATGGGGAGGTTCAGAGATAGGTCCAGACGGACAGATACCTCTGGGGGGCAATTAAGCTAAGAGCAGCTAATTTGAACTAAATTAAAGCTTTGAACTAAAAGGGAAGGGATTATACCTACAGGATGTAGCAGATAGCTTAAGCTCAGCAGGCAATATGAGGGGCGTCACAAATATAGAGGAAAAGGGGTCAAGTTGTGGAAAGTTATGATTACATGGTCAGCTTTGGGTTTGTTCTCACATTAGAGGTTTTACGCAGACTATCTCACATGCGAACTTTAACGAGATCCAAGTTAGGACTAATAAAGTTGATATTTAGACGGCTGGGACGGCGGTCCTATAGTCGCCGTGTGTGTCTACCCTCGGGCTGGGGCAGCTGCCCTAGAACCTGAGGAAGCCCTGGGGAAGAGGTGGGGTGACACGGCCCTCTGGAGAAAGAAGGAGATGGAGGGCGTGCTCCAGAGACCCACCGACCCACAGGCAAGGGAGAGAAAGTGGTACTATGCCGCTGACCACTCTCCCAAGTTGATATGTGTTTTATATGTGTTCTTTTTCTTCCCTCATGTATCCCACGTACCTATTGTGTCTACCCTCCCCCACACTGTCTCCTTCACAAGTGGTCCACCGCCGAAGCCCCGCACAGAGCTGAGTACTGCAGAGGTACAGAAGCAGCACCGTAGCGGTTCGATACACCCAAGAGCAACACTAAGAATACAAGGTCAGTACCCCGCACCAACATGCCTCTAACATTTATATCCCACAACACTAAGGGACTAAACTCCCCATGCAAACGAAGGATAGCACTCACTGATTACAAAAAAAAGGGAGCAGATTTCATCCTTCTCCAGGAAACGCATTTCAGTACCACTAGCGCTCCCAAATACTTCGATAAACAATATAACCAAGTATTCCTATCCTCCGCCCTAGAAAAGAAGCGGGGTGTAGCAATCCTAGTTCATAATAGGGTAGGCCTAATAGTAAATAAAGTAAAGAAGGACCGAGAGGGCAGGTTTCTGATGCTCGTAGGATCCATAAATGCAGTACCCATAACAATAGCCACGCTGTATGCCCCTAATACCCATGAGGCAGAATTCTTTAAGAAGACATTCGGCGTCATAAAAAAATTCAGTGAAGGAGCCTTAATCCTAGGGGGGGACTTCAACGTGGCTATGAACATAACTCTGGATCGCTCAGGGCCTCACAAACACAAAGCCAATCCCAGATCTTCCGCGCTAGAGCAAGAATTAAAAGACCTCCAGCTAGTGGACGCATGGCGAGAAACCCACCCACTAGAAAAACTTTACACCTTCTACTCACACCCACACGACTCATTTAGCAGAATCGATTACTTCTTTGTGTCTAGTAGACTGGTCTCCGCGGTCACCCATACGGAGATCCATGATATTTCATGGTCAGACCACGCACCGATCGAGCTAAGGTGCACGCAGATAGGGCTGGAAAGGCCAAGAGCAAACTGGAAACTAAATGACTCCCTTCTAAAGATCCCAGACCTTGAGAGAAAGATCAAAGAGGAGATTAAAAACTTCTTCAGGGAGAATAAAGATAGCGTTGACTCACATATAACCCGCTGGGAGGCACATAAAGCAACACTGAGGGGGGTTTTGATTAGCATGGGAGCCCGCAAGAAAAAAGAGCGCAACGCAAAAATTATTAAGGTGCAAGCAGAGCTAAAGCAGCACTGGGAACAACATAGAAGGTTACCCAATGCAGCGACCCTGCAACAAATAAAGGACACCCAGATTAAACTAAACCTTCTGCTCACTTCCCAGGCTGAGAAAGCGTTAAGTTGGTCAAAGAGAAGATTCTTCGAGAAAGCAAACAAACCAGATACCTTACTAGCCAATATGATTAATTCCAAAACACGCAATTATAATATTCAAGCGTTACGGCGAGAATCAGGGGAAATTACCGCGAACCCCAAACAAATTGTAAGGGAATTCAAAGACTTCTACGCAAAACTATACGACGGAGACAAAGTAGCTAGATCTCCAGCGAACAAGGAGGCCCTGGTGAATTGTGAATGCTTTGCTGTTCTGTGTGTGTGTGTGTGCGCACTTTGCTGGTCTGTGTGTGTGTTGTGCGAGTGCTAGTAAGTGTGTGGGTGCAGGTCTGTGCTGTTCAGTGTGCGAATTCTGTGCTGGTCAGTACCTGTGTGTGAGTGCTGGTCAGTGTGTGTGCGTGTGAGTGCGGGTGTCTGTGTGTGAGAGTGCTGGTCAGTGTGTGTGAGTGTGAGTGCTGGTCAGTGTGTGTGAGTGCTGGTCAATGTGTGTGTGTGTGTGTGTGTGTGTGTGTGTGTGTGTGTGCGCGTGTGTGTGTGTTGTTCAGTACCTGTGTGTGTACTTGTCACTGGGTGTCTACAGGTCAATGTGTGTGCATGTGAAATGCATTAGGTGTGGAAAGTGTGCCCCATGTGTGTAATTGATGTGACTGTTTGGGTGCTTTTGGTGAATGCATGTGTGGGGGCTACTGGCGCCCCTGTACCTGGGCCGGTAGGATGCATTTACCCACCATCCAAAATCTGCCAGCTAGCTCCTGCTAACAACACATTCAAAGTGAACGAACTCAGGCTCACCTACAGTAGCAGAGCGCCCGGAGACCATCAAACAGAGGAAATACTGGGGGGAGATAGGACTTACTAGAGTCACTCTGGATGTTGCAGAGGTCGGAGTTACACGTGATCTCCTGCAGCAAGAGCTTCACCAAGGCGTTTGGAGATAGCTCAGTTTTCCGGGAAGGTGTGGCAGCATCCGCACAGCCCGCAGTGACACTCTGATAATCGAGGAGATCTGGGGAGCACAAAGCAGGGACATACAGTACATGTGTGTTATTATGTGTAACGGGCACATGTATAGGATCGCTAAAAGGAATAACCATAACCCTACTGCAGGGGGCAGAAATAACATGCCAGGGCAGGAGGCTGGTTTTAGAAATGAGATTAAATGTGTATAAAGCATAAGACAGTCATGTACAGTACACTGGGTGAACGAGGATTAATGAGGCCCACTGCATAGCATGTACAGTATATGGAGTATACAAGCACAGAACACCGGTACAACACAAGAAAAGGCACCGTGTATACGAGGAATAGGACAGCAGTGAAGCGGGGGGGGGGGGATATGGAATTATATAGGACATTACATGTTTAGGAAATAAAAGCAGATCAGGGGGAACGCAGAAGTTAAATAAGACGAGGCACATGGGGCTATTTATAAAAGCTTATCATGTGCTAATATTGGTGCAAAAGTCAACACCAGGTGCATCACATCAAAAGCTCCATGAAAAGCAATACAAACGTGTTCTACTTTGGTAAATCTGGGTGGTTTTTTTTACCAGTATTGACCGTGGATAAGAGATACCCAGAATGTAAAACAAATCCAAGATCAGGATGGTGATAACATGAATAAGAGGTTCCCAGCCTGCAGTGCGGTTACATTTACAATCTGCCATAGTTTTCTGTAAATATTTATTTGCCAATATTAGCACATACCAAGTATTAGTGTTTGAGTATATTATTAGGGGTGTAGTATGAGGTTCAATAGGTGAAACAGGAGTAGGGGTGTTTATTTGTTTTGCAATGGTAAAGGGCATATTCCATGTTGCCCAAAGTTCCTTCTTATCAACGTTTCCCTGTTTTACCCCAAAACTGTGGTAAAAACGCAGCGCCTTATCAAAGCGAAACATCTCAGTGAGTTTAGGTTAGAAGCTGAGGTGGAACAAACAAAAGGGAGGAAGATAGAGTAACTGATACGTACATCAGAGGTGTGTTTGAGGTTCGAGCATGAGGAACATTAGTTAAGTATTGGGGAACGTTAGTTAAATATAGGGGCAAATATTTTAAGTATAGGGGCACATTAGTTAAGTATAGAGGAACATTATTTAAGTATAGGGGCACATTAGTTAAGTATAGAGGAACATTATTTAAGTATAGGGGCACATTAGTTAAGTATAGAGGCACGTTAGTTAAGTGTAGAGGCACATTAGTTAAGAATAGAGCACATTAGTTAAGTATAGTGGCACATTAGCTAAGTACAGTAGGGCCCCACTAATACGGCGAGTTCCGTTCTATGGCCGCATCGCAAAGAAAAAAAATCGGCGAAAAGCGTAACTGCCGATTTTCGGCGTCTCCTGCAGGTATGCGCATGCACAGACCTGCAGTACCCCCTTCTGCGCATGCACAACCTCCGTTGTGCGCAGGCGTGTCCCCTCGGATGTCCCCGTTCTGCGCATGCGCAGACATGGCGGCCCCCTTCTCAGTACCGCCGTATCGGCGGATCCCTGGGAAGCGAAACGCCGAAAAGAAGGGCCCGCCTGTATAGAGGCACATTGTATAGAAGAACATTGGTTAAGTACAGAGGTACAGAAAGACTCACAAGCAGAGACATTGAGGAGCGACGTAATGCAGATGTTATCCACTCCTATACACGTCTCCTCGTTCTGCGGCCTGTCCGGATCTCTGCTTTCGAAGTGACACCGCAGAGAGTCGCCTGTATGGAAAGACACAAATAAAAACCGTTGGTTGAAGCGCCAATTAACTTTATTAGGGACAGAGGTCCCAGCAATGCCATGTGTATCCTCCTCTGTGCAGAAGAGATGAAACCAGTAGGGTAACCCTCCATCCTGACTTTAATTTACAAACATCATTGTTCAATACTGTATGAAACTCAATATATTTATAAGGGAAAAAGAAAGTGTTTGAAAATAAGAGGTAGTCACACTGTGTATCACTAACTATTATCACAGTTACCTTAATGATGGAATTACACTTCACAGCCTAAATAAATTAAATATTGGGTTTTGGTTAACAATGAAATTGGCAAAATTAGTTATTTATTAGTAATGTAAGAATTATTAGGGGACGCAGCTCAAACCCCATTGTTGACTTTTCTTTTATCTTGATGAATCCCAAAAATAAGATTGTAAACTCCTACTGTTTCTGTACGTTCTTCCTACCTACCAATTAGATTGTAAGCTCCTCGGAGAAGGGACTCCTCTTCCGAAATGTTACATTTATGTCTCAAGCACTTATTCCCATTATCTGTTATTTATATTATTTGTTATTTATATGATTGTCACGTGTATTACTGCTGTAAAGCGCTATGTACTGTACATTAAAGGCGCTATATAAATAAAGACATACATACATACATACATAACGTTTTACCTGCACTGCAGCATTATATGGGAAAAAATCATTATGACACTTAGAATATTAGAGATGTGCAAATCGTCCCCACAAAGCCGCAAAACATCCGCGCAGCTGCATAACACGCTAATGTTGCATAACACGCTAATGTTGCATAACACGCTAATGTTGCATAACACGCTAATGTTGCACTCCCTCTATTCACCACTGCACAATCAGCAACAGTAGCAACAATTCTCCAAGCTTTAAAACTTGAAATTCTGTTGAGAAAAGTTTCCTCTTTAGCAAATTTGCTTAAAATGATTCACTGCAAACGAATATAACACCGACCTAGAAATACACCTGTAGCGCACTCTCCCCACCCCCTGCGCGATGTGTGGCTACGGTGTGTGGATGTGGTGCAATACCTGATGCTGCCCAGGAGATCTGAGCCTCCGCTGCTGGGAACCTGGGGTGCACCTGAGTGATGCTCGGTAGCGCCTCCACCTGTATGGGATTCTATAGTGTAGAATGACCCCGTTACAGGACACATATAATCAATATACAGTTTACTATAGATAGAAGAATGATTGTACACCACATGCAATAGTGCCACAACAATAACACTGGCTTTGCTGGGCCGTAACCCCTCACCGTGCCTCCCAGACACCGTGTCCATACCCAGGTGGGTTTTACCCCAATATACTGAGGTCCTCCTGGCACCGAACCATCCCCCAAAGATTCAACCCACCCAAATGTGTGAGACAGCGCTGCCCCACTAAAGTGTTGAGTTGGTGCACTGGTGAGTTGGGTACCTGCCGGGGGCTCCCACACCCATGTGCGCCGACGATACAGATGGGATCCATGAATCCGTTGATGAACCGCTACGCCTCCGCCTCTACGGTGGGGGGGTCCCTCGTGGATGGTACCACCTTTAATAGTCTTTGTAGCACAGGTGGATGATCTGGTCAAAGATCACCATGACACAGGATGCCGCAACGTCCTGGCTGTGTCCCTAAGCTCTGGTTCTACAGGGGAGTGTCCCTATTTATGGGCCTGCTCCTGTGGTAACCACGAGCTACACAGGGGAGTCGGGGCCTAGCGGGGTCTCTGGTCTAGTGCAGGTGCCACAGACACAAGCAACCTACCCTATCTGCATCACAGCTCTGACTGGTGTGGTCCCAGACTCTCCAAATCAATCAATGTTCCCCTCCAGGAGAAGTTGCAGCCCTATTGGCTGTTGTCTTACACGTGTCCTTGCCCAGAGGCTCATGGAACATGTAGTCTCTGCTGTGAGCCTTCTCTGATTGGCTGATGTTCGCGCGCATACGCAGAGCTCAGTGCAATCGCCACCGGCTATGAGGACTCACTAAGCATACGTGTGCAACTAAAGATGGCGACCCTCGCTAGCCGGGTGTGCCACGAGCTCCCGGCGACCAGCTCGCCTCTCCAGCCCCCACCGCAACTCCCGACATACCGGCCATCTGTCCGCACCCTCTGGTGGTACCCGCAGCGGAGGTAAAGGGGCCACTGGGAGCCCAAGTGGGACCGGGGCTACACACCTTTAGTACAGTACACTGGAGTGTGAGTTGGAACTCAGTAGTATGAATGGTATGAGTCTGGCAAGGGTTAAAGTGAGTATGAAGATCCTGGTGGCTAATAGGCCGGACCTCTTAATACAGGTGGGGGCAGGCTTTGCCAGCAGAACTGTACAGCTGGGAGTTATTCTGTGCAGGAGGGGGGTGGGCTTGTACAGCTGGGAGTTATTCTGTGCAGGAGAGTTATTCTGTGCAGGAGGGGGGTGGGCTTGTACAGCTGGGAGTTATTCTGTGCAGGAGGGGGGTGGGCTTGTACAGCTGGGAGTTATTCTGTGCAGGAGGGGGTGGGCTTTGCCAGCAGAACTGTACAGCTGGGAGTTATTTGGGCTCTTTTAGACAGCACCATATTTTTTATCATTCCCCCAGTTCAGATTGTGCTGTGTGGTTGGTGTCTGATATCAGGTTGTAACACGTACAGCACAGTGCACACTTTTATCAAAGTCTCCCAGCTGAAACACTGCACCAGATATATCAGAGAAAAGGAACATTGCTGAAAGGTGTCACCGGATTGTTTTACTTGATTCACCTCTTACAATTCTTAGCTCTGGTTTTGCCCACATTTGCAGCTGGGAGACTGGTAAATTACCGCTGCTGCTATACTGTGGCACTGTAAGTGCTCAGGCGTGTATGCATTGCAGCGTGAGCATTGGAGGTCATTCCAGCACAGGCAGTATGCAAGTTATACTTGTACTAGGTGTGGCTGCAGCAGCATAACAAGGGTTAATGTGGTGCTTGTTTTAACCAGGGTCAGCCCAAAACACACCTATTAATAACAATAATTATGTTAAAATCAAGTGCCAAAATAATGATCACTTTCCTCCAAGCTTTTTCCTACAATCCCATTGGTAAGAAGAAATCACCCTTTCGTTCTCACATTGCATCCCAACCCATCCCTGTGCTCAATATCACGGGACTGACACGCAGCCCTGGGCCCAACCCCAGACTTCACCCTGCTGATATTATATGCATAATCCCCCTACCATATATACAGTATACACAGCTCAGTGTTTGCACCCAAGCCCATCCTTCACCCTGCTGATATTATATGCATAATCCCCCTACCATATGTAGCCTGGAGCTCCCGTGGCTCCTGGAGACCCCCCTCCCCTTGAGCAGCTCGGTCGCGGGTGCCGACAGACCCGACGGCTGCTTCCAAGGGTGGGGGCTGGAGCAGGGAGCAGCGCGGCTTCTCCTGCCTGCGGCCGGTTGCCGGGGACGCGATCGGGCGGTTGCTAAGGCCGCGATCGCGTCTCTAAGGTCCCGGCGGCCGGACAAGCAGGGCGCCGCCATTGAGGACACTGTTGCGCATGCGCAGGGATGCGTAGGCGCAGGGAAAGCCCCCGAGACAGGGATAGCTCGCGCGAGAGCAGGGAGAGCTGAGGGAAGGTCGAGGCAGCCCGGGAAAGCTTGCGCAAGCGCAGTGAAGGTAGGGAAAAGCCCGCAAACCCCTAGCCTACCAGGGAAGGCTCGGAGCTGGGACTACATATCCCAAGAGCCTTTGCGAGCCCCATGTGACACCAGGGAGCCAATAGGGCTTAGGAGACCCCTGGGAAAAGAGATACATTTGGCGGGCTTGCAGCACGTTAGGTCAGTCAGAGACCGGAGCAGCCCAGGGAAGGAGGTAGGGTACAGGAGTCGTGGACTCCCTGTACTAGGCCAGCACCCCCAGGGCCCGAGATAGCTCAGCTCCCCAGTAAGGTGAGTGTTGCCAGGGGCAGCCCTCAGGTTAGGGACCCTGCCACTTACATTAGTGGGAGCTGGGAAAGGAAGGTTACGCAGAGTTGGAGTCAGGGAGCTGTGAGGGAAGGAAGGGTGCGGGGAGTGAGAGCAGCTCCTGCACCCCATAGGTACCCACACCCCAGGTAGGCCCCAACTCCCCACTAGCTTAGTGGGTAAATGCTTAGGGAGGCCCAAGATAGGGACGCTGCCCTTAGTGTAGTGCTGCATTGTCAGAGTCACGGCTGTCAGTGCTGTGAGGTCTGACAGGCAGGCACCTTGTTCTGCAGCACGTTGGCTGCAGCCTCCAGTGAGCTACAGCTTGCTGCTGTAGGCGCTGGGACTAGTCAGAGAATAGTGGGTCTGGAGAAGGGCTATAGCTGTTCTAGTCACCTTGAGGTAGCGCTAGGGGTAGGATGCCTGAAGGGATAGCCTGTTAACGAGGTCAGGAATTCTGGAGAGGATCTGCACTAGGCTAGCCAACAGTAGGTAGACGCCCAAGTACTGCATGGAAGAGTACTCTAGTCCATTCCAGATCACTTACCGAAGGGACTTGGGTAGTTGGGGGAGTGGGACAGGTCATTACCCCTGCAGGCCCTAGGAGTTCCCCAAGCCACTACAGGTTGCTGTACTACAGGGACAGGCCCTAGGTTAGGGTTCCTGTCACGTTAGTACCATTTATATAGATAGGGACACAGCGGCTGCTGCTGTTCCTGTGGAAGCGGTTGGACCCACGTTGGGGTCCTCAGAGACGATTCCAGAGTGGGACCGCCCTAGCGGTCCGCACGTGCAAGGAGTTCGGTTGGAGGATCAGACGGACTCATCACACGTCTGACCCTTTGAGAAGTTTGTTGCTGACCCGAGCACCGGAGTGCTCGGCAGGTATTATACCATCACATGTGCACCAACAGGCCTATAGGTTCTTAGTGACTGCGCAGTCACCCATTGACTATCTCTGTAGGAGTACGGGACATTGGGTGGGGTTCTTGGGACACTGGGTGGGATCACCTAGTGTTTGGGAATCGTCCTGCGAGACGTCACTGTTAGTGTCTCACCGTGAGAGAGACACAGGTTATCATTATTATTCGTTAGTAAAGTCCTTAGTTATATAATCACTGTGTGTGTGGTTTCTGATTGGGTTCCTATGTAGGGTCATTCTACATTTCCATAGAATCCTACATAGGTGGAGGCGCTGTAAACGAAGATCCGTTCCAGAGGATTCACCCCAGGCTCTCATTAGCGGAGGCTCAGACCTCCTGTGAGCCTGCAGGTATACGCACCACACCGGTAACACTACATGTTCTACTCACCCACACTATATATGAGATTGGGTGGGGTGGAATACCCGTTACACATATATACAGTATACACAGCTCAGTGTTTGCACCCAAGCCCATCCTTTATCAATACTAATCTGTCGTTACTTTTACACCCCACATTTGCATTGCTCTTCTACTACTCCCAACCCCATCCCTTCATATGTCTCCTAATCCAGAACTCCCCACATCACACGCACACATCTCTTTCTGTGCACGCAGACATGTCTCCTAATCCAGAACTCCCCACATCACACGCACACATCTTTCTGTGCACAGAGGCATGTCTCCTAATCCAGAACTCCCCACATCACACGCACACATCTCTTTCTGTGCACGCAGACATGTCTCCTAATCCAGAACTCCCCACATCACACGCACACATCTTTCTGTGCACAGACATGTGTCCTAATCCAGAACTCCCCACATCACACGCACACATCTTTCTGTGCACAGACATGTGTCCTAATCCAGAACTCCCCACATCACATGCACACATCTCTTTCTGTGCACAGAGGCATGTCTCCTAATCCAGAACTCCCCACATCACACGCACACATCTCTTTCTGTGCACGCAGACATGTCTCCTAATCCAGAACTCCCCACATCACATGCACACATCTCTGTCTGTGCACACAGACATGTATACTGATCCAGAACTCC
This sequence comes from Ascaphus truei, assembly GCA_036426205.1. Classification (NCBI taxonomy): domain Eukaryota; kingdom Metazoa; phylum Chordata; class Amphibia; order Anura; family Ascaphidae; genus Ascaphus; species Ascaphus truei. Next base: position 1,547,883 of record CM071572.1, read on the forward strand.
CCACATCGCATGTACACATCTCTTTCTGTGCACACAGACATGTCTACTGATCCAGAACTCCCCACATCACATCTTGGTGAAAAAATAGGTGCAAAAATAAGCGCTCATGCAAACATATATAAATATAAAACACAACCTTAGATACAATGTCAAATAGGTAGTCCTGGAGCTGCCCAAAGAGATTGTTCTGGTATCTCTAAACCAGACTTGGAAATGTGGAAAAAGCAACCTCCTGTGGCGCTGAGGCAAGGGTGTAGATTGGGAACAGGATTCTTCTCTTAAACATATACCTCAGGAGAAAACAGAAAACATGCAGATAGCCTGCAATAGTGCATTACCCAGGGACAACTAGGATCACGAATAAAAAGAGCAATTTAATACACAATGATAAAACTAAACAATATAAAATTACAATGTATTACACTAAAATTTTGATGTGCCTCTGCACTTGATCAATTGATCTTGGAACTTGCTCCCCCCTGATAAAAATTGGAATCCTACTCACCAGAAGTGAATAGGACATGTGCATTGGTTTTAGAGTCTTTTCCGCCGGATCAACCGCTCGCCACGGGGTGAAATACGCCAGCTGTTGAGGGAGGATCAACTTCTATGCTCCGTGTAGAATTGCTGCCGGAGAACGCTCGATCAACTCCTCCGCTGACGTCACCACTGAATTTCATGCGACGGATTGTCAATGACCTCCGTTCCGGGTGCAAAAACACCTCCTACGCGTTTCGAAACTCCAAATGGTGGGTTTCTTCGTCAGGGATAAATGCTACATGCATCTCTGCTTCTATATATACCCCAGTTCGTTCAATTATAACATTAATCAATTGGGTGATGGTCAGTCAGACATAGAGTCCTCTGATAGAACTTTGATGTAATTGTTTCACCTCTACATCGAGGTGACAGGGAATGAATGATTAAATAAGGAATGAATGATTTCACAAATACTAATGTACAGACATCTATACATAAGTGGAAATGAGCTATTAGTGACAATGTGAACATATAAGCAATATGAACAATATGAACAATATAAACAATATGATTTAATTAGTTGCAGAATTGAAATCCACGCCCAGATTGTGATTCTTGATGATTGGGAAAATTAAACTCCCTGTTTATAATTATTAAATGCAATGTAGAATCACAAATCCTGAGTCCAAATGTCAATTTGGCAACACACATCAGAATGTAAGACAATGATATGCCTCATTACTATATCATAATACATAAACCAGTACTTAGCAATGCTGATTTTGACAGATATTATTCAACTTTAAGCATTCTGAAAAAACATAAATGAATAAATGAATAAAACGAAGAGTTTAGGAAGGAACCTTGAACGACAACTTATACAGTTATGAATTTATAATTGTGTTAGTTATTTATCAGTGAACTATTGAATGTTATAATATAATAATAAAAAATAGAGTGAAAAATATATACATATATATAGTATCAATTCATGATAGTGAGTGCTATTTGTATAAAATTACTATTATATTATTAATGATGAATAAATCTTAATATTTACTCTATAATAATTTGTGCTTGTTGTTATAATATTAATGAAGTTAAAGAAATTTGAGTGAAAATAAAAATAAAAAATATATATAATATATTTTTGTGAATATTCAACAGGCTATCACATATGTTGAACAGCTAGATCAGAAATGTAATATAATATAAGATAATAAAAAATGCACAAATGCGCACCAGGGATTAGTGGAAGGTAATTTATTAAAAATACACACAAGACGCTGAGGGGATCCCAACCCACTTCGAACAGCTGTGAGATGGAGCGGCTAAGTAACTACCCAGAGAACACCCTAATGAGATAAACCCTAAGCTGCACAGTTATATATAATAGGCAGCAAAATACAAAAAACAACTTTATATAAAAACACCTGAAAGAAAAAAACAACATGAACACAACTATCAACAGATGTTGTTAGAAACGGTCCATAAGGTTGGCAATGGCAAGGGGAAAGGACACTCACACTTGAGACAGGCAGCAGACTCGCGGTGGCTGAACAGGATCGGATCCCAGCACCGCGGAGATGGAAAAAAAACGCTGATGTTCCTGCAGGCTCCGTCTCCCAGCTTACCAGCATAAAATGGCTGTTGGTGGTTTGCTTGCGTGTTGTGTGAGTTGTGGGGGGGATAGTGGGGCGTGCTGCCTCTTTTTCCCCTTCCGTGAGTAATACCATCACACCTCCGACTTCAGAAACCCTCGCATATCTCTTTGAAAGACAACGTTCGTCCCCCCGTTCCACTTCGGGAGCCCTCCATCCTCCGACGGATCTGTTGACAAATCTTTAAACCCACTCCTCGTCGTCACGACGTTCCTACTAACCACCGCTATTTCCGACCTGCTCACCCTGCCCTTTGTTTGGCATCATGTCACGCTCGGATCTTGGAGTATTTTCGATCATTACTTCGCGACTCACGATGCTGTACACAGGCACATGCTAATCGCAATTCCTAGCTGTCCAAAGGCGCCATAACGCATCCCAGCATCGGTTCATCTGCTCACGGGTTTTCTTCAGTGCTTGTAATTCGAATTCCTGTTCGTATTCTCGACTCAGACAGTGCTGTGTATCAGTTTCAGGGCGGAAATTCTGTCACCACGCAGCGTCATCCTCGCTCCATAAGCCCATATGCACTCACCTCGGCCTTGCTTGAGCGGAGGCGGAGATTCACAGGGCGGCTATGACAGAAGTCCTTCTCCCGCGACCCGCCACCGTTTACGAAAGGGATTGGGGAGGAGAAAGTAGAGGGTGGAAACGCATCACACGAAGGGGGGTGGGTAGTGATTCGATTTGCGAAGGAGAAAGGCGAGAAGGAGCAGAGTGGTGGATGAGGATGGAAGAAAGGTGTTAGTGGGAAAGGGAAGGAGAAATGAGCGGCTGGTAAGGATCTGGGTGGAGCTGAACCAGACTCTCAATAATTATACATCCACTTCCCCGAACTACTATATTCCTCCTCTTCCTCCTCGCTGCATCTAATACCAGTTTCCTAGCTATCAAAGGGTTTTATGCAATCTTTAAACCACTTTCCTTTTGCTACGACTTTTACATTAGCCATCAACATCGTCACAAAGCGCAGGATGACATGTCGTGACCGCTACGCGTTTCGTACCAAGTACTTCGTCAGGAGTGGACGGTACAACAGTACTTGGTACGAAACGCGTAGAGGTCACGACAGGTCATCCTGCGCGTGTATGCTGGTAGCTGAGACGGAGCCTGCAGGAGACAGCAGCGGTTTTTTCCATCTCGCGGTGCCGAGATCGGATCTGTGCAGACACCGGAGTCTGCTGACGGTCTCAGTGTGAGTGAGGTTTCCCCCTTGCCAGTGCCCAACCTTATGGGGGTTTCTATACAAATCTGTTGATAGGTTGTTTTCATGTTTTGTTTTTTTTTCATGTGTTTTTATATAAATTTACTGTATTTGTATACTGTGCAGCTTAGGGTTTAGTCTCCATTAGGTGTTCTCCTGGGTGAGTACTAGCACGTCCAGCTGGCACAGGTTCTGAGGGGGGGTGGAGTCCCCTCAGCTTTGTGTGTATTTTTAATTTAAATACTTCACTAATCCCTGGTGCGCATTTGTGCATTTTTTATTATCTTGTATTTCAGGGTGCCCTCCCCCCTTTTTAAGGGGGGTTCACCTAGATTTGAGAGTTTCTGGGGAGACGCTTTATGTACATGCTGCAAAGGGATCATCCACACCATCATTACAGCACGAGCGCTGAATATCCTGTTTTTTCTACCTGTAATATAATATAATATAGAACTAGTGACACTTGTCGGCAGACAATTCACTGTGCAATTTTATGTGATTTAATTATTTAAGGAAAGCTGATTAGTCAAATTCGATGTTTAGCCCAAGAGGACTAAGCGTTTTTAATTCAAAGAACCAAAATGACTCTCTTTTGGAGATACAATTTAGCTTATCTCCACCTCTCTTACTAAATATAGGACATTCAATGGCATGACATCTTAGTCCCTCTGGACTTTGAGCATGTGTTGTTTTGAAGTGGAGAGATACATTATGAGACTCAAAGCCCCTTTTGATATTATATATGTGCTCTCCCAATCTTCTTTGTAATGTTCTGCCCGTGCGGCCCACATATTGTAGACCGCACGGGCATTCCAGAAGGTAAATGACAAACTGACTGTGACAATTTATTAATGTCCTGATGGGATACTCTTTATGTGTGATATTAGATATGAATTTTTTAGTTTTAATACTATGCTGACATGCTATACCCTTTGAACATGGGAAGTATCCCTTGATGTTATCCCTAATTGTTGAATTCTTACTGAAGGGGCAGCTCGGTGACAATTGTGTTTTATTATTAAAATTAATACTGTATTTAATGATGTCTCTGCACGGACGCGTGGTGATGATGTCAGCCCCCTTCATGGGGCTATTTTAATACAGTACTTGTCAGCCGTTCACTAGATTAGCCAATATCTAAAAATTAGGGTAGTGGCTAGGCAAGGATTCCTGGAGTAGGTTAAGACCTGATTAGGAGGTTGTACTGCCAATATCAAGTTATAACAAATGATATTAATAGCCACTACGATATTCACTATTTCATTGGGCTAATCAGGGAAGTGTTGGGCTTGTTTGCTCAGTCCGGCTGTTTGCACCCTAGCAGCCTCTTTTTCTCCAGTTTTAATGATATACTGGAGCATTTAAACATTAGAGACTGCCTGTTTGCACGAGTTACTTTATTTAATTTATTTTTAAACGTTATCACATTTTCACTTTGCTAATATATGTTTTAAGTACTTGATATTAAAGGTTACATTTTAAATTTAGGTAGTGTGCATTTAAGTGAATTTCCTTTGGAGTACAGGTCACTGTGCCCCCCACTTTTTCTGATTCACTTCAGTTCACAGTTGCACCTACTTTTCATTATCAATTGAATTTATTATTAGTAACACTTTCTACACACTTAGTATGGTTTAGTCGATCACTCCCTTATCCCTCCCCTTTTGTACATTGCATTTAATAATTATAAACAGGGAGTTTAATTTTCCCATTCATCAAGAATCACAATCTGGGCGTGGATTTCAATTCTGCAACTAATTAAATCATATTGTTTATATTGTTCATATTGCTTATATGTTTATATGTTCACATTGTCACTAATAGCTCATTTCCACGTATGTATAGATGTCTGTACATTAGAATATGTTAAATCATTCATTCCTTATTTAATCATTCATTCCCTGTCACCTCGATGTAGAGGTGAAACAATTACATCAAAGTTCTATCAGAGGACTCTATGTCTGACTGACCATCACCCAATTGATTAATGTTATAATTGAACGAACTGGGGTATATATAGAAGCAGAGATGCATGTAGCATTTATCCCTGATGAAGAAACCCACCATTTGGAGTTTCGAAACGCGTAGGAGGTTTTTTAAAACCCAAACCAAACAAGGGGGGGGGGGGGGGGGGGTGGGGGGGGGTGGGGGTCTGGACCTAGTACAGAAGTTCCGGGCCGCAGAAGAGAGGATCTTCAAGCTTCCTGGTCTAGGATTCAGGATAATCTCAGATGGGCCACTGCTATGCAGAAGAGACAGGCTGATCGCCATCGTCAGAAACCACCCAATTATGCCCGGGTCAGAAGGTATGGCTATCCACAAAGAACATACTGTAAAAGTCACATCCCCGAAGCTGGCACCCCGATTATCGCGTCCATTCTCTATATTGGAGAGGATTAATCTGGTACCTACCGACTGAAACTACCTGCAACTATGAAGATTCCCTCTACCTTTCATAGTTCCTCTTTAAAACCATACTACCCAATTCTCAGATCCGACACAGCACACCGCTGGTCCGGCATTTCATCTCAAATTTCCTGCTTAAGCCTGGTATGGATCGTCCGGAGTCCGACCCTGAGGGGGGGGGGGGGGATACTGTAAGGGCCGCCACCCACGGCACCCGCTTCAGCTCTTACCTCCGCCACCGGGGCGCGTCGTCCGGTTCCCGTGGCCTCTCCTCTCCTCCCTGCATATCCTTCTGCCATGCGTGCCGCCGGGGCAGACCCTGCGCGCGTCGACGGCTTCTGATTCCCTTCCTGCATACTCACTCCTCCCCTTCCGTTGCGCGCATCGCGCGCACGCACCACTATGTCCATCTCCACTGCCGCCAATGTACTTGTTCCTCCCCACCTGCCCTGCATCCTGCCTCGCCTATCAGCGCTCTACCTTCATCTGACATCACGCTGGTGGTTCTTCATTGGCTCCTATCAGTATAAGTGCTACCAGCCCAGAGCTGATTGCTGAGCATAGCCAGTCTCTGGTTTGTGCTTGCTACAGCTACTCGCAGTCTGCTCTTGTCTTCCATTACGACCCTTGCTTGAATCTGGACTCCGACCTCTGGCACCCTCGAAACCCCGGCTCGCCCTACGGACTTCTACCTTCTCCTCTCCTCGATTTGGCCTTGACTCCGACTACTCGATCTCTCGACCCCGACTCCGGCAAGTACCTCTACGATTCTACACTCTCCTGCCCCAACCAGGCTATCCACACTACTCTGCTTACCGGACCGCTCACGCGGCTGTAGGGCGGGGTTTTCCTGTATCCCCACCTCGGCCTCGTGGTCCAGCCCGGTTTGTGGTAAGCACTCCTATAGTCCCGTGACACCTCCGGAAAAATCCTTTCTGGAAAGCAGTATACGCGGCTCACTGCAGGATGCCCTGCTTCAGCATAGACCAGAAAGGTAAAAGGGGGCATAGGGAGATGCTTATCCGGGTACAGTCAGGGGTCCCTAGTTAGTGGGAGTCCCCCCAGTATGCCCAGAACACCCGGACCGGTATTGGGGTTTGGAGTGTCTCCAACCATCCATAAGGTTGCGAGAGTGAAATTATTTCTAAGTCCAGCTTCGGTACTATAGAATCAACTCTGAAACTTAACCTAAGTGTTTATTGAAGCATCTTTTTAGTAAACTTCTTTAGGAAGGCCTAGGAGCTCTGAAAATGACTTTGCACGTCTTTTCAGTAGATCCTAGGGGACGAGGGACTTAGAAGAATTTGTGAGATTTTATTAACATGGTGTATAAAGGTGATATATAGTTTTATGCACTGTATGGTGCCATTGAGTCTGCTCGGGTCCCGGACTTGAAAGTCTCAGAGATGCCAAGGTTGTCAGGGCGGGCGTAGTACCGGAATTATACCGAGTACCCACATCCGGCATGAATAAGGGCTATCCAGCGACCATTTGCTCATCCCCAGACTCTGAGGAGCTTGGCTCAGTGGGTGGGTTCAATATGCTAAGTGGCAGGTGCAGGTTGGCGCATGCCCTTGGCAGAATTGAAATCCATGCCCACCAAGCTTCAAGGTTTCGGCAAATCGCTGATAAGTGGTAGAAATATTTCCACGCTCTGATTTGTTGAGGTATTCTGTGAAGCAAGGATCCCCGAATGAGATGTTACGACGGAGACGGATGCCAGAAGTGTTGTACTCACATGTGAGTTCTGTAAACTTACTTTGTTCCAATAAATTATTCTTGTACTCACCGAGCGTTTTCGCCCCTGTGGAGCATACCAGAGGGAGTGAACTGCTTCTACTAGGAACCCCCACATCAGCTTTGGGTACTATCCTTGACGTGGATTCCTCCAAAAGAAACCCTGACAAGATTGGCTCACATTGTCCGTGTGAGTAAGATCTGGCATAGCCATTTTTTGATATATTTCAATACTCTTCCCTGTGTGTATGCTTGTTCCATTTAGTGGATTAATATATAAGTATTATTACCTTTTCTCTCTTATATGCGCTCACCATCTCGACAAGAATCTTTATTGGTGGAGATCAAGGAAGGATCTCATAAAGGTTGAGCTGCAGTTCCAAAGGGCCAGTATACAATGTTGTTTGTTTTTAGGCTCCCACGTGTGTTTGTATATTTATACATCTGTATTATTGTGAGTGGTAAGGGGAGCGCCGTAGTTTCTTTCCACTTTTCCATTCTGTGAATGGGACTGAAATCGTATAAAAACCAGCAGCCAATCGGGTCAGCAGATTCTAAGCGCCAAGACAGCAGCGGCAAATTCAAAATGACCAAAAGATGCTCTTGGAGAATAGATGGGAGCTGAAATATTTTCTAAGTTCTGACCTTTTGCGGCCAAGTCTTCAGATCGAACATAGTGGTCGCGGCTGGAACTGCACGCGCGATTAGAGTTCCAGGAGGTTGGGACTTAATTCGCGGTCAAACATTTCAACACTGCAGAGACTATCCAACGGTGGTGTGTGGAACTTCATGCCGATTTGCGTTCCAGGACAAGTCCCCGGTCAACTGCAAACTTTGTTTTAAGTACGTAAAGGGTTAGGAAACTCTATTTTTCCCCAGACCCCGTAAGCGGTGTTTCCTCTTGTATTTTGTGATTCACTGGTGTACGTCTGTTTCAAGGAATAAATGACAATTGGTTTTACTTCTTGGTTTTGCTCAGTGATATGATCCCGGTATAAGGTGTAATTTCCTGGTCTCCTGTGACACCTGGTAAAATATTTTTATAAATAAAATAATAAAGTATTCATAAATGGTAATCTTGGTAACCTTCTTTGGTGCCTGACTGAACAATACCCTTAACCACATATTGCAGTCTGTTCCGGGTTTCTATCAGTCCTACTACATGTGGGATCAGTTGAGATTAACAGCTACAATTATTGGATAACACCTATTTTTCCCCCTATTATTTATGGAGAAGTTTTGGGGTCTGTAAGTTTGTTATCAAGGAGCAGCATACTGTATTCATATACAGTGCTGAGCGCAAAAATATGTGCTGTTTAAGCCCCTGTGCTTCTGTAGGGATCTGCACACAGTGGTTTCTAAACAGGTATCGTCTAACTATCTTACTCATTTTATAGCTCCCCAAAAATAATTATACCCTGTGCTATTTGTTGCTTGTGTTAACTCATCAGTCACACAGGTAGTGGGGCGTATGTTGGGTGGGGGACTTCAGGCGTTCTAAAATGTGACGTATGGTGATGGCAAGATGTATTTAGGCAGCACAGTATGGCATGGTGAATTAAAAAGGGCGAAGCAGAGATGGCACATTGCATGATGGAGATGTACCTTTTGCTCCTTCGTCTTTGTCTTCTTGCCCAAGGTAAGATGCAGAAACGCTATGCTAGAGAGGTTTTGGGACAGTTTGGGGTAATAATCAAAGACAATTAGGAGACGAGTTCACTGTATCAATGGTGTAGAGATACAAATCCTGGTAAACTAAGAAAAAGGTATACATACCTGGCAACTGAGATTGAGAACCCAAAGGGTGACGTTGAGACATGGGTAAAGATCCTGGGACTCTTGATATACCAAATATACAGCACATGAGAAGCAATTAAAGGTGTGATAAAATGTCTATACGTGTGATATAATCTATGAATGTGTTGCATGGGGGTTCTGTTCCTATCTAGAGATATTTACTGTATATAAAGGGGTTCTGAATGTTTAAAGCAGCACATGATTTTATCAATGTCTGTGTGCACACAGCAGATGTGTGTATGTGATGTGGGGAGTCCTGGATCACTAGACATGTCTGTGTGCCCAGAAAAGAGATGTGTGCAGTGATGTGGGGAGTTGGATTAGGAGACATGCCGTGTGCACAGAAAGAGATGTGTGCATGGATGTGGGGAGTTCTGGATCAGTAGACATGTCTGTGTGCACAGAAAGAGATGTGTGCATGTGATGTGGGGAGTTCTGGATCCGGAGACATGTCGTGTGCAGAGAAAGAGATGTGTGCATGTGATGTGGGGAGTTCTTGATCAATAGACAGTCTGTGTGCACAGAAAGAGATGTTGGTTGATGTGGGGAGTTCTGGATTAGGACACATGTCTGTGTGCACAGAAAGAGATGTGTGCATGTGAGTGGGGAGTTCTGGATTAGGAGACATGTCTGGTGCACAGAAAGAGATGTGGTGGTTGATGTGGGAGTTCTGATTAGGACACATGTCTGTGTGCTCAGAAAGAGATGTGTGCATGTGGGGTGTTCTTGATCAGTAGACATGTCTGTGTGCAGAAAGAGATGTGTGCATGTGATGTGGGGAATTCTGGATTAGGAGACATGCCTGTGTGCACAGAAATAGATGTGTGCATGTGATGTGGGGAGTTCTGGATCAGTAGACATGCCTGTGTGCACAGAGAGAATGTGTGCATGTTGATGTGGGGAGTTCTGGATCAGTAGACATGCCTGTGTGCTCAGAAGAGATGTGTGCATGTGATGTGGGGAGTTCTGGATCAGTAGACATGCCTGTGTGCTCAGAAAGAGATGTGTGCATGTGATGGGGGGAGTTCTGGATCAGGAGACATGTCTGTGTGCACAGAAAGAGAGGTGTGCATGTGATGGGGGGAGTTCTGGATCAGGAGACATGTCTGTGTGCACAGAAATATGTGTGTGCATGTGATGTGAGGAGTTCTGGACAGGAGACATGCCTGTGTGCACAGAAAGAGAGTGTTGCTGTGATGGGGGAGTTCTGGATTAGGAGACATGTCTGTGTGAGTGAAAGAGATGTGTGCATGTGATGTGGGGAGTTCTGGATTAGGAGACATGTCTGTGTGCACAGAAAGAGATGTGTGCGTGTGATGGGGGAGTTCTGGATTAGGAGACATGTCTGTGTGCACAGAAAGAGATGTGTGCATGTGATGTGGGGAGTTCTGGATTAGGACAACATGTCTGTGTGCACAGAAGAGATGTGTGCATGTGATGTGGGGAGTTCTGGATTAGGACATGCCTGTGTGCAAAGAAGAGATGTGTTGCATGTGATGTGGGGAGTCTGGATCAGTAGACTGTCTGTGTGCACAGAAAGAGATGTGTGCTTGTGATGTGGGGAGTTTGGATCTAGACATGTCTGTGTGAGAAAAGAGATGTGTGCATGTGACGGGGGAGTTCTGGATTAGGAGACATGTCTGTGGCACAGAAAGAGATGTGTTCATGTGATGATGTAGGAGTTCGGATTAGGACACATGTCTGTGTGCAGAGAAAGAGATGTGTGCGTGTGAGTGTAGGGAGTTCTGGATAGAGACATGTCTGGTGCGATAAAGCAGAGGTGTGCGTGTGATGGGGGAGCTCTGCGATCAGCAGACATATCTGTGTGCAGAAAGAGATGTGTGCATGGATTGGGGGAAAAAGCAACCTCCTGTGGCGCTGAGACAAGGGTGTAGATTGGGACGGATTCTTCTCTTAAACGAATACTCAGGAGAAAAGACAAACATGCAGATAGCCTGCAATAGTGCATTACCCAGGGACAACTAGGATCACGAATAAAAGAAGCAATTAATACACATGATACTGTAAACTAACAAATATAAAATTACAATGTATTACAATAAAACTTTGATGTGCCTCTGCACTTGACCAATGATTTGGAACTTGCTCCGCCTTGATAAAAAATTGGAATCCTACTCACCCGAAAGTGAAGGCATGTGCATTGGTTTTGGTTCTTTTCCGTCGGATCAAACCGCTCGCCATGGGGTGAAATACGCCAGCTGTTGAGGGAGGATCAACTTCTATGATCTCCGTGTAGAATTGCTGCCGGAGAACGCTCGATAAACTCCGCTGACGTCAAACCATGAATTTCCACTGCTACGGTTGGTCCATGCGTTGCCACCCCACATCACACGCACACATCTCTTTCTGTGCACACAGACATGTCTATTGATCAAGAACTCCCCACATCACATGCACACATCTCTTTCTCTGCACACAGACATGTCTCCGGATCCAGAACTCCCCACATCACATGCACACATCTCTTTCTGTGCACACAGACATGTCTACTGATCCAGAACTCCCCACATCACATGCACACATCTCTTTCTGTGCACACAGGCATGTCTCCTAATCCAGAACTCCCCACATCACATGCACACATCTCTTTCTGGGCACACAGACATGTCTAGTGATCCAGGACTCCCCACATCACATACACACATCTCTGTCTGTGCACACAGACATCTGATAAAATCATGTGCTGCTTTAAACATTCAGAACCCCCTTTATATACAGTAAATATCTCTAGATAGGAACAGAACCCCCATGCAACACATTCATAGATTTATATCTACACGTATAGACATTTTATCACACCCTTTAATTGCTTCTCATGTGCTGTATATTTTGGTATATCAAGAGTCCCAGGATCTTTACCCATGTCTCACGTCACCCTTTGGGGTTCTCAATCTCAGTTGCCAGGCTATGTATACCTGTATTTCTTAGTTTACCAGGATTTGTATCTCTACACCATTGAGTACAGTGAACTCGTTCACTAATTGTCTTTGATTATTACCCCAAAACTGTCCCAAAACCTCTCTAGCATAGCGTTTCTGCATCTTACCTTGGGCAATGAAAGACAGAAGACAGAAGAGCAAAAGGTACATCTCCATCATGCAATGTGCCATCTCTGCTTCGCCCTTTTTAATTGTCACCATGCCATACTGTGCTGCCTAAATACATCTTGCCCTCACCATACGTCACATTTTAGAAACGCCTGAAAGTCCCCACCCCAACATACGCCCCACTACCTGTGTGACTGATGAGTAACACAAGCAACAAAATAGCACAGGGTATAATTATTATTTGGGGAGCTATAAAAATGAGTAAGATAGTATAGGACGATTACCTGTTTAGAAACCACTGTGTGCAGATCCCTTACAGAAGCACAGGGGCTTAAACAGCACATATATTTGCGCTCAGCACTGTATATGAATACAGTATGCTGCTCCTTGATAACAAACTTACAGACCCCAAAACTTCTCCATAAATAATAGGGGGAAAAATAGGTGTTATCCAATAATTGTAGCTGTTAATCTCAACTGATCCCACATGTAGTAGGACTAGAGAAACCCAGGAACAGACTGCAATATGTGGTTAAGGGTATTGTTCAGTCAGGCACCAAAGAAGGTTACCAAGATTACCATTTATGAATACTTTATTTATTTTATTTATAAAAATATTTTACCAGGTGTCACAGGAGACCAGGAAATTACACCTTTATACCGGGATCATATCACTGAGCAAAACCAAGAAGTAAAACCAATTGTCATTTATTCCTTTGAAACAGACGTACACACAGTGAATCACAAAATACAAGAGGAAACACGCTTACGGGGTCTGGGGAAAAATAGAGTTTCCTAACCCTTTACAGTACTTAAAACAAAGTTTGCAGTTGACCGGGACTTGTCCTGGAACGCAAATCGGCATGAAGTTCCACACACCACCGTTGGATAGTCTCTGCAGTGTTGAAATAGTTTGACCGCGAGTAAGTCCCAAACCTCCTGGAACTCTAATCGGCGTGCAGTTCCAGCCGCGACCACTATGTTCGATCTGAAGAACTTGGCCGCAAAAGGTCAGAACTTAGAAAATATTTCAGCTCCCATCTATTTCTCCAAGAGCATCTTTTGGTCATTTTGAATTTGCCGCTGCTGTCTTGGCGCTTAGAATCTGCTGACCCGATTGGCTGCTGGGTTTCTTATACGATTTCAGTCCCATTCACAGAATGGAAAAGTGGAAAGAAACTACGGCGCTCCCCTTACACACTCACAATAATACAGATGTATAAATATACAAACACACGTGGGAGCCTAAAAACAAACAACATTGTATACTGGCCCTTTGGAACTGCAGCTCAACCTTTATGAGATCCTTCCTTGATCTCCACCAATAAAAGATTTCTTGTCGAGATGGTGAGCGCATATAAGAGAGAAAAGGTAATAAATACTTAATATATATAATCCACTAAATGGAACAAGCATACACACAGGGAATGAGTATTGAATATATCAAAAAATGGCTATGCCAGATCTTACTCACACGGACAAGTGTGAGCCAATCTTGTCAGGGTTTCTTTTTGGAGGAATCCACGTCAAGGGATAGTACCCAAAGCTGATGTGGGGGTTCCTAGTAGAAGCAGTTCACTCCCTCTGGTATGCTCCAAACAGGGGCGAAAACGCTCGGTGAGTACAAGATAATTTATTGGAACAACAAGTAAGTTTACAGAACTCACATGTGAGTACAACACTTCTGGCATCCGTCTCCGTCGTAACATCTCATTCGGGGACTCCCTTGCTTCACAGAATACCTCAACAAATCAGAGCGTGGAAATATTTCTACCAGCTTATCAGCGATTTGCCGAAACCTTGAAGCTTGGTGGGCATGGATTTCAATTCTGCCAAGGGCATGCGCCAACCTGGCACCTCTGCCACTTAGCATATTGAACCCACCCACTGAGCCAAGCTCCTCAGAGTCTGGGGATGAGCAAATGGTCGCTGGATAGCCCTTATTCATGCCAGGATGTGGGTACTCGAGTATAATTCCGGTACTACGCCCGCCCTGACACCTTGGCATCTCTGAGACTTTCAAGTCCGGGACCCGAGCAGACTCAATGGCACCTATACAGTGCATAAAACATATATACCTTTATACACCATGTTAATAAAAATCTCACAAAATTCTTCTAAGTCCCTCGTCCCCTAGGATCTACTGAAAAGACGTGCAAAGTCATTTTCAGAGCTCCTAGGCCTTCCTATAAGAAGTTTACTAAAAAGATGCTTCATATAACACTTAGGTTAAGTTTCAGAGTTGATTCTATAGTACCGAAGCTGGACTTAGAAATAATTTCACTCTCGCAACCTTATGGATGGTTGGAGACACTCCAAACCCCAATACCGGGTCCGGGTGTTCTGGGCATATACTGGGGGGACTCCCACTAACTAGGGACCCCTGACTGTACCCGGGATAAGCATATCCCTATGCCCCCTTTTACCTTTCTGGTCTATGCTGAAGCAGGGCATCCTGGCAGTGAGCCGCGTAACTGCTTTCCAGAAAGGATTTTTTCCGGAGGTGTCACGGGACTATAGGAGTGCTTACCACAAACCGGGCTGGACCACGAGGCCGAGGTGGGGATACAGGAAAACCACCGCCCTACAGCCGCGTGAGCGGGTCCGGTAAGCAGAGTAGTGTGGATAGCCTGGTTCGGGGCAGGAGAGTGTAGAATCGTAGAGGTACTTGCCGGAGTCGGGGTCGGAGAGATCAAGAGTAGTCGGAGTCAAGGCCAAAGTCGAGGAGAGGAGAAGGTAGAAGTCCGTAGGGCGAGCCGGGGTTCGAGGGTGCCAGAGGTCGGGAGTCCAGATTCAAGCAAGGGTCTGTAATGGAAGACAAGAGCAGACTGCGAAGTAGCTTGTAGCAAGCACAACCAGAGACTGACTATGCTCAGCAATCAGCTCTGGGCTGGTAGCACTATATACTGATAGGAGCCAATGAGAACCACCAGCGGTGATGTCAGATGAAGGTAGAGCGCTGATAGGCTGAGGCAGGATGCAGGGCAGGTGTGGGAGGAACAAGTACATTGGCGGCAGTGGAGATGGACATAGTGGTGCGTGCGCGCGATGCGCGCAACGGAAGGGGAGGAGTGAGTATGCAGGGAAGGGAATCAGAAGCCGTCGACGCGCGCAGGGGTCTGCCCCGGCGGCACGCATGTGCAGAAGGAGATGCAGGGAGAGAGGAGAGGCCACGGGACCGGACGCCGCGCCCCGGTGGCGGAGGTAAGAGCTGAAGCGGGTGCCGTGGGTGGCGGCCTTAAAGTTATCCCCCCCCCCCCCCTTCAGGGTCGGACTCCGGACGATCCATACCAGGCTTAAGCGGAAATTTGAGATGAAATGCCCGGACCAGCGGTGTGCTGTGTCGGATCTGAGAATTGGGTATGTATGGTTTTAATAGAGAACTATGAAAGGTAGAGGGAATCTTCATAGTTGCAGGTAGTTTCAGTCGGTAGGTAACCAGATTAATCCTCTCCAATATAGAGAATGGACCGATAAATCGGGGTGCCAGCTTCGGGGATGTGACTTTTAACAGTATGTTCTTTGTGGATAGCCATACCTTCTGACCCGGGGCATAATTGGGTGGTTTCTGACGATGGCGATCAGCCTGTCTCTTCTGCATAGCAGTGGCCCATCTGAGATTATCCTGAATCCTAGACCAGGAAGCTTGAAGATCCTCTCTTCTGCGGCCCGGAACTTCTGTACTAGGTCCAGACTGAGGAAGGGTGGAGGGATGAAAGCCAAAATTAGAAAATAATGGAGACTGTAGTGTGGACTCATTCCTGAGATTATTATGAGCGAATTCTGCCCAGGGGAGTACAGTAGGTCGAGCCAATTGTCCTGAGAGTCAGATATGAAACAATGAAGGAACTGCTCCAGGGACTGATTGGTTCGTTCAGTTTGACCATTGGTCTGTGGGTGGAATCCAGAGGAGAAGTGAAGCGCCACGTTAAGTTTTTTACAGATGGCCCTCCAGAATCTCAAGACAAATTGCGACCCACAATCAGAGACTATGGTTTGGGGTGACCCATTGATCCTGAAGACTTCCCTCACAAATACCTCGGCAAGTTTAGGGGCGCTGGGTAGGCCTTTGAGTGGGATAAAGTGTGCTTGTTTAGAAAAGCGATCAACCACTACTAGTATAGTGTCCATACCCTTAGATTTGGGGAGGTCGACAATAAAGTCCATCGAGAGATGTTCCCATGGTTGATCGGGAATGGAAAGGGGTTGCAGGAGTCCTGGAGGTTTATTCCGTGGTATCTTGTTTTGTGCGCAGGTGGGACATGCTGAGACGAAATGTTGAATGTCCTTGCGCATGCCTGGCCACCAAAAGGTTCGTTGCAAGAGGTCGATAGTCCTTTTGATCCCTGGGTGACCTGCCGTCTTGGCCACGTGCCATCGTGTTCGCTTAAGCGTCGACCCACATCGGCTGATTCCAGGTCTGTTGGGCTGAGCATAATGTCACGGGACTATAGGAGTGCTCACCACAAACCGAACTGGACTGCGAGGCCGAGGTGGGGATACAGGAAAACCACCGCCCTACAGCCGCGTGAGCGGGTCCGGTAAGCAGAGTAGTGTGGATAGCCTGGTTCGGGGCAGGAGAGTGTAGAATCGTAGAGGTACTTGCCGGAGTCGGGGTCGGAGAGATCAAGAGTAGTCGGAGTCCAAAGCCAAAGTCGAGGAGAAGGTAGAAGTCCGTAGGGCGAGCCGGGGTTCGAGGGTGCCAGAGGTCGGGAGTCCAGATTCAAGCAAGGGTCTGTAACGGAAGACAAGAGCAGACTGCGAAGTAGCTTGTAGCAAGCACAACCAGAAACTGACTATGCTCAGCAATCAGCTCTGGGCTGGTAGCACTATATACTGATAGGAGCCAATGAGAACCACCAGCGGTGATGTCAGATGAAGGTAGAGCGTTTATAGGCTGAGGCAGGATGCAGGGCAGGTGTGGGAGGAACAAGTACATTGGCGGCAGTGGATATGGACATAGTGGCGCGTGCGCGCAACGCGCGCGACGGAAGGGGAGGAGTGAGTATGCAGGGAAGGGAAGCAGAAGCCGTCACCATGCGCAGGGGTCTGCCCCAGTGGCGCGCATGTGCAGAAGGAGATGCATAGAGAGAGGAGAGGGCACGGGACTGGACGCTGCGCGCCCCGGCGGCGGAGGTAAGAGCCGAAGCGGGCGCCATGGGTGGCGGCCTTACAGGAGGTCTGTTTCTACATGTACCTGGGAATCTGACTCGGCTCCTGGATACATTTTTGGGATGGCCAGCAATTCTGGACCCCGACTAGGTAGACACATTCCGACAACACGTTTACCGCAAAATCCACCCTGAAACTCATAGCCTGAGACTCTCCACTGGTTAGCACTCCTGAAAAGGCAAAAGACACATACATTCTTTATTGCCATACAATTACATTCATTGCAGGTACAATACACAGGTTGAAGAGCTGACACTCTAAAACCTGAAACAGGGCTCTGAGATAACCAGCCGGGCATAATACCTTTATTGATGGCCTGGTTACCCCTTCACTGTCACACCAGGAAGTTGAGTTACCTCTCGTTTTCAAGTACGGAGTTATAAAAATACATGGTCGCATTAAAAGAACAGAGATATACAGTCAAAAAAGTAGAGTTACCTCATAGCAAACAGGGTAGAAGTAAAGTATTAGAGGATTTCAGATACACTTTAGAAGCAACCAGGTGAGTTTAAATAGGGAGATGTTCTATGGTTGAAACCATAAATGGGAACAATGATTATCGCACAGCTGTGGGCTATGTAGTCTATAGTAGAGATGTGGAAATCCGTCACTGGAGTTCGCGAACATGGCAAAATTAACTTTTTTACCCGTTAACTTTGTTCAAGAAAAATACTGTGTATGTTGCCAAACTATTTCAAGGGAATTGACCATAAGTGGTCTTCCCTGGAAGGTGTCAGAAGGTGTCCCACGGAATTGCAATGCTTCGTAATGTTGGCATTTATCTCAAGCAAGGGTCTGTGTGTGTATGAAAAAACTAACCTGCAAAGGAATGATAAAAAAAAAAGTAGTATCACATGTAAAATCCCTTCATAGGGAGAAAATGAACATAAAAGATTTCATCCATTAACAACGATGAATCCGAGTACCAGGGTTGGACCATGGGTGGAAGGGAACTCGATCTCTAGCTGAGTGGGTGCACATTCATCACACGTCCTGGTTTATGAGTGAGTCTTATCCTTAAAACATTATTAAAAAAACAAATATGTGCAGTACAGATGTGCGAATTTGTTCCATTTCGGTTTCCAAATTTGAGAATTTTCACAAAACGTTTCATAGGTTTTTTTGGGCCCAAAAAAGTGATTTGCACTTTAAATTTGGCTGAAATGTAAAAAAATAAATCACAATGTACGTAGAATTTTTAGGAAGGTTGCATTAAAATATTTAGGTCATATGACCAATGTCCACCTGCGCATTGGCCAAGTGACCTTGCACATTTTCCATGGCCACCTTGCCGTGTTTTAGTGTGGATAATTTGAAACAAGTTCCCCACATTTCTAGTGTGCAGCTATAAAAACTCAAACATGATCATGGCTGTCCAATAAAAGGAATCATCACCCACATCTCATATTAGGACACGTGGGGCCAAGCTTTTCACATACTTTTAATTATTTGCTCTTTATTCTCCTTACATACGGTTAGGGAAATAGATTTGTCCTGAACTCCATTAATCGGGCTGTCCCAAAAAGCTAAGAAAAAAATGATTTGCAAATCATTTACCAATATCCTGATCCCTGAAAACATATCATCGTCCTAAAGGTGAAGGTTTCACTTGCTTCATTGGCTTCAAAAATAGCGTTTTTCATTTTTAAGTGTGGAGACTCCCTGACTATTTGTTTGTTACTGCCCTACTGGTACCAGCACCGTGTATGTATGTATGTATGTATGTATGTATGTATGTATGTATGTATGTATGTATGTATGTATGTATGTATGTATGTATGTATATATATATATATATATATATATATATATATATATATATATATATATATATACACACACACACAGAGGCACAGTCAATATAGGGGACTGACAGGGGGGGAGGTTTGACTATGGGAAGGGATGGAGTGTCCTGTTTAAAGTCCATGATGATTGATTGTCCCAAGCAGGGGTGGAATTACCTAATTGGTAACTCATCCATATGTTTATATCATTTGGTACTAGTGACAGAGGAGGGAGAGGGAGTAGGGGGTATGTGACCTTTTATTGGACCAACAAGTAGTGGATATGTTTCAAGCTTCCCAACCTCTCAGGGTCCTTCATCGGATATTGTCCTGAGAAGTTTGAGAGCTTGTAACATCTCAACTACTTGTTGGCCCAATATAAGGTATCATACCCCCTACTCCCTCTACCTGCTTTGTTACTACATGGAAGAACGGACCAACACGGCAACCCACCCATCTCTTTGCACTAGCATTCTTGGTGCCGATTTATTGTTTGTTTTCTGCTTTGCTGTATATCAGTGAGACAATGCTATATTCAGAAGTAGATGGTTGATAACAATACATTCTTCAGCTTTTCCTTCTATCTCCAAACCTTGTCTATTTTTACCAAAAACGTCCTTTTCATTAACACTTGTAAAACACAACACTACGTATAATAAATACAATGGTATGCATTGTAAATTCTATTGTCCATATCAAAGTTGTTTCATGCATCATATCATTATACTTGTAAATACCAGCACCTCCAAGTTAACGTCCTTCCCTCGTAGTAAATCCCAGAGCTACAGTATTGCAAATAAAAAAGCATATCAAAGTGAGACTCGGAATAACAGGTGGTTTATACCGTGATTAGCAAAAGTCCCAGGCAGGGTTATTTTTTTTCATGTAATTTCCACCACAATCTGCTATGCCAGAAATGGCTAACAAGCTGCCGTTTAAATAAATAAAATAAATAACAAGACAGGAGAACAGTATATCCGAACATAACGTCCATAATATGTGTCTGACTCAAGTTATGTTTTGTACATTCTGTGAGTTAATTATATAAGTTCAAAATGTTGTATTTTTGTATTTTTGAGTTAAGCTTGAGCATTTGATTTATACCTTTTTACTTTATTTATGTATAATGTAAACATGGAAAATTGTAAAGATGTGTTGAAATCTGTCATGTTTACAATATGTGCATCAATACAATCAGCACCCCGACAAGTGATCCGTTCTCCTGTGGTCGATCGATGAAGATTCGGCTCGGGGGTTCACTAAATCTCAGTCAGTGCTTCAGAAGAGTCCCCAAGATGCAAAGCTCTATGAGGTAGATCATGTGACCAGGCAGTCACTAGATACAATTTGTGCACTGTTAGGCTGCGGACATGGTAACTTCAGTCGCGCGGAGGCCGAGGGAAACCGGGTGCTTTCCCTGGCCATGGTACGTGCGCCGTCCGTGGTCGTGTCTACCTGCGTGCCAGTGACGTCACAGAGCTAGTTCGCCCTCATTGGGCGAACCACTCACGTGACCGGCCTGTCGCGTCAAGTAATCAGAGCCTGTCTCAGAAGAGGAAGGGGATGTGACTTTGTAAATAGATGCTATAGAAACAAAAATGCTTGTTACATTAGAATACATTAAAATGTCCTTACATTTTTTTAAAGTATTTTCTCATAGTACAGAACTGATTTTTTTTTTTTTTAAAACAGGCATGTATTATATTGCTTGTACTGCAGCGCTTCACAGATGAGTTTCAGTAAGTTTTTTCTTTCTGACATTGGCTTTATTTAAAAAAAAAAAAAGCAGAGCTAAACATTCCATGCAATAAAAAAATCCATGTAAAATTAAATAGTCACAAAAAAATAAGTCCATAGATTAATGTGTTATTCTCATGATTTCTTGAAGGTGAAGTTTAGTAGCTTCCAAAATTATTTCTGCAGGGCCCCTCAACACAATCTGTCCACTACAACAGATAAATCATTAGCAGCCTGCACGGCTTGAGCAGCGAGTAAGTACATACTGTATATTGAACGCACGTCCTCACTTACAAGTGAGCTACTGTAAATGTAGTGAATTTGGAATTAGAGGCTAAACCGGACATCACACTGTGGCCAGAACTACTACTATTTTAAGGTAGGCTTTTAAAGCTGCAGACCAAGCAATATCCTACCTGTGTGTTAAAAAGAAACGGCAGCTCGGGCTGCTGCTTTAAAGCCCTCTAATGAGTCCGCTGGGAACAGGCTAATGAACTCTGCCTGCTTTCAGGCTGGTATTTAACCCTATAGCGCACAGGAGAGAAAGAAACAGAACATAGTGTAGTCTGTAAACACTTAAAGCTGCAGTTAAATCTTTTTTTTTTTTTATGTATTTTTTTACTTCAATAGTTTCATGTGGGCAATCTCTAATTACCTAAAGAACTGCATAGCTGCCGGTCAATTTGTTCTCCGTTTATTGATCGGCAAAGTTTGGCGACATCTTTAAATATGGGGAATGTAAATCGTTGCTATAGGAACAAGCATGCCTGTTAAAATAGAATACAAGAAAATTGTTCTTTCAAAGTTGTTTTTTTAAAACAGAAAATGCTGAAAGTATTTTTTCTTACTACAGAACTGATTTATTAAAACAACACACATGCAGGATATTGCCTGAACTGCAGCTTTAAAAGTACACTCCTGCTGTAAACAATTGCACTTACAAGATGTCTGTAGAACATGGGTAAGCAAAGGATCCAGTACTACAAACACTTTTGCCTAAGAACCCGAAAATAATATTCACTAAGGCTAGAAATATTAAGGATCAAATAGCCCCTAGCCAGATCAAAAATGTGAATCAAAATGTGAATAATAATTGGTTAACCGCTATTAAAAGACCGGTGGGTTTCTTTAAATGTATGAAGTGTAGTAGCTGTAAAAATAATACTCTAACCAGTGGTTCAATTAAAGAATTTGCATCTAATCATACTGTGGAGAGATATAATATCCATGATTTCATATCTTGTGACTCTACATTCGTAGTTTATCTTCTGATCTCACAAAGAAAAGTGCTTAGGCGCTATGTGCAATAAAATAAAATACTAACAATAATAACACAATGTGTACAGGGCAGCCAGGAACACTAGCAGAACAACACCAAAGAGAACACAAAGAACATATACAGACCAGCGCCCAAAAAGAGTCCAAAGTCCCTAATAGAGTCCAAACAGATGGAAGGGAAGATATCCAAATGCTCCAATCACTGTAAAATCTCCAATCCGGGGGTCCCCTGAGGAAGTGACGTCAGTCACGAAACGCGTAGGGTCAAAGGTCACGGTGCCTTGGAGTTACACTGGTTGTGAGAAGTGTCAGTCAAGTGAAGCAGGAAGCATTATCATTGAAGCTGCAGTGCTGGCAAGCAGGAGAGTGTGGAGTTCCCTTACTCGGCAGCCATCTTGGAGTGTGTTTTGAAGCTAGAAGGAAAGACACTACACAGGGAGCCCCTGAGGACCCCCACTGCTACAGGCGTCTGCCCCACTTGTCTACACATGCTTGTTATTCCAGTCCTGCTGTAAGTAGGGTTTTGGGTTTTAACCCCTTGATGACCCTCTGCAACAGGCTCTGTTTTTTTTATTAAATAGTTATTTTTCTTTCAGCTTGACTGTTTTATGTTTATCTTCTGTTAAGTGTTTCATGTTGTTTGTCCCATTTTAACATTACGTATTACACTATTATTTTTCTTTGTTTCTGTCCCTATGTCACGGACCCCCGGATTGGAGATTTTACAGTGATTGGAGCATTTGGATATCTTCCCTTCCCTCTGTTTGGACTCTATTAGGGACTTTGGACTCTTTTTGGGCGCTGGTCTGTATATGCTCTTTATCTTCTGATCTGTCCATGTAACAAACACTATGTGGGGCGGACAAAAAGGAAATTTAAAACACGGATGTCAGAACACATTAGAAATATTAAAGTGGGTTTAGTGTCTCAAACCACTTTAGATTATGTCATAACAAAGACCCAACCGGTATTAGGTTTTTTGGTATTGAAACATCCAAATTGCATTACCGAGGGGGAGACAGAGTGCTGTCGATCAATCGGCTAGAAACTACAGTTCAAATTAAAAACCTTGGCACAGATGGGATTAAATTTGGACATTGATTTGGTATCATTTCTATAGATCAATAGTTTGTGTTTACATATTTTTAGGCTTTTTGGTTGATATAAACATTATTATTGTTTATTATTATTTTCTTGATGAGACTTATTATTATTGTATTTTTTATATAATAAGGGTATGCAACTGTATTTGGTTATATGTGTTTATTATATTTGTCCATATCTGCTTATGCTGTCCTCTTATTAGTACAATTTTTAATTCCTAATAGCTTTTATGCAAAATATGCATGTTTGCTAGGTATATCTTTATATATTTTAATTCTTAGCCCTATTAAGGGAAGGGTATATAGGGACAGGGCTAGCAGCTTCTATACGTGCCCCTGACGAAGCGACGGCGAAACAAGTATGGTGGAAAGTAAGGTGAAGCCGTGAGAGACTGAGATTGAGTGGCCACTTCTGGAACTTCCCTGCTATCCCTAAAGGAGAACTCGCGAGACGCGAGGGGAAGCCCCACGTGATCGGAAGAGTCAGTGGATGTGGAGATAGCTGTTTAAGAGAGGCGGCCCGCGTCTCTCTGCCGGTGAGTGTTTACCCCCACTAAATGGACTATCCGAGGACTGTTACACCGTGAGGGAGGACGCAGGGCGTCTGTTCAGGCAGCGGTGTGAGTGTTTCCTGCAGGGGAGAGCTGGAGTGGGGCTCTCTCATCGCGGATATATCCTTGCTGTTTTAGCTTATGTAACGGGTTTCCCCCCCCCCCAATCGCAGATTATACTGTGGAGGTGTAGGAACATACAATGTTACTCGAATGTGGTGCGTTACCTGTTGGCTCACAGGAGGGCTGAGCTTCCGCCACGGGGAACCTGGGGTATAACCCAACACTATGGGTATTCACTTACACGATGCAGCGCCTCCACCTGCGATGGCTCCCACCAGAGGGGGAGTGGATCCTCGCAGGACAAACACAATGATCACATACACAATGGGGTATAATAACTAAGGACTTTACTAACATGTAATATGACACATCACATTCATAACATAACCTGTGTCCCTCTCAGGAGGAGACACTAACCGTGACGTCTCGCCGGACGATTCCCCAACACTAGGTGATCCCACCCAGTGTCCAAAGAACCCCACCCAATGTCCCGCACTCTTGCAGAGAGTCAATGGGTGACTGCGCAGTCACTATTAAGCTAAGGGCCCGGTGGTGCACTTAGAACTGTAGATACCTGCCGAGCACTCCAGTGCTCGGATCAGCAACGCTTCACAAAGGGTCAGACGCGTGATGAATCCGTCTGATCCTATCCTGGCGATATTCTCTGTGACCCCAACGTGGGTCCGAACTCCGTCACTAGAACCGCAACATCCTCTGAGTCCCTAACTGACGGTATAGCAACGTGACACACCCTGCACTACAGGCCGTCCCTATAGCACAGCATCCTTAAGTGGCTTAAGGGTCAATCTCCTAGGGCATTCGGGGTTGCCTATCCTGTATAGGTAGGTCTTGTACCCACCCTACTCATAATACGGGCCCTGGGCCATGGCTCCCCGGATTGGTTACCGCTATGAACCCCCCCAGTTGCCTCGTACTACGCGCAACGCCGGCCTGGGCAATGGCTCCCCGGATTGGTTACCGCTATGAACCCCCCCAGCGCCTCGCCACTCGCAACACGGACCCTGGGCTATGGCTCCCCGGACTGGTTACCGCTATGAACCCCCCAGCTGTCTCGTGTCACTAATTCACCGAAAGCCTGCCGCAATGCGTCTGCAGACTAACCTTACGCCCCCTTATCCCTTGCTATTCCCCAGCTCTGACTACCATGAGTGACAGGGTCCCTAACCTGAGACTATCTCTGGCAACACTCACACTACTGGGGAATCAGGGCTAACTAGGGCCTTATCTGGGGCCAAGGGGGTGCTGACCTAGTGCAGGGAGTCCCCGGCTCCTGCACCCTACCTCC
The DNA here is from genome assembly GCA_036426205.1 of Ascaphus truei. Classification (NCBI taxonomy): domain Eukaryota; kingdom Metazoa; phylum Chordata; class Amphibia; order Anura; family Ascaphidae; genus Ascaphus; species Ascaphus truei. Next base: position 1,573,230 of record CM071572.1, read on the forward strand.
TTCCTTGGGCTGCCCCTTCCTCTGACTGACTCGCAGGCTCTCTGCCCGCGAAATGTATCCACTTGCTCTCCTGACCATCCTGCAGCCCTATTGGCTCCTATGAGGCACCTGGTGCCTCCCTCGCTAAGCACTATGGGAATTGTAGTCCCTGGGCGCCTGTAATAACATTGGGGCCGCGTGCGTGCCTTTCCTACACCTGCACTAACCCCTAATGGCCGCCGCAATCTCTCCCTACCTCTCGCGCGACTCTCCTGGCTGGCTCCTACACTCGCGCGATCACTGCGCATGCGCGAGTGGTGGAGTAATGGCGGCGCTCTCTTCGCCGGCCACCGGGAACTCAGAGATGCGACCGCGGCCTTAGCAACGGCCCGATCGCGTCCCCGGCAACCGGCCCGCTCGCGGAGACAGAGCACCGCTCCCTGCAACGGCCCCCACCCTTGGGATGGCCGTCGGGTCTGCCGCACCCGGCATCTCTCCTGGCCATGGAGGCTCCCTAGGATGTCGAAGGGGGAAACAGGTGACCTGGCTACACTTAATAAATTGTTTTGTACTTGAGAGCGCTGTCTCTCCTTCTTTCTTCTTTTTCTTATCCTATAATTGTATCTATCTGGTAGCCTATTACAGCCCACCAGCTCATACGGAGATTGACTACGTGGTTTCATCTTAAAGAACAGATCCAGCTGAGACCATTTGCTTTTTGCCCTTGTTCTACTGACATCTTGTAAGTGCATTTCTTTATAGCAGGAGTGTACTTTTAAGTGTTTACAGACTACACTATGTTCTGTAGGTCGTTTTTTCTATCTACTGTGACTTTTTCTCTCTGGGTGAGAGTCTGGGCCAGCTGCAGGGAGAGTATCAGTCCATTTCTGTTTAGACGGTAATATATTGCATCCCATATTTTGATTGGTATATATTGTTTAACGCAGTTCTGTTTTTTCTATATTTGGTATTTAATCCTGTCACTTCTTTGTTCAGCAGCTATGCATATTATTTTCATGCCTAAGGCTGCGTCCCCACTGGCGCTAACCGCGCTCATGCTTGAGTGGTGATGTCACTAACTCTCCAAGCATGAGCGCGGGTGCCCTGTGAATTTTGCGAGCGCGCGCAAGGGGGGTGGGAGGCCAATTGATTGCGCTTCAAACGCTCTTTTTTTTTTACTTCTCAAGCGCCAAACGTACGTGCCTGCGCATGAGCGCGCGCCGCGCGGGCGGAGAAGTGAGAATTCACATTGCACAAAGTAAACTCGGCAAGCGCCGCCCGCTCAGCACTAGCAGGAACGCAGCCTTATAGTTAGAGAGAGAACCGACACGTCACAGTGACCGTCACGGAACTTCTACGTCTTTCGTGCATACTGTAAATCAGGGATGCGCAATCTTTCTCCCCTGCGCCCCCCTGCCAGCTCTCCCCCGCCCTGCTCGTGCCCCCTCTCCTTACCTTGGCTCCGGCATTCGGACGTCACAGCGTCATGTGACATCACGTTGCCATGGCGATGCGTCGCCAGAAGCCATCTGAGCCAATGTAAGGGACCTTACAGAGGCCTTCGCTGATCCCCCGGCATTTAATTTAAATGCCTTTGGGAAGAGCGCGGGGCCACTGTAAGTGCCACGCCCCCCCCCAGAAGATTTCACTCCCCCACCCCCAAGTTTGTGCATCCCTACTGTAAATAATCTTTGCCAGGAATCAACACCTATTACACTTACTCTAACGCCTGTGCGTATTACATGACCCAAATTATTGGGGCACCAACATGGAACTTGGAAAAAATATTCAGCTGAGGGAACATTTGGGAAACGGTGATCATAACATGGTTTCATAAAAAATGATTGATCAAAAACTATATATACTGTATGAGATCAACAAACTCTTAATTTTTTGGGAAAAAAATGTTTTTAACAGATTTTAGTTACAGTAACTAAGAAACATGCTACAAATAATATATTCCGTGGAAGTTCTCCCAGGAAAATATACAGAAGATAACTGGGCAGTGTTTAAATCATTGTTAGATGGGTATATATATGTATGTATATTAGTGTATACCTATGGATAATAAATCCAGCTTTGGCCCACAGAAAGGTTTCCCAAGTCCCAGAACTGAACCTTTCCCTGTACCCCCAATGTTGGTTGAGAGAGATTTGGGCCATTCGCTGCAGGAGTGTCAAACGGGCAGATAAGGTGAATTGCCTAAAGGGTCCATACTTTTGAACTTGCTTATTAATTACTTTGATGTAGTCATAGAGAGCATATCTGCTAATTACACTAAATGATGTATGGCAGTAAAAACAGAGCACAGGGTTATTTCTGTTTTATAATCTGGGCAGGTAAATGGCGGATGAGGCTTAATACAGATTAATGTAAGGTTATGAAATTGGGAAGCAACAATAAACACGCTACTTACAAATTAAATGGGTCAAATTTAGGTCGATCCTTGATGAAGAAGGATTTAGGGTTGCTTGTAGACAACAACTTTAGTCATAGTGCCCAATGTCAAGCAGTAGCTGCAAAGGCTAATGGTTTGTGCGGAAAAACGGGGTATAGAGAGGAGATTCCACGCCCCTCCAAAATAGAAACAGTAGTAGATCATGATGTTCTCCAGCGCATAAACTCAGCCCATCAAAAATGGATATGTGGAAGATAAGAGAAAAACAAGGGGATAGTATTCTGTTTCAAGGCTTCAAGCAATTATAAACCATATAATGTATTGGATCACCTGGGTGTGTCCTCCTCCACTATCTATATGTTGATAGTAATTCTTTAGATTGTTATGCTTGGCAAAATAAGGGTTATTGGGTATATTATTCCCTTATATATGACCTAAGCATGTTCTTAATTACGTGTATCATTGAACACGCAGATCTTTAGCTGTGTGCTCCCGTATAAGGCGTGTCATTTTAACCATGTAGTTGGCATATAGTGAAGCCTATGTTATCCAGGATACCCAGGTTAGATTAAACCAGATTGTTGGATATAGGAAAATGAGTGAAAAAAGAGAGGAAAAAATGTATATACCATGAAAAGATAAGTATTTAATTATAGACTTTAAAATAAAACTGTCAAATAAACTGCACTCACAGCCACCCCATTGTTGTAGCGCTACCGAAAGGTTTTTGTCAAGAAGCTGCTCAGATCACCCTTGCTTCCTCCGAACCTGTCCACGGTTGGAGTTTGTGGGAGCGGCTCTTCCTGTTTCCCTCCGTTCAATCTGTCTCGCGTCTCCCATTCCTCCAAGATGAAGTTGGTCGGGATTACCATTGCCTCTCCTACCCCAGCTTGTGCACAGATGGGGGCAGTCGGACCGGCGTCGGATTCCTCCGGAGAAGTACGCGTCAGCGTTTTTCTTTACATCAGATGTCGGAGCAGGGCGGGCAGATTTGAGTTCAGAGCGCTTTCGCAATGGTATGGTGGCCTCAAAAAGAGGTGTGCTAGAGCCTGTTTCAGAAGAGGAAGGGGATCTGACTTTGTAAATGGTTGCTATAGGAACAAAAAATGCTTGTTACATTATAATACATTGAAAATGTCTTTAAAAATAGTTTTTTTTAAATGCTACAATTATTTTCTCATAGTACAGAACTGATTTATTAAAAACACACATGTAGGATATTGCTTGAACGGGAGCATTAACCATAGGAAGGGTGTTGATCAACGAGAAATCTGATTGTCATTGCTGCAGTCTGGAAGGATTTTTTTCCCCTTTTGAAACATAGGGGCTATGACAGAGTCGTGGACTCTGTGTATGCTACAGAGAGATTGCATTGTGTGGGCTTTCCAGTATGGGGGAGATTAACTCTGGAGAAGCAATCTGCAGGTGCACCTGGTTAATTCAGACTGAACTCTTGTTTGCAAGGGTTTAAAATGTAGTCAGCAGGCTGCCAGTGGATAGACTTTCCCCAACTAGAAAGGACGTTGGGGGGAACAGTTCCCCAGGCCTTATGGATGCAGGGTTTTCTGGGACCAACTGGGGCCCAGACCCAGCAAACGGAATCTCCATGAAACTGAACAAGCCTGCTGGATGCAGGACTCCTCTACCAAGAGAAGAATGAGTGAATTTTTGAGGGAACACGGGATAGTACAAAGGATGGTACAAAGGATGGTACACAGGATGGTACACAGGATGGTACACAGGATAGTATGTATTAATGGTAAAACATTATATATATATAAATATCTTTTATATTTATATCCCATTGAGATGACCAAGTACCACCCGTTGAGGGGTCTGACTTCCTATGGCTTGATGGAAAACCTGCATTTCTCTGATGTAATGTGCACCTGTAAAAATTCCTTTTGTATTCCTGTTTCTTAATTTAATAGGTGTGTGAAGTTTGCAATGGACTCTACTGCTTCTTTACATAAACAACTACTCTCCTAACATCACCATACCCTGTGGTGCAACAGTAGTATTAGGTAATTGAAGAAGAGGGGCCGTAGGTTTAAACAGTGCTGGCAGAGGACAAGATTAAACTGATTGACTATATCGGGAAATATCAGTCCACAATCAACAAACTCATTAGAAGGCAGAGTTCCTGTCATGCAAGATTGTGGCAAGCTCAGCTCTTCTGCCCTGAACACGGGAAAATATTATCAAAAGACTTCATCCAAGACTATTAGGGCTAAGTCCCGGTCAGGGTAAGCTCCTTATTTAGAGGTCCCTGCACATAGGAAAGTCTAATTTTTGGCCCACCAGGAAGTGTGTCTTTTCTTATGTCGTTTGTGTATCTCTGTGTGTATGCCTTTTCATGAGAATAAATTCACAATTTATTTCACTTTACCTGTTTTGCTCAATGAATGATCCTGGTAAAAAATGTGTAAATGCCGGGTGTCCCGTGACACTTACATAATCAAGGATTGCCCTCATATTATAAAAAATCTACCTGTATTTTGTAACATAGCATGGGCCAGTCACAGTTCTAGCAGGTAATTAGTTCTAGCAGGTAATTACTGATATAATCAGGAAAGAGTGAGTCATTCCGCTAATTTGTAGCTCAGTGAGCTGAAAGCCCACATCGTGTCTAAAAATAATCCAGGCACATTCAGTTTTCAGTTCTGTCATCAGCGCTGTAATAAACACAGAGTTTATGTGAAGAAATGAAGCAAGAGTTTGGCAGTACGCAAACCTGATGCAAGAGGCGCTGGAATATAATGTATTTTACCGATAAAAATCACATTAAAAAGATCTAATGCAATTTTCTTTTCCAAAAAAAAAATCTTGAGCAAACCTGATAGATGCCCGGCGCTTGAGATATTGGTTATCTGTGTGAGATTGCGGATTTTCCCGGTGAAGTCTATGTTGTATTTGAATTTTTTTTGTAAGTGGGAATACACCCTAAAATAGGGGGTGGGAGCTGCATATGGGTGGTGCAGAGAGGCGATGAAAACAGCTTTTATTTAGCATGCAGCGTAACACGCACACATTTCAGTCCTTCCTCTGACAGCAGGTTTAAGAGAGTGCTATTACACTACTTTATAGAGCTCTAATCAGGTAAGTCAGGTCACGGTTCTAAGCAGACCTAGCACCGGGTTATATTAATCCATTCTGGCTGAAAATTGCACACACACACAGCGTAGCTTCATAAGGAAAGATCATATATCCAGTATATAGTGCATACAGTGCAGACGGGGTCACCCAAACCCAGGACACACCTTCCCGGTACATTTTGTGACTTACAGCACTTTCTCACATACACACAATACAAATGTGCAGTAAGCAGGAGAGGGTGCTGCTCTAACTGAGAAGTCACAATGTAACAGGAAACGTCCTTTTACCCTGGACAAGGAAATCCTCTTAATCGGAGAAAGAACTGGCACTCCAGGACCTGGGTACAAAAAGATTTATTCCACAGAAATTACGGGATCAATACATATGTGTAATGCAGTTAGAGTTGCCAGATGCCTTCTCCAAAAATACTGGACACAATGGTGAAAGGTGCAACGTGCTCCACACACGCGCACCTCTCCGCTTCATGCTGTTCGCTCCTCTCATTGGCCAATCCCCCAGGCTCATGACACCTCCTGATTGGCTGCTGCTGGGTAATGCAGCCAATCAAGATGGAGGAAGCTGCCCAGCCCCGTAGCATTAGCCCTGCCCTCAGGGAACCCCCCCCCCCCCCCCCCCCCCCCCCCCCCCCCCCCCCAACCGGTAAGGTCACTATGTCCAGAGAGGTAATACCGTACACATACATGTCTAGTATTACCTCTAAGATTTTACTGGACAGTGTGTCCAAATACAGGACAGTCCAGTTCAATACTGGACACCTGGCAACCCTAAATGCAGTACTGTTTGCATGCGGACTCCAGCTCACTGATTAGAACACGGTATGAACCAGCTCTCTCTCTGATCTAATTAGCACACACCTGCTTGGACTCCCAGAAGCCTATACTATCCTGCTAAAGTGTCAGCCCTGCTGCCAAGGGCTATTTCTGTAAACTTCAGACACTGCTGCTTATTTGAGATGGAATGGTTAGCATTGATTCTGCTGGATGAACCTTTTTGTTGTTGTTTTTGGACTGTTTCCGCTGAATAAAAGCCAATATTTCTGTTCATCTGAGCATGTGTTTGCAGCCTCTTATTGACCTCACAACGCCCCCCAAAAGTCCTGGACGATTCACTAACACCGACACGTCCTAATCTCTAAACCATTCCAGTAAATCTTAACCTGACCAAAGATGTTAATTTTAAGAAACAAACCATTTTCTTATTAATGGCGGGTTCTGGCCGTCCTGCAAATGTAACAACACCAGGGCACCCAGCCTGCTTCTAACAAATTACATTCCCATTAAACTAAAAGACCCTTCACACATCTTTAACTGTGAATAACCGCACATCTCTCTATACTGAAGAGCAGATCAGAAAATATGGGTTTCTGCCACAACACAAGGGAACACGAAGTGGCCAGTTGCTTCTCACTGGCGCCAGGAGAGATGTGTGCCCAAAAAATGGCACGGAAAGTTATGATATAGAAATTACGACCAAATGACCCCCGGACAGTACAAATGATATAGGGTCATCCTTTAAGGTTGGAGGAAAGGAGATTTCACCCGCAACAAAGGAAAGGGTTCTTTATAGTAAGGGCAGTTACAGTGTGGAATTCATTACCCATGGAGACTGTGATGGCAGATACAATAGATATCTTCAAAAAATGTTGAACATCATTCAACAACATACAACATCCTATGAAAGTTGGTCGTCTCAAAGTGGGACCCAACCCAGCCACTTTATGAAACACTGCTACTGCTTTGTGCTACTCCACAGCAGGCTCCAGTACGCATGTCCAGTGTGGGAACAATCTGTCCATGTCAAGAAGCTTGATCCTGTTCCACTGTTATTGTGGAATAGCAGGATGTCTAAAGTCAACCTCAAGGGACAGCCTGTACTTACTGGCTGGCCTTAGCAGCATCTGATATCACGAGGAAGGCAGCAAGCAAAAGGAAAGATCAGGCCAGATAAAAGACCCAATGCATCCAATATATAGTTATACAGGAAACACGCACACAATTTCCCCCTTCCTATACACACAATTTCCCACCTCCTGCACACACACACACACAATTTCCCCCTCCCACACACACACAAACACACAAGTTCCCACTTCTTACACACACACACACAATTCCCCCCTCATACACACAGACCCACACGGGGGAGGGATAAGGCTGCTCCAACCATGTGTGCTCAGCCATACGGGGGCGGGGAAGCAGGCAGGAGCAGGAGGTCTGTGGGTAGTGATGGCCCGGCCCCACAACAAGCAGATGTAGAGAGCAGCAGCCAGCACGGAACTAGAGACCAACTTCCAGCGCCGGCCTGCAGTGCTCCCGGGCCCCCCCCCCCCCCTCGCATTGCGGGGTTTAGCCACACGGTGGTTACGCCACTGTCTCCGGACATGCGAGCTGCACAAAGTGTTTCTCAGACGACATGTCCAGAGACCTTGGCTATGCTTTACAGCAGGGGTGCGCAAATTGGGATGGCCAGGATTTTGTTTGAGGAGGCGTGGCTGTTGCAGAGGCCTTGCGCTCTTCGCGAGGCATTTAAATTAAATGCCAGGGGACCGCGCGAGGCCTCTGCAACCTCAACTTCCCTGGATTCAGCCAGCTTACGGACGCGTTGCCATGGCAACACGGCATCAAATGACGCTGTGGGGTCGGGTGACGTAACGAGGCCAGATGAACCCCAGGAAAGGATGGGCAGGGGCCAGGGTACAGGGTCCGGGCTTAACCTTTATTATGCTCGTCCCTGGGCCCCTTTCCATCACAGATGTACTGTTCTGCACGCTGTTATTCGCAGACTCATTGGGGATGGAATAAATCCAACTGGAGTCTGCATTTAGCCTGAGGATTACCAATATAACCGCCTTGTTGCATGTAATGGAGATACTATGAGATTGGAGAGGCTGAAGGCTCGGAGGGCAGACGGGGGATTGAGCTGATTAACGACTCAAAGAATCATTGGATGGGACAGGAAGAAGGGTAGAGAAAGCCACTGCTAATGTTTGGGAAATGTCTTTAGAATTAGTCCATGCTAAATAAGGTTAATCATATATTAACATACTTTTCCCATTGTTTTGTCATTGTACTGAATTTGATATTTGGGAAATATAGTTTATTTTAAGTTTATCTGCAATTGGTAAAAAAAATATTTTGTTAATGCACGCAAAAAAAAGCAAGTGACACGTATCAATGCAAAAGTGGTGCATTTTGGGGGCAAAAAACTCTCCCATATATATCAAGGGAAAATATCCCATTCAAAAGATTTTTTTCTCTGATACATCAGGGGCAGTGATTTTGCCCCTCAATTGCCTCGGTTTTGCCCTAATACATATGTCCCAAAGTATACTTAGAAAAAGTGTGTTGTGAGTGACTCACACAGAGTTTGTAAAGAGCAAATCAGTTTTGAGATTTCTGGTGCAGGAAGACGGGCGGGCTTTTTAAAAGTGTTCTTGCGTGAATAGCAGAGCTCCGGCTTCGGAAAAGTCTGCCCGGAATATTGTCTAAGTCCCACTTTTTTGTGGCCAAATTCTGAGAATTGAACGTAGCGGTTGTGGCTGGGATTGCGAGCCGATTTTAGTTCCAGGACGTTTGGAGCTATGTCGCGGTCAAGCAAAATCAAGTCCTCCGGAGAGAAGGGAGCGTTAGCGCCTGGAACTGAATGCTGATTTGAGTTTCAGGACATTTCTGGCTAAGTCCCGGTCAGGGTAAGCTTCTTATTTAGGAGCCCCTGCCCCTAGGAAAGTCTAGTTTTGTACCCCAGGCCCCCGGGAAGTGTGTCTTTGCTTATGTAGTTTGTGTATCTCTGTGTGTTTGCCTTTTCATGCGAATAAATCTACAATTTATTTCACTTACATGTTTTGCTCAATGTATGATACTGGTAAAAAGGTGTAAATGCCTGGTCTCCCGTGACAACCTGTGTAACGCCTGAGCTATTAGTTAAGAATAGAGATGTATGTACTATAGATATGTCTCCTTTGTAAGCCTGTGCATGTTTGTCTAACCGCCCAAATCAAAAGCACATATTGCCCCCCTTCCGTAAGTGTACATGGAAAACAACCTGCCTATTAGGGAGAGAGGTGTGTGTTTGTATCCCCAGGTGGTTATGACTGCTTCTGCGCATGCGCGTGTGGTGCTGAGCGCGTCTGCGCATGTGCACAGTTTGTTTCCCCTTTTCTATGCATGCGTGAGCTGTGCCGGATGCTTCTGCATGGGCGCGGCAAAAAGCAATGCCCGCTTATGCGCATGTGTGCAGCCACGGCTGATTCGACTGCCGCTTCTGTGCATGTGCTGCCAACGGCCGCTTCTACTCCTGATATTCAATGCGCATGCGTGGACATTGATAACCACTTGTGCAAATGCGCAGGCATCGCTGGTCACTTCTGCAGGCCGATTCTGCACGTGCGCCGTCCCATTCTGCACGTGCGCAGTCCCATTCTGCACATGCGCAGTCCCATTCTGCACGTGCGCAGTCCCTCACTTCCGTTACAATTTTCGTCCCCATAAAGACTTTATTCCCTGTGAGATTTTTGTAGGTGCCACTGCCAGCTAAGAAGTTTCACTTAAAAAAAAAGGGACATATTCGATATATAACTTGTGATGCAGTGAAACTGATGGTCCCTTATTATACTGGATATATAATGCCAAGATATATTTTAGATTGATGTACATTTTTCAAAGTGGCTTCAGAGAAGCAAAATAGCCATTGGTTTCAATTTTGGACAACAAATAAAGTCGCAGGATCAGAGGATCATTTTACACAGTGTTGTAAACATGTAAAATTCATAAGAAAAAAACTCTTGGAAATAGGATTTCAAAATATTGTACATATGTGTGGTGTACCGAAAAAGTGGCACAGATAACCATGAAAAGTGAGTCAGCACCAGGACATTGTGTGCAAAACGGGAGAGAGAATGGGCTAGATTCTCCATAACTAAGAATATAAACTGAACTTTTCATCGCTAGATTGCCAGGCGGCTTCTCCAAAAATACTGGACACAATAGTGAAAGGTGCGATGCGCTTGAGACATACATACACATCACTCACCTCTCTCTGCTCCATGCTGTTTCCTGATCTCCTTGACCCTACCCCCAGGCACCTGACACCTCATCCTGATTGGCTGCATTATCCAGCAGCAGCCAGTCAGAATGTAGGAAGCAGCCCTGGTCAGGGAAATCCTGCGGCCTCCCAAGCGGTCAGTTCACTTTGTACAGAGAGGTAATACCGGTATACACATACACGCCCAGAGAGGTAATACCGCTATACACATACACGCCCAGAGAGGTAATACCGGTATACACATACACGCCCAGAGAGGTAATACCGGTATACACATACACACCCAGAGAGGTAATACCGGTATACACATAAACGCCCAGAGAAGTAATACCGGTATACACATACACGCCCAGAGAGGTAATACCGCTATACACATACACGCCCACAGAGGTAATACCGGTATACACATACACGCCCAGAGAGGTAATACCGCTATACACATACACGCCCAGAGAGGTAATACCGGTATACACATACACACCCAGAGAGGTAATACCGGTATACACATACACGCCCAGAGAGGTAATACCGGTATACACATAAACGCCCAGAGAGGTAATACCGCTATACACATACACGCCCAGAGAAGTAATACCGGTATACACATACACGCCCAGAGAGGTAATACCGCTATACACACACATGTCAAGAGAGGTAATACTGGTGTAGCCCTTTTTGTGAACCGGCCTGACCCACCCAATCTCACATTGGCCCCTTGTGGTCTAACCGGTCCCTTTTTATCTAAACACCTTTCCTAAGGGACTACTGGTAACTGTATCGCACCTGTGGCTCCTGCTCCCCAACTCCTTTTCTCATGCTCCCCGACTCCTGCTCCCCAACTCCTTCTCTCCTGCTCCCCGACTCCTGCTCCCCGACTCCTGCTCCCCTGTGTCCTGCTCCCCGACTCCTGCTCCCTGACTCCTGCTCCCTGACTCCTGCTCCCCTGTCTCCTGCTCCCCGTCTCCTTCTCCCCTGCTCCCCTGTCCCCTGCTCCTCTACTCCGTTCCCTGCTCCCCGACTCCTGTTCCTCTGTTTCTGCTCCCCATCTCCTGCTCCCCAACTCCTGTTCCTCTGTCTCCTACTCCCCTGTCCCCTGCTCCGTCCCCTGCTCCCCGACTCCTGCTCCCCATCTCCTTCTCCCCGACTCCTTCTCTCCTGTTCCCCGACTCCTGCTCCCCATCTCCTGCTCCTCGAGTCCTTCTCTCATGCTCCCCGTCTCCTGCTCCCCGACTCCTCTCCTGCTTCCCCGTCTCCTGATTCCCCGTCTCCTGCTCCCCTGTCCCCTAGGGTGACAGCGTGATAATGCATGGCATGACAGAGAGGTAACACCGGTATACACATACACGCCCAGAGAGGTAATACCGGTATACACATAAACGCCCAGAGAGGTAATACCGGTATACACATACACGCTCAGAGAGGTAATACCGGTATCACAGACACGCCCAGAAAGGTAATATCGGTATACACATACACGCCCAGAGAGGTAATACCGGTATACACATACACGCACAGAGAGGTAATACCGGTATACACATACCCGCCCAGGGAGGTAATATCGGTATACACGTACACGCCCAGAGAGGTAATACCGGTATACACATACACGCCCAGAGAGGTAATACCGGTATACACATAAACGCCCAGAGAGGTAATACCGCTATACACATACACGCCCAGAGAGGTAATACCGGTATACACATACACGCCCAGAGAGGTAATACCGCTATACACACACATGTCAAGAGAGGTAATACTGGTGTAGCCCTTTTTGTGAACCGGCCTGACCCACCCAATCTCACATTGGCCCCTTGTGGTCTAACCGGTCCCTTTTTATCTAAACACCTTTCCTAAGGGACTACTGGTAACTGTATCGCACCTGTGGCTCCAGGAGATCTGAGCCTCCGCTAGCTGGGAGCCTGGGGAAACCCTTACCATTTACCTGGTGCAGCGCCTCCACTTACCCAGGATCCCCGTTATGAAGATAGCCCTGGTAAGAAATACAATAACACACGTATGCAATAATCCAATAACTAACACTTTACTGAACACACATATAACACATTACATAACATCATGCTCTATCCGCATCACCTTAACCGTATCACCTCAGGCCCAATATCTGATGTTCCCACCCAGTGTCCTGTGATCCCCCACACCCAATGTCTCGTACTCCTACGGAGGTCGTGGGTGACTGCGCAGTCACTAAATTATCTGTTAGGCCTGTTGGTGCACTTATGTCCTGCAGACTTTCACACACGCTGCACACACTGCGCCCAGCACATGCAGCGACAACACACAGCAACGATACACACAACATCCACTGGAACCCGCAGCAAATACCCACTGCTCGCACTCTGTGCCTATTTGCCAGTGCGCACAGCACTACCCGCTGTGGCACTGCCAAACCTGCACCTTACACACCTAAGGGTGACCTCCCTATCTAGGGCCGTCCCTCTTCAGTTACCCCCTGCCCTAACAGGGAATTGGGGCCTGCCTGGGGACGTAAGGAGAACCCTTACCTGGTGCAGGAGCCACTCGCTCCCTGCACGCTTCCTACTCCTTCCTCTGCCTCTTCCCGACTGCCTGAGCAAAGCCCGGGAAATGTATCTATTTTCCCGGGCTGAGCTTCCTCCAGCCCTATTGGCCGCAATGGAGCACCTGATCTCTGTCTCCCTGTGCCTGCCCTCGCGCGATCTCTCCCTAGCTCTGGGGATCCTACCTGCGCATGCGCGACCGGTTTGGAGCCTTCCCTGCGCTTGCCGCCTACTGCGCATGCGCGAGCTAACGCGCAATGGCGGCGACCTCTCCTTTACAAGCCGGGCCGGTGGCAACGCGATCGCGGCCCTAGCGACGGCCCGATCGCGTCCCCGGCAACCGGCCTGCACCGCAATACCTCGCGCTGCTCCCTGCACTGGCCCCCACCCTCGCGAAGTGCCGGCGGGTCCGTCGCAGCCTCCGGCGGCACCCGCTACCACACGGCACTCGCGGAGGGGGGCCAGAAAGTGTAAATTTACCTCAGGGCTACATTCTCCCCCTCGCAGAATCCCAACGATCTCGCTTGTGTAGCAACCATGCAACAGAGGATTATATAATGGAAAATGCATTGTAACTGTTAATTCACATACATTAGGCATTTGTTCACTGGTACCCAACATACCCGCATGGATACCCGAGGCCAGCTGAGTCTCAGAATGGAGTGCCCCTAACTGATTGGGTGAGGGTATCCCAACTTGACTCCTGTGAGTCTTTTGGAGCTCAAGACCAGTCCCTTGCACCAACCCATCGCCTCCCCCTCGCGGAAAAAAATAGTGAGGGGTCCTGGTTATTGACCCTGGCCGTACCCTCCGGTTTCGTCTCACGGGAGACAGGGAGGTTCAGTCTCTTGCCTCGGTCCACCACATGGCGAACATAACGCTCCATCGTGCACCTGGGAGAGGCCACAACTACCAGAGCGGTCTCAACACAGTCTTTGTCCGCTCCAACCATCCCTTTAACGGTGACTTCTTCTGCGGATGGCACAACTTCTTCGGGTAGGCCCGGGTCTCGGGAAGGCCAAGCTTGGAGACTCCTCGTGCAGGAGTATGTGTCGCTCCGGTCCGCTACACCGGATACCTGGATGAGGTCGGATTCGTTCCATGATCTGCAGAGATCTTCTGGGGGAGACACCTCCACCAGGACGCGATGACGGGGTGAGCCCATCGCCCGGGTGACCCTACCTTTGGAGTCACCAGGCTCCACGATCACCGGGGAGCTCACACCCGACACCCCTGGGGCAGTCAACTTACCCCTATCGTTGTCGGCAGGTACTGATCCCAAGCCTGGGACCGCTGGTACCTCGGTGGTAGGCCGGACTGGCTGTTGCAGGGCACACGGGCCCATATCAGGGTCTGCATCAGTGGAGGTGGTTGGCTCGGTGACCTCACTGGAGTGGTCCGCCGGCAGGCGCATCACCACGCTCGGTTGGTCGCTGAAATCACCACACATGGGCGGGGGTACAAACACCTTACCCTGGGCCTCCTGAATCTGTGGTTCTGGCATCAGTGGTTCCTGCTCGGGAACCGGGTCTGGAACCGACATCTGGGGTCCCGACATCTGGAGCTCCGCCTTCAGTGGCTCCGGCTCAGCGTCTGGAAAGTCCATTTGGGCCCACGGCCCCTCCACCACCTTCATCGCTGAAGTGGAAAAATTAGTAGCGGCTTCACCCACCTTGGTAGCACCATCAGGCGCATCTTCCTCCGTAGGTTTCGCCATCAGAGGTTCCTGCTCTACCATTTGAATGTCCCCTTTGAGAGGGTCTGCAACAGGGGTCTGGACACACGGGTCCCCGGAGGACTCTGGAATCAGGACAAACTGATGACAAGCATAACTTACTTTAGGAGAGAGGTCAGGCTCCTCCTCTTCTTTCTCTGCTGGTGCCGCCGCCTGGGGTAGGATAGGCTTTAGGAACCAGGCCCCGCAACACTCACATTGGGGCTCCCACGCCAGTGCACCTCTAGGACAGTCACAAATGGTGCTAAAACACTGGGTAAACGTCTCTCCATCCACCTGGGCTGACTTAAAGCCTATCGGTAAATAGGACAGTGCGACTCCCGCTTTGTAGTCTCCACTCAGGCAAGGACACATTAGCACCGTGACCTCTATTCCTGGCAATTTCCAGGGCTCATACACATCAGGGTGTAACCCCTGGCAGTCTCTCTCGTCCTCTGGGAGGGAACACTCCATTTCTGCAACAGTGTCCTCTGCCGCTGGCGGTTTGGGTTGCAGGAACTGCGCCGCACAGTCAGGACACTTAGGCCCTTGGGTCAGCTCACCAACGGCACACTCACATTCATTCAGACGACCGTGCAGGCATTCTTCCCCATCTACCACGGTCATCGTGAGGGCAACTGGTGACTCAGATGCTCCGTCCATCCAGCCACCCGTCACCTTCCAGTCTTTTAACGCACACGGGCATACAACCATTGGCAAGACTGAATGGGGGGTCCGTATGATTCTATACAGCCAAGGGTGTTTTTCTCGGCATCCCTTGCTTTCCTTAGGGGGAACAGAAATTGCTGATTTCTGCTCAAGACACTCCCTCCCCCTGGTGGACTCTAGAGGAGGGGCAGCACAGTCTTTTGGGGAATGTTGCGAGCTCGGTACCGAGTCACTCACAGTGTGGGGGCGGGGCTCGGGTTTTCCCGCCAGTCCTGGATAACTGTTGGCAACATTTTCCCGCGCGCCCGGGAACTTAGCACGTGGCTTCCTCCGCCTTGAGGGCTTCCCCATGGCGAAACAAAAATAGAATACAATTTAGAAAAAAAAAAATGTCCTGCCCTCGCGCGATCTCTCCCTAACCGCCGAGTCCCTCCTGCACATGCGCGACCTGTCTGGGGCCTTCCCTGCGCTTGCCGGTCCCTGCGCATGCGCGAACCTACGCGCAATGGCGGCGCCCTCTCCTCCAGCCGCCGGGCCGGTGGCAACGCGATCGCGGCCTTAGCGACGGCCCGATCGCATCCCCGGCAACCGGCCTGCGCCTCAGAGCACCGCTCTGCTCCCTGCACTGGCCCCCACCCTTGCGTTCTCCCGGCGGGTCCGTCAGTGGCAACGGCGGCACCCGCGATCCCCCGGCACACGCAGAGGGGGGCCAGAGAGTGAAATTTTACCTCAGGGCTACATTCTCCCCCTCGCAGAATCCCAACGATCTCGCTTGGGTAGCAACCATACATAGTGTTACACAATGAAAAATGCATAGTAAACAGTACATCACATACAATAGGCATTTGTTCACCGGTACCCAACATACCCGCATGGATACCCGAGGCCAGCTGAGTCTCAGAGTGGAGTGCCCCTAACTGATTGGGTGAGGGTATCCCACCTTGACTCCTGTGAGTCTTTTGGAGCTCAAGACCAGTCCCTTGCACCAACCCACCTTCTCCCCCTTGCAGAAAAAATAGTAAAGGGTCCGGGGTATTGACCCTTGCCGGACCCTCCGGTTTCGTCTCACGGGAGACAGGGAGGTTCAGTCTCTTTCCTCTGTCCATCACATGGCGAACATAACGCTCCATCGTGCACATGGGAGAGGCCACAACTACCGGAGCGGTCTCAACACAGTCTTTGTCCGCTCCAACCATCCCTTTAACGGTGACTTCTTCTGCGGATGGCACAACTTCTTCGGGTAGGCCCGGGTCTCGGGAAGGCCAAGCTTGGAGACTCCTCGTGCAGGAGTATGTGTCGCTCCGGTCCGCTACACCGGATACCTTGATGAGGTCGAGTTCATTCCATGATCTGCAGAGATCTTCTGGGGGAGACACCTCCACCAGGACGAGATAACGGGGTGAGCCCATCGCCCGGGTGACCCTACCTTTGGAGTCACCAGGCTCCACGATCACCGGGGAGCTCACACCCGACACCCCTGGGGCAGTCAACTTACCCCTGTCGTTGTTGGCAGGTACTGATCCCAAGCCTGGGACCGCTGGTACCTCGGTGGTAGGCCAGACTGGCCGTTGCAGGGCACACGGGCCCATATCATGGTCTGCATCAGTTGAGGTGGTTGGCTCGGTCACCTCACTGGAGTGGTCCGCCGGCAGGCGCATCACCACACTCGGTTGGTCGCTGGAATCACCACACATGGGCGGGGGTACAAACACCTTACCCTGGGCCTCCGGAATCTTTGGTTCTGGCATCAGTGGTTCCTGCTCGGGAACCGGGTCTGGAACCGACATCTGGGGTTCCGATATCTGGAGCTCCGCCTTCAGCGGCTCCGGCTCAGCATCTGGAAAGTCCATTTGGGCACACGGCCCGTCCACCACCTCCATCGCTGAAGTGGAAGAATCAGTAGCGGCTTCACCCACCTTGGTAGCATCATCAGGCGCATCTTTCTCCGTAGGTTCCGCCATCAGAGGTTCCTGCTCTACCGTTTGAATGTCCCCTTTGAGAGGGTCTGCAACAGTGGTCTGGACACACGGGTCCCCGGAGGCCTCTGGAATTAAGACAAACTGAGGACAAGCATAATTTACTGTAGGAGAGAGGTCCGGCTCCTCCTCTTCTTCCTCTGCTGGTTCCGCCGCCTGGGGCAGGATAGGCTTTAGGAACCAGGCCCCGCAACACTCACATTGAGGCTCCCACGCCAGTGCCTCCCTCCGGGAACAGCCACATTTGAGGCCAAAACACTGGGTAAACGTTTCTCCGTCCACCTCAGTTGACCTGAAACCTAGCTGTAACTGGGACGGTTCGACTCCCTCTTTAAGGGCTTCACTCAGGCAGGGGCACATTAGCACCGTGACCTCTATTCCTGGCAATTTCCAGGGCTCATACACATCAGGGTGTAAACCCTGGCAGTCTCTCTCATCCTCGGGGAGGGAACACTCCATTTCTGCAACAGTGTCCTCTGCCGCTGGCGGTTTGGGTTGCAGGAACTGCGCCGCACAGTCAGGACACTTAGGCCCTTGGGTCAGCTCCCCAACGGCACACTCACATTCATTCAGACGGCCGTGCAGGCATTCTTCCCCGTCTACCACGG
Source organism: Ascaphus truei (assembly GCA_036426205.1). Taxonomy (NCBI): domain Eukaryota; kingdom Metazoa; phylum Chordata; class Amphibia; order Anura; family Ascaphidae; genus Ascaphus; species Ascaphus truei. Next base: position 1,591,268 of record CM071572.1, read on the forward strand.
TCATCGTGAGGGCAACTGGTGACTCAGATGCTCCGTCCATCCAGCCACCCGTCACCTTCCATTCTTTTAACGCACACGGGCACACCACCATTGGCAAGACTAAATGGGGGGCCCGTACGATTCTATACAGCCAAGGGTGTTTTTCTCGGCATCCCTTGCTTTCCTTAGGGGGAACAGAAATGGCTGATTTCTGCTCACGACACTCCCTCCCCCTGGTGGACTCTAGAGGAGGAGCAGCACAGTCTTTTGGGGAATGTTGCGAGCTCGGTACTGAGTCACTCACAGTGTGGGGGCGGGGCTCTGGTTTTCCCGCCAGTCCTGGGCAGGGGTTTGCAACATTCTTCTGTGCAGGCTGGCAGTCAGCCGCACACGTGCCATTTCGCTTGGGCGGGAGCCGCCATTTTAGGTGGGGCTCGCTGTCAATGTCAATAGGACTCTCGGTGCAGGCAGATACTGTCAAGTCAGGGTAGATAAAGGGGCACCCATCGGTCGGACCCCCGGACAGATTTAAGAATTTAGGGCCATCTTCCTCGCTTAGGGTCTGGCCTACATATATCAGGACAGTACTCCATTGGTAGGTGTCATCATACCTTCGCCCTCTGACCCACGTACCCGCCAGTCCAGGGAGCTTCCGAACCTGCGCCTGGACATCTAACAAGGGCACGCCAGCCGGGACTGCCCCCACGGCAACCACGCGGTTAGGAGTCACGTTCACTTTCAAGGCCCATGCGTAGACCTCCTGCTTTGAGAGCACCCACATGGTGGAACAAAAATAGGACACAATTTAGAAAAAAAACATACAGGGCACCCCAGGTCTGAGCTCTCAGCAGCGCCTCCAAATGTAGCCCTTTTTGTGAACCGGCCTGACCCACCCAATCTCACATTGGCCCCTTGTGGTCTAACCGGTCCCTTTTTATCAAAACACCTTTCCTAAGGGACTACTGGTAACCTCCCCCTCGCAGATCCCACACGACTCTATGCTGGGTAGCAACATACATAGTGTTACACAATGAAAAATTGCATAGTAAACAGATAATCACATACAATAGCGCATTTGTTCACCGGTACCCAAAATACCGCATGGATACCCGAGGCCAGCTGAGTCTCAGAGTGGAGTGCTCCTAACTGATTGGGTGAGGTTCCCACTTGACTCCTGTGAGTCTTTGGAGCTCAAGACCAGCTCCCTGCACAACCCACTTCTCCCCCTTGCGAAAAAAATGAGTAAGGGTCCGGGGTATTCTTTCCTAAGGGACTACTGGTAACTGTATCGCACCTGTGGCTCCAGGAGATCTGAGCCTCCGCTAGCTGGGAGCCTGGGGAAACCCTTACCATTTACCTGGTGCAGCGCCTCCACTTACCCAGGATCCCCGTTATGAAGATAGCCCTGGGTAAGAAATACAATAACACAAGTATGCAATAAACCAATAACTAACACTTTACTGAACACACATATAACACATTACATAACATCATGCTCTATCCGCATCACCTTAACCGTATCACCTCAGGCCCAATATCTGATGTTCCCACCCAGTGTCCTGTGATCCCCCACACCCAATGTCTCGTACTCCTACGGAGGTAGTGGGTGACTGTGCAGTCACTAAATTATCTGTTAGGCCTGTTGGTGCACATGTGTAGAAATACCTTCCGAGCACTCCGATGCTCGGGCCTGCAACACTCTTCTAAAAGGGTCAGACGTGCGATGCATCCGTCTGATCCTATCCAAGTACTTCTCCAGGACCCCAACGAGGGTCCCACCGCTTCACGGGAACACAACCGCCTCTCGGTAACACCACCGTCTCACGGGAACAGCAACCGCCGCTATCCCTATCTATCCCTAACTAACCCTAACGTGACAGGAACCCTAACCTAGGGCCTGTCCCTGATGAACCGTAACCTGGGGTGGCTTGGGGAAAACTCCTAGGGCCTGCGGAGTAATAACCTGCCCCACTCCCCTAGCTACCCACGTCCCTACGCCTCACTAACAACTTGCTACTCGCTACTCCTAAAGCCTGCAGCAGACACACAGCTCTCACCGTCAGCCTGCAGACATTCACACACACTGCACACACTGCGCCCAGCACATGCAGCGACAACGCACAGCTGGCAATCATACACAGCCACCTGGAACCCCGCAGCAAATCCACTGCACACACTCTGTGCCTATTTGCCAGTCGCACAGCACTACCCGCTGTGGCACTGCCAAACCTGCAACTTTCACTCCTAAGGGTGACCTCCTTATCTAGGGCCGTCCCTCTTCAGTTACCCCCTGCCCTTACCGGGAATTGGGGCCTGCCTGGGGACCTAAGGAGAACCCTTACCTGGTGCAGGAGCCACTCGCTCCCTACACCCTTCCTACTCCTTCCTCTGCCTCAGCCTGACTCACTGTGCAAAGCCCGGGAAATGTATCTCTTTTCCCGGGCTGAGCTTCCTCCAGCCCTATTGGCCACTATCAGGCACCTGGTGCCTGTCTCCCTATGCCTCCTGGGAATTGTAGTTCCCAGGGGGCTGCTACAGTACTGGGGCCGCGTGCGCGCTTCTCCCGCGCATGCGCGAACGCCTAATGGCCGCCGCAACCTCTCTCTTCCCTGTCCTGCCCTCGCGCGATCTCTCCCTAACCGCCAAGAACAAGTAAAAGATATTATTTCGTTACTGCGGTGCTATTAGTCGCTCAGCTACTTCCTCCGTCGCTGAGACTCTGCAGAGACGGTCTGGGACTTCCATGAGTTGACGGTTACATGCGCCTCATGCGCAAACCTACGCGCAATGGCGGCGCCCTCTCCTCCAGCCGCCGGGCCGGTGGCAACGCGATCGCGACCTTAGCGACGGCCCAATCGCGTCCCCGGCAACCGGCCTGCGCCTCAGAGCACCGCTCTGCTCCCTGCACTGGCCCCCACCCTTGCGTTCTCCCGGCGGGTCCGTCAGTGGCAACGGCGGCACCCGCGATCCCCCGGCACACGCAGAGGGGGGCCAGAGAGTGAAATTTTACCTCGGGGCTACACTGGTATACACACACATGTCCAGAGAGGTAATACCGGTATATACATACACACCCAGAGAGGTAATACCGGTATACACATACACGCCCAGAGGGGTAATACCGGTATACACATACACGCCCATACACATACACGCCCAGAGAGGTAATACCGGTATACACACACATGTCCAGAGAGGTAATACTGGTATACACACACATGTCCAGAGAGGTAATACCGGTATATACATACACACCCAGAGAGGTAATACCGGTATACACTTACACGCCCAAAGGGGTAATACCGGTATACACATACACGCCCATACACATACACGCCCATACACATACACGCCCAGAGAGGTAATACCGGTATACACATACACAACCAGAGAGGTAATACCGGTATACACATACACGCCCAGAGGGGTTATACCGGTATACACATACACGCCCATACACATACACGCCCAGAGAGATAATACCGGTATACACATACACGTCCAGAGAGGTAATACCGGTATACACATACACGCCCAGAGAGGTAATACCGGTATACACATACACGCCCAGAGAGGTAATACCGGTATACACATACACACCCAGAGAGGTAATACTGGCATGCACATACACGCCCAGAGAGGTAATACCGGTATACACACACACAACCAGAGAGGTAATACCGGTATACATACACACACCCAGAGAGGTAATACCGGTATACACATATACGCCCAGAGAGGTAATACCGGTATACACATAGACGTCCAAAGGATAATACCAGTATACACATACACGCCCAGAGAGGTAATACCGGTATACACATACACACCCAGAGAGGTAATACCAGTATACACATAGACGTCCAGAGAGGTAATACCGGTATACACATACACACCAAGAGAGGTAATACCGGTATACACGTACACACCCAGAGAGGTAATACCGGTATACAAACACACACCCAGAGAGGTAATACCGGTATATACATACACGCCCAGAGAGGTAATACCATACATGCCCAGAGAGGTAATACCAGTATACACATACACGCCCAGAGAGGTAATACCGGTATACACATACACGCCCAGAGAGGTAATACCGGTATACACATACACGCCCAGAGAGTTAATACCAGTATACACATACACGCCCAGAGAGGTAATACCGGTATACACAGACACATCCAGAGAGGTAATACCGGTATACACAGACACATCCAGAGAGTTAATACCAGTATACACATACATGCCCAGAGAGGTAATACCGGTATACACATACACATCCAGAGAGGTAATACCGGTATACACATACATACCCAGAGAGGTAATACCGGTATACACATACACGCCCTGAGAGGTGATACAGTTATACACATACATACCCAGAGAGGTAATACCGGTATACACATACATACCCAGAGAGGTAATACCGGTATACACACACATGTCCAGTATTACCTCTGACTTTTTTCTGGTTAAAGTGTCCAAATACAGGACAGTCCAGTTCAATACTGGACACCTGCAACCCTATTCATCACAGAAAGGCTGTTTCAAGGCCCCTGGAATATAGACTGAGAGATTTAGTGCTTAGATAGGAAAGTCTGCTGGAGGGAGGAGAAGAACTTGCGTATTTGCCTTAGTGTGCGGGTACAAGAGGGTGCTGGGCAAAGCGAAGGAAGGGTGGAGGGGTACAGTATCTGGGTCATTGATTTAGGGGATATATGGATGCAGGCGGGTCTCTGAACAGAGGGAAGGGGCATACAATGGTGGGACTTTTTGGTAAAAAGAGAAAAAAATTGAAGCAAATAATTTAAGAAGAATATTCATATTTAACAGATTTGCTTTTTACCTGCGATCGCATCATTGTCTCTGTCTCTACATCAGAGGCGCTCAATTCCAGTCCTCCAGCCCCCCCAACAGGACAGGTTTTCAGGATATCCCTGCTCCAGCACAGGTGGCTCAATCAGAGCTGAAGCTGGGATATCCTGAAAACCTGTCCTTTGGGGGGGGGGGGCTTGAGGGCTGGAGCTGAGCACACCTGTCTTACATGATGATATAAACTCATCTTTTATTCTGCATAAGAAAAGTCTCCCTTCATTACAGTGTGACTTATCCCAATGCTCCCTGTGCCCGAGCCTCACTCTGTATAAACAGAGTATCCTGTTCTCATTAAACTTTTCTATGGAACTGCAGTAAACAGTAATTATAGTATTTAAATCAGTATTTACCGGATCCTTCCTGTTGGCACCTGGATGTTCCTCTCTATCTTAGTGATTCATTCAGGCACGTTTGCAGATATGGCTAATATCAGACATTCCTGCGTCACTTGTTCTCACACAGAGTGCCCAGCACAGGACTGCACAGTAATGCCCCGTGTTCTGTTCTCACACAGGGTGCCCTAGCTATAATGTGGACTGCACAGTAATGCCCCGTGTTCTGTTCTCACACAGGGGGCCCAGCACAGGACTGCACAGTAGTGCCCCGTGTTCTGTTCTCACACAGAGAGCCCAGCACAGGACTGCACAGTAGTGCCCCGTGTTCTGTTCTCACACAGGGGGCAGAACAGATCATGCACAGTAGTGCCCCGGTTCTGTCCACGGGCAGCACAGGACTGCACAGTAATTTCCCAGTGTTGGTTCACAGGGCCCAGCACAGGACTGCCAACAGTAATGCCCCGTGTTCGTGTTCTCACACAGGGGATTGCCAGCACAGGACTGCAAGTAGTGCCCCGTGTTCTGTTCTCACAAAGGGTGCCCAGACAGGACTGCACAGTAATGGCCACGTGTTCTGTTCTCACACAGGGGCCAGCACAGGACCTGACAAGATAGTGCCCCGTGTTTCTGTTCTCACACAGAGATGCCCAGCACAGACTGCCACAGTAGTGCCCGTGTTCTGTTCTCAACAGGGGGGGCAGCACAGGGACTGCACAGTAGTGCCCCGTGTTCTTGTTCTCACACAGGGTGCCCAGCACAGACGCACAGTAAATGCCCCAGTGTTCTGTTTCTCACACAGGGGGGGCCCAGCAACAGGAATGCACAGTAGTGCCCCGTGTTCTGTTCTCACAAGGGTGCCAGCACAGACTGCACACAGTAGTGCCCCGTGTTCGTTCTCAACGGGGGGGCAGCACAGGATATGCACAGTAATGCCCCGTGTCTGTTTCACACGGGGGCCAGCACATGGACTGCAACAGTAGGCCCCGTGTTATGTTCTCACACAGGGTGGGTCGGGCAGCAACAGGGAATGCAACAAGCAGTAATGCCCCGTGTTCTGTTCTCACACAGGGGGCCCAGACCGGACCGACACAGTAGTGCCCGTAGTTCTGTTCTCAACACAGGGGGCCCGCACCAGGACTGCACAGTAGTGCCCCGGGTTCTGTTCTCACACAGGGGGCCCAGCACAGACTGCACAGTAGTGCCACAGGTTCGATGCTCACACAGGGGGGCCAGCACAGGACTGCACAGTAATGCCCAGTGCCATCTGTTCTCACACAGGGGGCCCAGCACAGGACTGCACAGTAATGCCCGTGTTTATGTATCTCACAACAGGGGGGCAGCAACAGGACTGCACAGTAATGTGCCCCACGTGTCTGTTCTCAAAACAGGGGGCCAGACAGGACTGCACAGTAGTGCCCCGTGTTTGTTCTCACAGGGGGCAGCACAGGACTGCACAAGTAATGCCCCGTGTCTGTCTCACAACAGGGGGCAGCACAGGACTGCACAGTAATCCCGTGTTCTGTTCTCACACAGGGGCCCAGAACAGGACTGCACCTAAGGCCCGTGTTCGTTCTCACACAGGGGGCAGCACAGGGACATGCCACAGGGAATGCTCCGTGTTCTGTTCTCACAAGGGGGGCAGCACAGGACTGCACAGTAGTGCCCGTGTGTGTTCGTGTGTGACACACAAGGGGGCCACACAGGACTGACACAGTAGTGCCCCGTGTTCTGTTCTCACAACACGGGTTTTTCTGCCCAGCACAGGACTGCAACAGTAGTGCCCCGTGTTCTGTTCTCACAAAGGGGGCACAGCACATGACCTGCACCAGTAATGCCCGTGGTTCGTTCTCACACGGGGGGCCCAGCACAGGACCTGGCACAGTAGTTGCCCCGTGGTTCTGTTCTCACACAGGGGCCCCAGCACAGGACTGCGCCAGTAATGGCCCGTGTTTGTTCTACACCAGGGGGGGCAGCACAGGACTGCACAGTAATGCCCCGTGTTCTGTTCTCACACAGGGGCCCAGCACAGGACTGCACAGTAGTGCCCCGTGTTCTGTTCTCACACAGGGGCCCAGCACAGGACTGACACAGTAATAGCCCCGTGTTTTTCTCACACAGAGGAGCCAGCACAGGACTGCACAGTAGTGCCCGTGTTCTGTTTCATCACAGAAGAGGCCCAGACACGGACTGCCACAGTAGTGCCCCGTGTTCTGTTCTCACACAGAGAGCCCAGCACAGGACTGCAAGTAATGCCCCCGTGTTCTTTCTATCAACAGAGGCCCAGACACAGGGACTTGCACAGTAGTGCCCCGTGTTCTGTTCTCACACAGGGGGGCAGCACAGGACTGCACAGTAGTGCCCTGTGTTCTGTTCTCACACAGGGGGGCAGCACAGGACTGCGCAGTAGTGCCCTGTGTTCTTGTGCTGTGCTCACAACTCTCACTAGTTCTGTGCTTCTCTGCAGTGTGTCGCTGCTTTGTGTTGTGTAGCGAGAAGAGATGGGTGAATATTTTTTGCGCATTTGGATCCGCAGCGGATTGGTCCTTTAATCCCCGGATTCCTGCGAATCAATCTCAAAAAGGGCGATCCGCGTTCTGCGGATTTTTTATTATTATTACCAATGCACAGATTCCTGAATCCGCGCGTTGGGATTCCACAAGTCCGGCCACGGATTGTATCCTGCGGCAGCTTTATATGAATCCGCGCGAATTAAAACCGACCAAATCCGTTGGCGGATTTCACACCGCGGAACGGATTTTGGGGGGGAAATGCGGGGAAACGGATTTGGGGGGGTTCGCCTGTCTCTGGTAGCGGTGCTACGTGTATATACTTTGCGGGTCCACGTTCCCATGGAGAGGAGGAACGAGGTCCCACGGGCCTCTGTTGTAATCACTTGGTTACCCCAAACCGTTTGCGCAACGGTCTGCAGGACTTTCTGGCAAATAAGTTGCTAATGGGTAATGCTCTGCAGGAAAATCTCATTTAATTAATAAAAGCGTTTAACCAACGTCCTCCCCAGTGTGAGATACTCTGCGTGATTCCCCGGCGCCCCTCCAATCACTGCTCAGGATATACCACGGGCAATGAAGGGGTTAACTCCCTTGCTCTGATTGCCACTGAAACTGGATGTTGTGTTGTTATGTGTTGCAATGAATCACACGGGGCTCTCCTCACGCAATGTGTGTGGCATCACACAGTGTGTCATAGCAATGCTCGTAAAACCCATGACACGGCGAGACTGCACAGAAGCAGGTCAGGTCTCGCTTATCTCTCGCACAGCCTGGGGGGTTCCCGCAGAGCCATCCCGTTAATTATATGTAACAGGTTCTCCCCCACCCTCTGGGAGATGTCACTATTACACGGTGTTGTTGTGCTGCTCAACTGCTAGGCTTACAGGATACGGAGTTTCCGCCGGTGTTAGTAGGGAAGACAGGACAGGCTTTTGGGATATTCTTAGCTCTTCAATCGGTGCAGCGCCTCCATCTCCAGCAGGCTCCAGTAGAACTGGCAGCGGTCCCTGCAGGAAACCCCTCTTTTACTCCCCCTGATTAACTGCAGTCACAGGCAGGAGTACTGTATATAAAACAGGAACGGTTCTTTATTGTGCTGGTCACAATGTTGTACGAATGCCGTGGGGTCAGTACCTTTCTTAATAACACTCGTGTGCTCAATGAATCGTTGCTTCAGCATCCTTGTTGTCTTGCCGACATAGAGTAACCCACACGGACATCTCAGGAAGTACAGTACACTTTGTGTGCAGACCTACATGTAGTGCGATGTTTCATTTTATATTCTCGCCAGTAAGTGGATGACTGAATGTATCCCCTGTGCATAAACTATGGCATGTGGAGGAATTGCAGCACCTAACATTTCCAGGTTTACCTAGACTTAAGAAATTTGTGCTTTGATTAAAATAATTATCATCGGATTTACTGTAATCAGTGGGTGAAATATTCCTGGCACGTTTAAAAGCTAACATGAATGCAACAAGGCTGTGGTAGGAAGAATGGAGGGAGCAAGCCATGTCCCCCGCGATACCGTTGCTGAAACAGTCACACAGTGTCACAGACACACACAAGGTTACACACAGTGACACCCACAGTGACACACACAGAGTGACACCCACACACACACCCACAGAGTGACACACATCCACAAACACAGTGACACACACACACACACAAAGTGACACACATCCACACATACAGTGACACACGCACACACACCGAGTGACACATACACACACACACACACAGTCACACACACAAACACAAGGAATTCACAGTTACTATAAATATAGAACTGCAAATAGCTACACAGGAGGGGGGGGTGTGCCGAGCACGCGCGTTTCATGTCAAACTTTTTTGCGTTTTGACACGGAAATTGCGTTTTGATTAAAAACATCACAAATGCAATTTCTGTGACAAAAGACAAAAAAAGTTTCACTTAAAATGCGCATGCTCTGCACACACAATTGTTTTTTTAATGAATATGGAAGAAACAGGCAAATAGAAAATATTCAACAATTTCCACAACATTCATTCCCAAAGGAAAACGGCTCAAGTTCTTATGAAAGTTGGAGACTATGGTAAGAAATGTGCATTTAGTTTTTCGCCGTCTCACTTGTGTGTCCCCTCCTTGGACAGGGATATTTCCAAATGGTTTCTCCCAGTTCTATCACTTAAGTGACACATAATCTGCATCCCCACAGCACTCGCAGACTCATTTGACCTCTAGCCATGAACTAAACACGACAGGTCCAGTGGAGCTTACTCATTAAGCTCAGATATCGCCAATGCAACATTGGACACAAACTGCATGCAGATATCCACAATTAAAATGGGAGCGTTTTTGCTCTACTCATTAAGGACGATTGTTACGTCAAGTTGAGTGGTTTAACATCTCTTTGCATGCGGAAATACCAGGTCGGAAACGCACAGAAATCTCGCCACTACTAATTGCAGGCATAGAGGCTCACCGTTATGGCATACAGTACAACATGGCGCACTCATTTGCCAAATTTCCTTACCGTTTTTGCAGATCACACGAAACTGCACAGCCAGAAGCGAGTTGCATGGTTTGGTCATGGGATAAGGGCTCAATGAATACGGCGAGATGCAAAGCCGTGGGGGAAACAGCTGTTCCTGCCGGGATGTGCACGGTACTTATCAGTTTAATGCATAGACACAAGTGAATCTCAGGGAACCACCGCCGGCAGCAACATTCCACTTCTTAGCTAGTTTTATTATTTTATTATTAGGCATTTTCATGCTTTATGTTGAGCTCTACTTTATTTTTAGTAATGATTAATTATGGCCTCTATTAGCTAGTATAGGTTCTGAGCTCCCTACTTTTGGAAATGACTAAAAGTGTGATATCTATTACTGATTATTAATTAACATACAGTTCAATGGCCATTAACCCTTTGAGTGGCCTGTGAGGTAGCCACCATCATGGGACATGGTTCTCCAGGGCCCCATCATGTAGTGGCTACGTCATGGGGCATGGTTCTCCAGGGCCCTATCATGTAGTGGCTACGTCATGGGACATGGTTCTCCAGGGCCCCATCATGTAGTGGCTATGTCATGGGACATGGTTCTCCAGGGCCCCATCATGTAGTGGCTACGTCATGGGACATGGTTCTCCAGGGCCCATCATGTGTTGGCTACTGTCATGGGACGTGGTTCTCCAGGGCCCCATCATGTAGTGGCCTACGTCATGGACACTGGTTCTCCAGGGCCCCCTCATGTAGTGGCTGCCGTCATGGGACATGGTTCTCCAGGGCCCCTCATGTAGTGCTATTCATGGGATAATGATTCTCCACCCCATCTTTAGTATACATCAATGGGACAGTTCCCCAGGGCCCCATCATGTAGTGGCTACGTCATGGACATGGTTCTCCAGGCCCCACCATGTATGGCTAGCGTCATGGGACATGGTTCTCCAGGCCCCATCATGTAGTGCATGTCATGGGATATGGTTCTCCCAGGGACCCATCATGTAGCTAGCTACATCAGGGACATGGTTCTCCAGGGCCCCATCAGTTAGTGGCTACTCATGGGACATGGTTTCCAGGGCCCCATCATGTAGTGGCTACCTTGGGATATGTGTTCTCCAGGGCCCACATGTAGTGCTACCCTTATGGGATATGTTCTCCACAGGGCCCCACCATGTAGTGGCACTCATGGACATGGTTCTCCAGGGCCCCATCATGTAGTGGCTACGTCATGGGGCATGTGTTCTCCCAGGGCCCCATCTGTAGTGGCTATTTTAGGGATATGTCTCCAGGGCCCCATAATGTAGGCTACAACATGGGAACATGGTTCTACAGGCCCCATCTGTAGTGCTACCTTAATGGGATATTGTTCTCCAGGGCCCCATTCATGTAGTGGCTAACTTACTGGGATTTTTTCTCCAGGGCCCATCATGTAGTGCTACAACATGGCATGTTCTCCAGGGCCCCATCTATAGTGGCTAAACATGGATATGTTTCTCCAGGGCCCCATCATGTAGTGGCTTGACATGGGATATGGTTCTCCGGGGCCCCATCATGTAGTGGCTGTGTCATGGGATAATGTTCTCCAGGGCCCCATCATGTAGTGGCTGTGACATGGGATATGGTTCTCCAGGGCCCCATCATGTAGTGGCTACGTCATGGGATATGGTTCTCCATGGCCCCATCATGTAGTGGCTATGTCATGGGACATGGTTCTCCAGGGCCCCATCATGTAGTGGCTACATGGGATAATGTTCTCCAGGGCCCCATCATGTAGTGGCTGTGACATGGGATATGGTTCTCCAGGGCCCCATCATGTAGTGGCTATGTCATGGGATAATGTTCTCCAGGGCCCCATGATGTAGTGGCTGTGACATGAGATATGGTTCTCCGGGGCCCCATCATGTAGTGGCTGTGTCATGGGATATGGTTCTCCAGGGCCCCATCATGTAGTGACTACCTTATGGGATATTGTTCTCCAGGGCCCCATCATGTAGTGACTACCTCATGGGACATGGTTCTCCAGGGCCCCATCATGTAGTGGCTATGTTATGGGATATGGTTCTCCAGGGCCCCATCATGTAGTGGCTACAACATGGGACATGGTTCTCCAGGGCCCCATCATTAGTGGCTACCTTATGGGATATTGTTCTCCAGGGCCCCATCATGTAGTGGCTACCTTATGGGATATTGTTCTCCAGGGCCCCATCATGTAGTGGCTGTGACATGGGATATGGTTCTTCGGGGCCCCATCATGAAGTGATTGTGACATGAGATATGGTTCTCCATGGCCCCATCAAGTAGTGGCTATGTCAGGGGACATGTGCTCCAGGGCCCCATCATGTAGTGGCTACGTCATGGGACATCGTTCTCCAGGGCCGCATCATGTAGTTGCTACATCATGGGATATGGTTCTCCATGGCCCCATCATGTAGTGGCTATGTCATGGGACATGGTTCTCCAGGGCCCCATCATGTAGTGGCTACATGGGATAATGTTCTCCAGGGCCCCATCATGTAGTGGCTGTGACATGGGATATGGTTCTCCAGGGCCCCATCATGTAGTGGCTACGTCATGGGATAATGTTCTCCAGGGCCCCATGATGTAGTGGCTGTGACATGAGATATGGTTCTCTGGGGCCCCATCATGTAGTGGCTGTGACATGAGATATGGTTCTCCAGGGCCCCATCATGTAGTGGCTATGTCTGGGATTATGGTTCTCCAGGCCCTATCATTGTAGTGACTACCTTATGGGATATTGTTCTCCAGGCCCAATCTGATGTAGTGACTACGTCATGGACATGGTTTTCCCAGGGCCCCATCATGTAGTGGCTATGTCATGGGATAATGTTCTCCAGGGCCCCATGATGTAGTGGCTGTGACATGAGATATGGTTCTCTGGGGCCCCATCATGTAGTGGCTGTGACATGAGATATGGTTCTCCAGGGCCCCATCATGTAGTGGCTATGTCATGGGATATGGTTCTCCAGGGCCCTATCATGTAGTGACTACCTTATGGGATATTGTTCTCCAGGGCCCAATCATGTAGTGACTACGTCATGGGACATGGTTCTCCAGGGCCCCATCATGTAGTGGCTATGTCATGGGATATGGTTCTCCAGGGCCCCATCATGTAGTGGCTACAACAGGGACATGGTTCTCCAGGGCCCCATCATGTAGTGGCTACCTATGGGATATTGTTCTCAGGGTCTCCAGGCCCCATCATGTGTGGCTACCTTATGGGATATGTTCTCCAGGGCCCCATCATGTAGTGGCTGTGACATGGGATATGTTTCTTCGGGACCCATCATGAAGTGATTGTGAATGAGATATGGTTCTCCATGCCCTCATTTAGGGCTATTCCATGACATGGTTCTCCAGGGCTCCATCATGTAGTGGCTACGTCATGGGACATGGTTCTCCAGGGCCGCATCATGTAGTTGCTACATCATGGGACATGGTTCTTCAGGGCCCCATCATTTAGTGGCTACGTCATGGGATATGGTTCTTCAGGGCCCCATCATGTAGTGACTACGTCATGGGATATGGTTCTTCAGGGCCCCATCATGTAGTGAGTACGTCATGGGATATGGTTCTTCAGGGCCCCATCATGTAGTCACTACGTCATGGGATATGGTTCTCCAGGGCCCCCTCATGTAGTGGCTACAACATGGGATATGGTTCTCCAGGGTCTCATCATGTACGTACTAGACATGTGCCATAATGTTCTCCAGGCCCTCATGTGTAGTGGCTGTGACATGGATATGGCTTTCTCCCAGTGCCCCATATGTGATGTGTTACTGTGACCCAATGAGTATGTCCACATCGGTTTCTCCAGGGCCCCATCATGTAGTGCTTGTACAGAGACATGGTTCTCCAGTGCCCATCATTATGGCGTGACATGAGACATGGTTCTCCAGGGCCCCATCATGTAGTGGCTGTGACATGAGTCATGGTTCTCCAGGGCCCCATCATGTAGTGGCTGTGACATGAGACATGGTTCTCCAGGGCCCCATCATGTAGTGGCTACATGATTGGTTTTCAGTTCATTTTTCTAGGTGCGACCAGGTTCTGCGCTCCTATGGATCTGGCTAGAGCAGGAAGAGAAGAACCGAAGAGGACATGCCTTCATCCGGTCACGTGATCTGAGGAGTAGTTACATGATCACAGTGTACCGGAGGAGCTGTGGCACTCTCGTGTCCATCGCTATAATGATATCTAAAGAAACCCCAGAGAGAGATAGATACAGAGAGCTCTGTTTACTGAAATGGGTAATAACAATGTGCTGTGATGCTGCCTTTCCCCTTCTGGGAAAGAGTCCAGCTCCATTCTAATAAGTGAAGGTAATGTCACAACATTATAACTGTTCCAACTTCTGGGAACTCAACCTGCTTTCCCCACTTCTACACGCAAAGAGACCGTAGCAACCAGCGGCAGGTTTGTATAGACGTGTTTTTATTACTACGAGATGGTTATATTGGCACGCGGGCTGCACATCTGCTGATAGAAGCCTCATACAAAAACACACAAGTGTTCTACCTGCATGTAAAGCAAAACAAAGGTTCCCCTCTGGGTCCCCTCTGGCAAGAAAGAGGTTAACTCCTTATCTACTGGAGCCTGCAATGCATGAGATAGCCATGCCGTGTGTTTCAGCAGTGGGGGTTTGCGGAGTACTATTTGGGATCACACTGAAGGGTTATATGTATGGCACTTTGGGGTTCGTATATCAACGCAGGAGAGCCTGTCATGGGACGGCAACCTCATTTCTTTATTTCCGTCGTTAACCTGGAAGACACCTTTAAACATGGAAGACGCATTGTATTAGGAGTGGCCAACTCAGTCCTCAAGGGCCACCAACAGGTCAGGTGAAGCAGGGATATCCTTAAAACCTGACCTGTTGGTGGCCCTTGAGGACTGGAGTTGGCCACCCCTGCATTAGATGGTTTGGGCTCCCTGTGCTCGCACCTTTGTCACTATCGGCTGGGTACTGTGACAACGAGGTGCTCGGGCTCCTTGCTCTGGGTCTCATAGTGTACTGTACATGCTGCCTGTGTACTGCTATAAGAGTCGCATCTCCCCACGGGGGTTGCACGTGAAAGTAAGGTACATGGGCTGCGTGCACACTGGACGGGGAACAGGATCATACACATCCTGCACATATCACCTGAGCTGAGAAAGGTGTTGTAGATCAGTGCACACATGGAACCCCTCCAGGCACCTCTTCCCCACGCACGCCACCCAGTGGCTGCAAAGTACTGAACTGAACACAGGGAATATCTAAATAACCAGCTTGTAAATACACTGCAAGTCGAGTAACAACTCTGCCAAGTGTCTACTCCCAACAAGAAACCTCTGAAGCTCGAAGCCGCGGAGAACCGGAGAACCGGAGAACCGGAGAACCTGAGCCCCACACACAGTGCAGATGGAATTACAGGGTACAGTGCAGCCTGAACAGGGAGCCCAGCCATCTCATTCCGATCACAGCTTCAGGAGTCACAGAATAGGTCCCACAGGGATCTCAGGTGCATAAAGCAGCATTCCTGGTTAGACTTAAAAAAACAACAGGTTTGAATCAGGTGGTCTTATGAAATGAAACACGTTCATTTCAGCTCTGGGGACCCCCAGCTTCCCGAGATATTTACGTCGGAAGCGGGTGCTGGTAGCAGCTGCGGCTGGGCTAAATGGGGCTGACATAATGACGGCTTAAATGCCTCACTTCCTGTGGGCCAATAGAAAGCTGTCCCATAATCCCTTGCAACTTCCTATTGACATAGGACATTTAAACAGAGCAGAGATACTGGCCACACTTGTTGAGGTAAGTATCTCGGGAAGGGGGGGGGTCCCCGGAGCTGAACTCAACGCTGTTCAGCTCAGGAGACCCCCTGCTTCAAACCTAGGTTAAAAAAAAGACATGTAGCGCTGCTATAATTCTCACATACAGAGAGACAAGTGCTGGAAGCTCCTGAGCAGAGTACAGAGGTAGCGCAAGTATGTTATCCTAATACACAGCAAAAGGTGTTGAGTGTCACTTGGCCGGGCACACACTGGGCTTTGGCACTTCTTATTAAGTGAATGGTTCTGGGGGACACAGAGCAGGGGCATGGGGAGTTTATTTTATAGCCTCATGTGTGTATGAAGCTAACAGTACAGAGCAGGAATTGGGTGATACTTTTCCCATTGATGGTTAGTGGTAACCCAACTCCTGCACCATCCCTAGGTGATTAGATAGGAAGGGAGGTGTTATATGCTGTGCAGCCTGCTTTCTATGGGACACATTAGTCCACTTCTTCAATGGTGGGTCCAGAAGAGCCACCAGCTGTGCTGCCCCCTGCCCCGGGGAACCCCCCAGGCATCCCCCCGGGCATGCCGGCCCCTCCAGCACCCTGGTACAGCTTGGTGATGATGGGGTTACACAGGTTCTGCAGCTCCTTCTGCTGGTGCTCATACTCCTCCTTCTCTGCCATCTGGTGGGACGGGATGGAGAGGGAGGAGACAACGGGAGACAGGAGAACAGGAGCGAAGAAAGATTGGAAATGACAAAAGGAACAGAGCGATTGTATGGAAAAAAATATGGATGGGAGGAGACAAAGGGGAGGAAGGAAGAAGAAAGAGGCGTATTAACTATATGTAATGGAGACCAAGGTCACCTTCAGCAAGCTAACAGCATGGCCCTGTCTGACCTTTAAACCCTTCAGTGCCAAAGTTGGCTTAATCTACTCAATGACAGAAAAGACATGTTTGTGGGACTGTAGGAGTTAATGGGCTTCTTCCTTATGTTGCTAGTCTGAACAAGCATTTAAAGGGTTAATGCACCATCCCCCTCCTCTTCCATTTAACCGCTCACTGACAGAAGGGCTTGCAAATAATTTCTTTGTACTGGAGAGGGCGCGACCGCTGGTGCCTCACCTGGTTTCTGTCCAGCCAGGAGATTATTTCGTTGCACTTGTCCAGGATCTTCTGCTTGTCCTCAGGGCTGATCTTGTCCTTCAGCTTTTCGTCCTCGGCTGTGCTCTTCATGTTGAAGGCCAGAGACTCCAGCGAGTTCTTGGCCGTGACCTTCTCCCTCTGGACGTCGTCCTCAGATTTGTACCTGTCGGCCTCCTGTACCATGCGCTCGATCTCTTCTTTGCTCAGGCGTCCTGAAAAGGAGTTAATGAAGAAGAGATGAATAACTATGGTAAAAAAATGGTAGACATCAAACAGCACTCCAAATACATCAATAAGAGTGTACTGTATGTGGGAAATGGTGCAACGGGAGCAATAAAGGGAACCCTCTTTCCCTTAAACAAAAATAAGGGACGTTCCCAGCCAGCAGTAAAAAATGTATATCAAAAAGAGAAATACAAGAATACGTCAAAATAGATTTCTACCAGTATCAATAAAGTGACTCAATCAATGCAACAGGGACAGTACAAGGAGCTTTCAAATGAGCTATTCATCCCAAGGGAAGTACAAAGGACCTCGGGCATCCCTTAAGGTTGGAGGAAAGGAGATTTCACCAACAAGAAAGGAAAGGGTTCTTTACAGTAAGGGCAGTTACAGTGTGGAATTCATTACCCATGGAGACTGTGATGGCAGATACAATAGATATCTTCAAAAAAAGGTTGGACATCTTTTTAGAAAGGAAAGGTATACAGGGATATACAAAATAAGTATACATGGGAAGGATTTTGATCCAGGGAGTAATTTGATTGCCAATAATAAATGCATTTCAATTAGGAGAGACAGGCTAAATTAGATTTATTTACATTAGAAAGGAGGCGTCTAAGAGGGGATACAATAAATAAGTATACATGGGAAGGATGTTGATCCAGGGAGAAATCTGATTGCCAATTCTTGGAGTCAGGAAGGAATGCATTCTTCCCTTTATGAGATAACATTACATGATATTTCACTGGGGTTCTTTGTTTGCCTTCCTCTGGATCAATATACTATAAGTACGGATATAGGATAAAGTATCTGTCGTCAAAATTTAGCATAGGTTGAACTTGATGGACGTACGTATTTTTTCAACCTCATCTACTATGTAACTACAGTATATCTGTGTAACTACAGTATATAACTGTGTAACTATGTAACTGTGTAACATGTATGTATGCACAATATCAAAACAGAAACGCAGAGATGAGCAGGGGTAGCATAAACATTGAAAACACATCAAATAGAAATGTTTGCAACGTTTCGAGTAGAATAACCCCAGACCTGTTCTCACGTATGAGGCCACACGTGGTACTTCCCTTACTAAACTCTCCCCAATGTTAAAAAAGCAGCAGTAGATGGTCCACCCAGCCACTCTACTGCTGCCTTTTGAATATTGACGACTTCAGAGAGTTTAGTAAGGGAAGTACCACGTGTGGCCTCACACGTGGGAACGGGCCCGTAGAAGGGAGTTATTCTGCCCCGAAACGTTGCTCCCCTTGTTTTCTCTCTTCCCCTTTTATTCCCCTTTATTTTACAGTTGTACAGCCGCTTGGATACTTTCTACGTTTGGACCTAACGGGTGACTATCACCTATGGATAGTATAAGTATCCATTGCTGCATTATTTGATATATAGGAATATTATTTTTGTGGTCCATTTACCATTGTTTCTCCTTTAGCATGATATATTGGTTTGTTCCTTTGTATCTTTGCATTGAATCTGTGTTGCTTTATCTCTATTTGACGTGTTTTCACTGTTTTTGCTACTCCTGCTCACGCCTGTATTTCGGTGTTTATATTGTGCACATACGCACGTTGTATTGATTCATTCACTTTATTGATACTAGTTAAAATCTATTTCGTATTCGTGTATTTCTCTTTTTGATATACATTTGGTGAGTGCTGGGAGCGTCCCGGGTTTATGTTTTACCGTACTGTACAATGTGTGAGGGTGGCAAACCATGTGGATGGGAGTTTTAGGGAGTAATTCATTTAGCTACTGTATGAATGGGCCAATCAGGGCACTGTCACATAGAAATGCTGATTGACTTCTCTAGGAGTTTCCATACTGTATGATAGTCCAAAAATCGCCACTTTTGCTATTAAATAAATTAATGTGAATAATCACAGTATCAGCCTACCCAATTCCCTTTCCCCCACTCTTCCCCCTTTCTGAACGGCATTGTTCCATTTTATCAGCACAGGTCCTTTGCATATCTCGGAGCCGTCTCTGGCTCTCTGCATCTCTTGGAACCGTCTCTGTCTCTCTGCATCTTCCGGCCTCGCATCCATCCCTCCCCAGCCACCGGCCTCGTACCTCCCACACGGCTCTGCAAAAGCCAGGCCTCGATCCCTCCAGCCCGGACAGCTACATACCAGACCGGCCGCCCTCAAGCAAAAGAACGACCTCGCTACATCACAGCCGGCTCCATCCCTCCTCACTCAAAAGACCGGACTCAAGCCATCCCCGCCAGGGATCGCTCCCTCTCGCCCGGACTCCGCTCCCTTTCCATCCCAGCCCCGACCTCGCTCCCTAGCCGCCCCTCTCGCCTCATCCGCCCTCTCCCCTCGTGCCTCGCTCCCTCCTCCCGCCCCGGCCTCGCTTCCCTTTCCCAGCCCAGCCTCCGTCGCCCTCGCTCGCTCCTCCTCTCGGCACTCGCTCCCTCCCCCGTCGGCCCTCTCCAGCCGTCCTCCCTCCCACCGTCCCGTCCCCCTCCTGCCCCGCATCCCTCCTTCTCCGGGGCCTTTCTAACAGCAGCCAAAGAATCGCTCTTGTACCAGTTTAACACCGGGGCTCTCTGTCCATCTTGTACATGAAAGAAAACAGGCCAAGTCCAGCACTGTCTCTTATAGGAAAACCCCCAGGGTTTCACACATGATCAGGACCAAGACGAGAGAAGAAAGGAGAGCCCACTTACGGGGGCATCTCTCACGCAGCACATACAGCTAATGGCATGTGGCATGTTTAAGGGGCACGCTCACATGTGCTTTAATCATTGTGTGTTTAGTTAGTTTGCAAAACACGGGGAGGTGAGGGGTGGACTCCCTCTGACTTGCTCAGACTGCTCACTTGTATGTGATATCAATGTGTGGTCAGTGGCAGTTTGCACAGAAACCGTCACAGACAGAGAAAAAGACAGTACAGACAGAGAAAAGAGACAGTCACAGACAGAGAAAAGAGACAGTCATAGAGAAAAGGTACGTACAACAAATCAAGACAGAGAAAGTATTACGTCACCGACAGAGAAAAGGACAGACGCAGAAGACGAAAAAAGGGTCTCAAACAGATAAAAGCGACAGTCACAGACTCACAGGCAGAGAAAAGGGACAGTCACACAGAAAAGGGACAGTCACAGACAGAGAAAAGGTACAGTCACGACACCTGCAGAAAAAGGGACAGTCCCAACTCACAAACAAGAAGAAGAAAGGGGCAAGTCACAGACACAGAAAAGGGACAGTACAGACACAGAAAGGGACAGTCACAGACAAGAAAAGGGACAGTCACAGACACAGAAAAGGGACAGTCACAGACACAGAAAAGGACAGTCACAGACACAGAAAAGGGACAGTCACAGACACACATGCAAAAAAGGGACAGTCCCAGACTCACAAACAGAGAAGGGGGTCGAGGACACAAGAAAAAGACTTCATAGAGAAAAGGGACAAGTCGCAGACATTCACAGAGAAAAGGACAGTCAGAGACTCACAGACCAGAAAAGGGACAGTCATTGAAAAAGAGACGGGACTGCATGAGGGAGGGGAACAGTGACAAGGAGAACTGAAGGTTGTAAACCATTCTGAACAGAGGAGCCCTAAACACACCGAGCCTGGTGCCCCTTTGGCTTGGACGAGTTTGGTATAGGGGTGATATGCTTCTGATACACAGCTGTTTCCGGATTGGCAGCGCACTGTGCCTAATGTACTCTTGCCCTGTGATACCCAGCTTTCCTGAAATTCCTGGCATTCTTCAGTTTAAATATTAAAGCTTCGTCCCATTACATTGGACTGATTTAACAGTATGGCTAAGGCGCCGCTTGCCGCGCCAGCCTTGCGTCCCTGGCGGCGCGTGCACGGCACATCACACGCGATCTGCGGTCTTTAGGGGGCCGTTTTAGCGCGGGGGGATGGTGCAAACGGTCGGGGTGGGCGGGGGCGCCCATAGCTTTCACCATTGGATTATTAAGATTTCCACACACTTTCTGGCACTGCATATTTACAACCATTGTCACTAAGAATTTAGCATCGGATTTGTTAACGCGGCGGACGATTTTCTTAGAAATAAGTGGAAAACTGGTAACAGAAATAGATTTGCAGTTTGGATGTATTTGCCGAGCCCACCCCGTGCCGCGATCTCCCCTACTCATTTGGCTCCTGCACACCACGTGACGCGTCGCCCGCTCGGAACACCATCCTATTGTGGCCCCTGCTGGCTGACGTCACAGTGCGCAGTGAGACCTGGCAGCGAGGAGGGACTGGGGCCGACTAGGGAGGGAGTAAGGAGCTGAGAGGCGCGCACGACAGTCACGCGCCGCCGGATACCAGCGGGACCCCAAGCCTAATCCTTGAAGTGCTATCAAAAGTAGTTGCTCTATTGTTTATACCAGAAGACCCAGAATATTTGAGGATATTCTCTTGACGGTGGAATGGTGTATTCCTTATTTAAAGCAGCAACTTATTTTTTTAAATATATGTAATTTTTCTTTTCACAGCGCTGTTTTTTATTGATTAATCTGATGCTTTGTTCAGGAGATACAAGCGTTAGACATGTTAAAGTGTCGGGACGTTATACGGAAATCCCCACACAATACTGTCCCTTCACGTGAGTAGAATGTGTGTGATGCGCAGGCCACTAGTCCCGTGTGAGTACTCTGTCGGTGCACTTTATAACGTAACCTGCCCTGGCTCCAGCAGTGTGCTGCTGATACCACTGGGTTGGATCTGCCGGAAATGTCCTCCTATGCGTGGGGTGAATTCGGCGTGGATATATCCCGCAGCTCCGCCACCGTCTGTACCTTGGCGGGGGATCTGTCTGCCGCCGGCAGGCCGCAGTCACTGCTTAGCGTGGCCTCCGGAAGATAGTCTTTACATATATATATATTATATGTATATGTATATGTATATGTATATATATATAATATATAGGGTCTGAGCCCACCGCACCCAGATCCAGCTGCGCGCTCTACTGAGTGACTCCTTACTAACCCAAACACTAAAGGGGCAGAACCACTAACCTAGGCCTGTCCCTGAAGTAACCACAAATGGGGAAATGGTGATAATTATCTGGGGCCCTAGGGGGGGGTTAACTGGCATAGGCAAGGAGCTACTGCTCCCTGCACCAAACCTTACCCAGCTCCCTGCTCCAACTGCCGTTCTCTCAGCCGCGAATGTATCAAAATCCTCTGTGCAGGGCAATCCTTCAGCCTTTGGCTCCCTGGCGTCACATGGGGTGCTGCTGAGGCTCATGGGACTTGTAGTCCCTTCCAAGAGACCTTCCCTGGTAGGCTGACGTACGCGCGCTCAATGCGATGCGCCACTATCAGGCGCCGGCACCACTGCGCATGCATCGAACTCGGCCAACATGGCGGCGCCCTGCACGACGCTCCCTGCTTCGGCCCCCACCCTCCAGATTGGCCGTCGGTCTGCCTCTTGGCTCCGGCACAACCCACCAACGATCCCGCCACGGAGGTAATTGTGGTCGCAGGACAACACGAGGGTGACCTGGCTACATCTGGTAAATTAAGACATATCCTACCAATTGGGGATCAAATATTCCAGTACATATTTACATTTAGAACCTGTCTGGAATTGCACTTATTCCCATGACCTGTTATTTATATTATCTGTTATTTATATGATTACCCACGTGTATTACTACTGTGAGCGCTAATGTACTTTATGGGCTATTGTAAATAAGACATATATACATACATAAAAGGAGTCATTGGTGCATCTTTTGAGCAAAACATGATACAGCCTGGCAGCAGGTTATGAGTTAAACCCGCACAAGCTTCTGGGAGGATTGCTTCTTATACAGAAAAGAGAGACGTCTTGAAAAAAAAAATATAACAACATTGTTTCAGAAGTAAAATGAACTTTACATTTGTTTAAAAAAAATCTGTGGGGTTTTTAATAAAAAGTAGTGATCCCGTTCCCCCTGCACCATCTCACAATAATATAACGGGCATTTAAACACCCACGTTATGTCACATTGCACAGCACCCTGGCACTGAAGGGTAAACAAACCACGTTTGGTTGCCCCCGGGGTTATCCGGGTGTGATCTGGCAGCGTTGGGTATGTCGCTTGTGCAATGCGTTGCGGTCCCTCTGGCAGTGAAGAGATAGGACACCCCTAATCCTGCTGGCAGTGAATGGGTTACACTGTGTGTGTTTTGGGTTGAGGTGGCCGGGCTGGGATAGCAGAATGAGAATTAACTGGGGGGGACACGAGTGCCGAGTTAAGGGTCGGGAAGCACCAGCAACCAAACCCACCAACCAAAAACTGCGCCCCCCCCCCCCCATTTCACTACCTGAGATATAAAAGTATATCATTCTGACCGAGAAGGGGAATCTGGCCCCAAACAGCCATCCACTGCCGAGCATTACAACAAAAAAGGGGAAAGGTAAATGAATGTACAAAAGTAACTACTAATGTGTTTGCAGTAAAGAGTTGGGTTGAGTATTTACGTTGATCTTTTCCCCCCTCCAAGAGGCACCATGTCTAAAGGCCCAGCAGTTGGCATTGACCTTGGCACCACATACTCCTGTGTGGGCGTCTTCCACATGGAAGGTGGAGATTATTGCCAATGACCAGAAGGGAACCGCACCACCCCCAGCTATGTGCCTTCACCGACACGACCGAGAGACTCATTGGAGATGCAGCCAAGAACCAAGTGGCTATGAACCCAACCAACACAGTGTTTGTGGTGAGTATGGGACCCACAGGATCTCATCTGGGCGTGTGCAGAGAAGGGCAGATCCATTCCACACAAGATTTCAATCCAGTGCTTTGATTTCTTATTCGCTTATTTATGCACTTCTGGTATACTTAAATTAATGAAAGGGAGACAATGATGAATGCTTTCACTGCATTGCTGCTCTAATATTACAGTCCCTTGCCTAGAAGTTGTGTTACTCTATGAAACCCCTGGGCACCTTCATCCCATGATACGCTATCTCATGATATCTTCCGAACGCAGAGCAAAGCGACTGATTGTCGACGCTTGATGATCTGGTGGTACAGTCAGACTGAAGCCTGGCCTTTTAACTGTCATTAATGATGGGGGACGCCCAAGGTCATGTTAGTACAGGGAGAGACAAAGTCTTTCTACCAGAGGAGGTATCGTCCATGGTCCTTAAAAGATGAAGGAGATATCCGAAGCCTACCTGGGAAAGGTGAGATGGGGCACAGGGGAGTAGAGGCTTGCGACGGGGAAGAGGGATTCTCAGAGGGGACATGAACATGAGCTTATCTAAGTGAAAATGGCAACAAATAGAATTTATTAAGGATGTCATGACATATTCTAAACTGAGATGGGAAAAGCTTAGGGGCATAATAAAACGAACAGTAAAACTCAGAATGGTAACGGGCTGTTTCTAAATGTTTCGTAAGCTGAGGACTTCATTGTTTGACAATGAAGCCCCCCTTAATTCAACTGAAGACTCTTTTCCACACCCTGTGGTGTCCCATCGCTCGTATGGTCTGTGATCGACAATAAAGTGAAGCCCAACAATGCATGTTTGGGAAGCACTGGAGTTGTGGATGCTACGTATAATGTGCTCCTCTCAAATTATTACCCTGTTTTAATATGTAAGTTCTCCCCATTATACCAGACCATCACAACAACGCAGTTGTCACGGTTCCGGCATACTTCAATGACTCCCACGGCAGGCGACCAAAGATGCTGGAACCATCTCTGGACTCAATGTGCTGCGCATCATCAATGAGCCAACTGCAAGCTGCCATAGCCTGGCTGGACACAGAAGGTACATCCAGAGGCCAAAGAAAGAGGGAGGAGTGGTAGAGTTAGAGTAAAGTACAGGCACAGTTATACTATAGCAGGGAGTTTACGACACAACATAACAAGTGTGAGTTCTGATGGTTTTCAGGATATACCTGCTTCAGTCAGGTGGCTCAATCGAAGACTGAACATTGATTGAGCCACCTGTGCTTAAGCAGAGATATCCTGAGTACGTTACCTGTTGGTGGCCCTTGAGGACTGGAGTGTCCACCCCTGGCATATAGTAATGATTCGGGTGATCCCTGCCTGTAGTGGAAGCATTGTATGCTGTGTGATTATGGGGTACGCAGGTTTGGGGACCTGTCTGAGACGTGAATGTGCTTTATCATGGATATACTGAAGGAACAGTATGGAGGGGAGTGCTGATTCCCAATATGTATAAAGCTAATCTGTTGTTCCCTCTCTTTTTACCACTATCACATACTGTAGGTGGGGTGTGGAGAAATGTTCTGATTTTTGACCTGGGAGGAGGACCTTTGACGTGTCCATCCTTACCATCGAGGACGGTATTTTTGGTAAAGTCCACGGCTGGTGACACCACCCTGGGTGGAGAGGACTTTGACAACCGCATGGTCAACCACTTGTGGGGGAGTTCAAGCGCAAGCACAAGAAAGACATCACGGAGAACAAGCGTGCTATACGGCGACTACGCACCGCCTGTGAACGTGCCAAGCGTACCCTGTCCTCCAGCACCGCCAGCATTGAAATGACTCCCTCTATGAGGGCATTGACTTCTACACTCGCTCACCCGCGTCGCTTCGAGAGCTCAACGCAGACCTTTTCCGTGGGACTCTGGAGCCTGTGGAGAAATCCCTACGGGATGCCAAGATGGACAAGGCCCAGGTCCACGATATTGTTCTAGTCGGAGGGTCCACACGCATTCCCAAGATCCGAAGCTCCTCCAGGACTTCTTCAATGGGAGAGAACTGAACAAGAGCATCAACACCAGACGAGGCTGTGGCTTATGGGGCGGTACATGAGTGTATAAAGAACATAGACGTATAAGGAATAAGACTTGACAGGGGAGAGTGTACATACCAAGATCTCAACCGTGCATGGTAGGAAGAACAGGGAAGGGATCTGTAGTGGTATGGAGAAGGAATAAGATGGGATACCGTTTGCAATGTACAGGAATTAAGTCAGGTTAGGGTTTGGGTAGATAAGGTATTACTGAATGTGTCGTTGTTCATTTTGTAATGCCCACTATACTCATGTTCGTAGAGATAAAATATGAATAGTCCTTTTAATGCCTTCTGTATTATAGAGTCGCTCATCCCACACAATAATATTTATTTTCAGCTGTCCAGGCTGCAATCCTGTCTGGAGATAAATCTGAGAATGTGCAGGACCTACTGCTGCTGGATGTCACCCCACTGTCTCTCGGCATAGAGACGGCTGGAGGAGTCATGACCGTGCTCATTAAACGCAACACCACAATCCCCACAAAGCAGACCCAGACCTTTACCACCTACTCTGACAATCAGCCGGGGGTCCTCATCCAGGTAACGAGGGATCAAACAATGGGGCAGCAACTGTGCTAATTACAGAAGAAAAACCAAACCAATGCTAAAGTCTGTTACAATGTTACCATCAAGGCCGGTCACTGTGCGGTGATGTTAGGGTGGGCTGTGACCCCCTCGGTAAAGTGAGGCACTGGAGCAGTTTGAGATATCTTCTCAGAAGATAACAAAGCAACTGAAAATGTTTCTATTAATTTAATTTAAGACTGGCCACCGTCCATATTAATTTAATTGAGAATGACCACCACTCTTATAATTAATTTGAGAATGACCACCACCTCTTGACACAGATCCTAAGTAATTATTTTAAGCGCACAGTAGCATATTATTATACATTGTTATTGAAATACAAGGAAAAGCTGTGTTGCTTTGCAATAAACCCTTTCATTTATGGTGGCCCAATTGAAAGGGTGGTTAACTACTAAGCAGCCTCGAATTCATCGGCAGGTGGTCAAATTGTGTTTCATCGGCGAATAATTCTGCAGCAGGCGAAGATTGTTTTTTTACTCCCTACATCATTTGTTATGTCTGGTTCCTCTCCCCAATGGGACATGGATTTTTTTGCAGGTGGTTCGAGGGTGAGAGAGCAATGACCAAGGACAACAATCTGCTGGGGAAGTTTGAGCTGACAGGCATCCCCTCCTGTCCCGCGGTGTCCCCCAATCGAAGTGACCTTTGAACCATTGTGCCAATGGAATCATGAAGTATCAGCTGTGGATAAGAGCACCGGGAGAAGAGAAAAGATCACTATCACCAATGACAAGGGTGGTGAGGGAGGAAGAATCATAAAGAGAGGTGGTTGGGTGGATAGTGATTGTGGCAAAGATAGTGATGGGTATGACTCGTATTGGGGGTAGGGAAATCCAGAGAAGCTGTTAGAAATGCAGCTAGCTTGAAAATGCTCCTAGAGGTACAGAGATCCAGAGATGGCTCCACGAGATTCAGAGAGCCAGAGTAGGCTGCAGGAGATGCAGAGGCCAGAGACAGTTCCGCAAGATGCAGAGAGCCAGAGACAGTTCCACAAGATGCGAGAGCAAGAGACAGTTCCGAAATGCAGAGAGCCAGAGACCGTTTGCAAGATAAGAGAGCCAGAGAAGTTCCAAGAGATGCATAGAGCCAGAGACTGTGCCACAGCAGCAGAGAGCCAGAGAATGTGATGCAGGATGCCAGAGAGCACGAGACGTTCCAGAGATGCAGAGAGCCAGGACTGTGCCAAGCATGCAGAGAGCCAGACTGTGCCACGCATGCAGAGGCCAGAGCGTTCCAGAGATGCAGAGAGCCGAGACTGTGCCACAGGATGCAAAGATGCCAGAGACTGTGCCACAGGATGAGAGAGCCAGAGACGTTCCAAGACATGCAGAGCCAGGACCGATCCACAAGATGCAGAGCCAGTGTGACTGTGCCACAGGATGCAGAGAGCCAGAGACGATTACAAGACATGCAGAGAGACAGAAATGGTTCAAGGGATATAGAGAGCCAGAGACAGTTCCAAGAGATGCCGAGAGCCAGGGACCGCGCACAAGATGCAGAAAGCCAGGACAGCTCCACAAGATGCAGAGAGACAGAGACGTTCCAAGAGATGCAGAGAGCCAGAAATGGTTCCATAAGATGCAGAGAGCCAGAGACTTTGCCACAGGATGCAGAGAGCCAGAGACTGTGCCACAGGATGCAGAGAGCCAGAGACTGTGCCACAGGATGCAGAGAGCCAGAGACGTTCCAAGACTTGCATAGAGCCAGAAATGGTTCCACAAGATGCAGAGAGCCAGAGACGGTTCCAAGACATGCAGAGAGCCAGAGACGGTTCCAAGACATGCAGAGAGCCAGGGACCGATCCACAAGATGCAGAGAGCCAGAGACTGAGCCACAGGATGCAGACAGCCAGAGACGATTAGAAGACATGCAGAGAGACAGAAATGGTTCCAAGAGATACAGAGAGCCAGAGACGGTTCCAGAGATGCCGAGAGCCAGGCCGCTCCACAAGATGCAGAAAGCCAGAGACAGCCTCCATCTCTGCATCCTGTGGCACAGTCTCTGGCTCTCTGCATCCTGTGGCAAAGTCTCTGGCTCTCTGCATCTTATGGAACCATTTCTGGCTCTCTGCATCTCTTGGAACCGTCTCTGTCTCTCTGCATCTTGTGGAGCTGTCTCTGGCTTTCTGCATCTTGTGGAGCGGTCCCTGGCTCTCGGCATCTCTTGGAACTGTCTCTGGCTCTCTATATCCCTTGGAACCATTTCTGTCTCTCTGCATGTCTTGTAATCGTCTCTGGCTCTCTGCATCCTGTGGCACAGTCACTGGCTCTCTGCATCTTGTGGATCGGTCCCTGGCTCTCTGCATGTCTTGGAACGTCTCTGGCTCTCTGCATCCTGTGGCACAGTCTCTGGCATCTTTGCATCTGTGGCCAGTCTCGGCTCTCTGCATCTCTTGACACGTCTGCTCTCTGCATGCTGTGGCAACAGTTCCTGGCTCTCTGCATGCTGTGGCACAGTCTCTGGCTCTCTGCATCTCTTGGAACGTCTCTGGCTCTCTGCATCCTGTGGCACAGTCTCTGGCTCTCTGCATGCTGTGGCACAGTCTCTGGCTCTATGCATCTCTTGGAACGTCTCTGGCTCTCTGTATCTTGCAGAACTGTCTCTGGCTCTCTGCATCTTGCGGAACTGTCTCTGGCTCTCTGCATCTTGTGGAACTGTCTCTGGCTCTCTGCATCTTGCGGAACTGTCTCTGGCTCTCTGCATCTCCTGCAGCCTACTCTGGCTCTCTGAATCTCGTGGAGCCATCTCTGGATCTCTGTACCTCTAGGAGCATTTTCAAGCTAGCTGCATTTCTAACAGCTGTCTCTGGATTTCCCTACCCCCAATACGAGTCATACCCATCAGCTATCATTTGCCACAATCACTATCCACCCAACACCTCTCTTTATGATTCTTCCTCCTCCTCACTCACCCTTGTCATTGGTGATAGTGATCTTATTCTCTTTCCCGGTGCTCTTATCCACAGCTGATACATTCATGATTCCATTGGCATCAATGTCAAAGGTCACTTCGATTTGGGGGACACCGCGGGGAGCAGGAGGGATGCCTGTCAGCTCAAACTTCCCCAGCAGATTGTTGTCCTTGGTCATTGCTCTCTCACCCTCGAACACCTGCAAAAAAATCCATGTCACATTGGGGAGAGGAACCAGACATAACAAATGGATGTAGGGAGTAAAAAAACAATCTTCAGCCTGCTGCAGAATTATTCGCCAGATGAAACACAATTTGACCACCTGCCGATGAATTCGAGGCTGCTTAGTAGTTAACCCCCTTTCAATTGGGCCACCATGGAAATGAAAGGGTTTATTGCAAAGCAACAGCTTTTCCTTGTATTTCAATAACAATGTATAATAATATGCTACTGTGCGCTTAAAATAATTACTTAGGATCTGTGTCAAGAGGGTGGTGGTCATTCTCAAATTAAATTAATAAGAGTGGTGGTCATTCTCAAATTAAATTAATATGGACGGTGGCCAGTCTTAAATTAAATTAATAGAAACATTTTCAGTTGCTTTGTTATCTTTCTGAGAAGATATCTCAACTGCTCCAGTGCCTCACTTTACCGAGGGGGTCACAGCCCACCCTAACATCACCGCACAGTGACCGGCCTTGATGGTAACATTGTAACAGACTTTATGCATTGGTTTGGTTTTTCTTCTGTAATTAGCACAGTTGCTGCCCCATTGTTTGATCCCTCGTTACCTGGATGAGGACCCCCGGCTGATTGTCAGAGTAGGTGGTAAAGGTCTGGGTCTGCTTTGTGGGGATTGTGGTGTTGCGTTTAATGAGCACGGTCATGACTCCTCCAGCCGTCTCTATGCCGAGAGACAGTGGGGTGACATCCAGCAGCAGTAGGTCCTGCACATTCTCAGATTTATCTCCAGACAGGATTGCAGCCTGGACAGCTGAAAATAAATATTATTGTGTGGGATGAGCTGACTCTATAATACAGAAGGCATTAAAAGGACTATTCATATTTTATCTCTACGAACATGAGTATAGTGGGCATTACAAAATGAACAACGACACATTCAGTAATACCTTATCTACCCAAACCCTAACCTGACTTAATTCCTGTACATTGCAAACGGTATCCCATCTTATTCCTTCTCCATACCACTACAGATCCCTTCCCTGTTCTTCCTACCATGCACGGTTGAGATCTTGGTATTGTACACTCTGCTCCCTGTCAAGTCTTATTCCTTATACGTCTATGTTCTTTTATACACTCATGTACCTGCCCCATAAGCCACAGCCTCGTCTGGGTTGATGCTCTTGTTCAGTTCTCTCCCATTGAAGAAGTCCTGGAGGAGCTTCTGGATCTTGGGAATGCGTGTGGACCCTCCGACTAGAACAATATCGTGGACCTGGGCCTTGTCCATCTTGGCATCCCGTAGGGATTTCTCCACAGGCTCCAGAGTCCCACGGAAAAGGTCTGCGTTGAGCTCCTCGAAGCGAGCGCGGGTGAGCGAGGTGTAGAAGTCAATGCCCTCATAGAGGGAGTCGATTTCAATGCTGGCCTGGGTGCTGGAGGACAGGGTACGCTTGGCACGTTCACAGGCGGTGCGTAGTCGCCGTATAGCACGCTTGTTCTCCGTGATGTCTTTCTTGTGCTTGCGCTTGAACTCCCCCACAAAGTGGTTGACCATGCGGTTGTCAAAGTCCTCTCCACCCAGGTGGGTGTCACCAGCCGTGGACTTTACCTCAAAAATACCGTCCTCGATGGTAAGGATGGACACGTCAAAGGTGCCTCCTCCCAGGTCAAAAATCAGAACATTTCTCTCACACCCCACCTACAGTATGTGATAGTGGTAAAAAGAGAGGGACAACAGATTAGCTTTATACATATTGGGAATCAGCACTCCCCTCCATACTGTTCCTTCAGTATATCCATGATAAAGCACATTCACGTCTCAGACAGGTCCCCAAACCTGCGTACCCCATAATCACACAGCATACAATGCTTCCACTACAGGCAGGGATCACCCAGAATCATTACTATATGCCAGGGGTGGACAACTCCAGTCCTCAAGGGCCACCAACAGGTAACGTACTCAGGATATCTCTGCTTAAGCACAGGTGGCTCAATCAATGGTTCAGTCTTCGATTGAGCCACCTGTACTGAAGCAGGTATATCCTGAAAACCATCCAGAACTCACACCTTTGTATGTTTGTCGTAAAGCTCCCTGCTATATGTATAACTGTGCCTGTACTTTTACTCTAACTCTACCACTCCTCCCTCTTTCTCTTTGGCCCTCTGGATGTTACCTTCTTGTCCAGCCCATAGGCTATGGCAGCTGCAGTTGGCTCATTGATGATGCGCAGCACATTGAGTCCAGAGATGGTTCCAGCATCTTTGGTCGCCTGCCGTTGGGAGTCATTGAAGTATGCCGGAACCGTGACAACTGCGTTGTTGATGGTCTGGTATAATGGGGAGAAATTACATATTAAAACAGGGTAATAATGTGAGAGGAGCACATTATACGTAGCATCCACAACTCCAGTGCTTCCCAAACATTGCATTGTTGGGCTTCACTTTATTGTCGATCACAGACCATACGAGCGATGGGGACACCACAGGGTGTGGAAAAGAGCTGTCTCAGTTGAATTTAAGGGGGGCTTCATTGTCAAACAATGAAGTCCTCAGCTTACAGAAACATTTAGAAACAGCCCGTTACCATTCTGAGTTAACTGTTCGTTTTATTTTATGCCCCCTAAGCTTTTCCCATCTCAGAAATTATTGTCATGTATCATCCATATAATAAATTCTATTTGTTGCCATTTTCACTTAGATAAGCTCATGTTCATGTCCCCTCTGAGAATCCCTCTTCCCCGTCGCAGCCTCTACTCCCCTGTGCCCCATCTCACCTTTCCCAGGTAGGCTTCGGATATCTCCTTCATCTTTGTAAGGACCATGGACGATACCTCCTCTGGGTAGAAAGACTTTGTCTCTCCCTTGTACTCAACCTGAACCTTTGGGCGTCCCCCATCATTAATGACAGTAAAAGGCCAGTGCTTCATGTCTGACTGTACCACCAGATCATCAAAGCGTCGACCAATCAGTCGCTTTGCATCTGCGTTCGGAAGATATCATGAGATAGCGTATCATGGGATGAAGGTGCCCAGGGGTTTCATAGAGTAACACAACTTCTAGGCAAGGGACTGTATATTAGAGCAGCAATGCAGTGAAAGCATTCATCATTGTCTCCCTTTCATTAATTTTAAGTAATTACCAGAAGTGCATAAATAAGCGAATAAGAAATCAAGCACTGGATTGAAATCTTGTGTGGAATGGAGCTGCCCATTCTCTGCACACGCCAGATGAGATCCTGTGGGTCCCATACTCACCAAACACTGTGTTGGTTGGGTTCATAGCCACTTGGTTCTTGGCTGCATCTCCAATGAGTCTCTCGGTGTCGGTGAAGGCCACATAGCTGGGGGTGGTGCGGTTCCCCTGGTCATTGGCAATAATCTCCACCTTCCCATGCTGGAAGACGCCCACACAGGAGTATGTGGTGCCAAGGTCAATGCCAACTGCTGGGCCTTTAGACATGGTGCCTCTTGGAGGGGGGAAAAGATCAAACGTAAATACTCAACCCAACTCTTTACTGCAACACATTAGTAGTTACTTTTGTACCATTCATTTACCTTTTCCCCTTTTTTGTTGTAATGCTCGGCAGTGGATGGCTGTTTGGGGCCAGATTCCCCTTCTCGGTCAGAATGATATACTTTTATATCTCAGGTAGTGAAAGGGTGGGGGGGGGGGCGCAGTTTTTGGTTGGTGGTTTTGGTTGCTGGTGCTTCCCGACCCTTAACTCGGCACTCGTGTCCCCCCCAGTTAATTCTCATTCTGCTATCCCAGCCCAGGCACCGCCTAACCCAAACACACCAGTGTAACCCATTCACTGCCAGCAGGATTAGGGGTGTCCTATCTCTTCACTGCCAGAGGGACCGCAACGCATTGCACAAGCGACATACCCAACGCTGCCAGATCCACCCGGATAACCCCGGGGGCAACCAAAACGTGGTTTGTCTTAACTCCTTCAGTGCCAGGGTGCTGTGCAATGTGCCTAACGTGGGGTGTTTAAATGCCCGTTATATTATTGTGAGATGGTGCAGGGGGAACGGGATCACTACTTTTTATTTAAAAACCCCACAGTATTTTTTTTAAACAAATGTAAAGTTCATTTTACTTCTGAAACAATGTTGTTATATTTTTTTTTTTAACAAGACTGTCTCCTTTTCTGTGATAAAGAAGCAATCCTCCCAGAAGCTTGTGCGGGTTTAACTCATAACCTGCTCGCCAGGCTTGTATCATGTTTTGCTCAAAAGATGCAACCGAATGACTCCTTTATTGTATTGTATTATATGTCTTTATTTACATAGCGCCATAAATGTACATAGCGCTTCACAGTAGTAATACACGTGGTAATCATATAAATAACAGATAATATAAATAACAGGTCATGGGAATAAGTGCAATTCCACAGACAGGTTCTAAATGTAAATATGTCACTGGAATATTTGATCCCAATTGGTAGGATATGTTCTTAATTTACCAGATGTAGCCAGGTCACCCCTCGTTGTCCTGCGACCCCCATTACCTCCGTGGCCGGGATCGTTGGTGGGTGCTGCCGGAGCCAAGAGGCAGACCCGACGGCCAATCTGGAGGGTGGGGGCCGAGCAGGGAGCGCTCCCGTGCAGGGCGCCGCCATGTTGCGCGAGTTCGCGCATGCGCAGTGAGTGCCGGCGGCCCTGAATAGTGGCGCATGCGCAGTTGCAGCGCGCGAACGTCAGCCTACCAGGGAAGGCTCTTGGAAGGGACTACAAGTCCCATGAGCCTCAGCAGCACCCCATGTGACGCCAGGGAGCCAATAGGGCTGAAGGATTGCCCTGCACAGAGGGATTTTGATACATTTCGCGGGCTGAGAGAACGGCAGTTGGAGCAGGGAGCTGGGTAAGGTAGGGTGCAGGGGAGCAGTAGCTCCTTGCACTATGCCAGTTAACCCCCCCCCCTAGGCCCCAGATAATTATCACCATTTCCCCAGTTTGTGGTTACTTCAGGGACAGGCCCTAGGTTAGTGGTTCTGCCCCTTTAGCTGTTTGGGTTGAGTAAGGAGTCACTCAGTAGCGCGCAGCTGGATTCCTGGGTCTGGGCTCAGACCCCTATATATATATATATATATACATATACATATACATATACATATATATATATATATATGTAAAGACTATCTTCCCGGAGGCCACGCTAAGCAGTGACTGCGGCCTGCCGGCGGCAGACAGATCCCCGCCAAGGTACAGACGGTGCGGAGCTGCGGTGATATTATCCACGCCGGAATTCACCCCACGCATAGGAGGACATTTCGGCAGATCCAAACCCAGTGGTATAGCAGCACCCGTGGCTGGAGCCAGGGCAGGTATCGTTATAAAGTGCACCGACAGAGTACTCACACGGGACTAGTGGCTGCGCAGTCACACACATCTATCTCACGTGAAGGGACATATTGTGTGGGGATTTCCGTATTAACGTCCCGGACACTTTAACATGTCTAACGCTTGTATCTCCTGAACAAAGCATCAGATTTAATCAATAAAAACAGCGCTGGAAAGAGAAAAATTACATATATTTAAAAAAATAAGTTGCTGCTTTAAATAAGGAATACACCATTCCACCGTCAAGAGAATAGTCCTCAAATATTTCTGGGGTCTTCTGGTATAAACAATAGAGCAACTACTTTTTATAGCACTTCAAGGATTAGGCTTGGGTCCCGCTGTATCCGGCGGCGCGCGTGACTGCGTGCGCGCCTCTCACCGGCTCCTTACTCCCTCCCTAGTCGGCCCCAGTCCCTCCTCGCTGCCAGGCTCACTGCGCACTGTGACGCGTCAGCCAGCAGGGGCCACAATAGGATGGTGTTCCCGAGCGGCGACGCGTCACGTGGTGTGGCAGGGAGCCAATGAGATGGGGAGATCGCCGGCACGGGGTGGGTGCTTCGGCAAATACATCCAAACTGCAAATCTATTTCTGTTACCGTTTGACACCATTATTTCTAAGAAACTCGTCCGCCGCGTTAACAAATCCCGATGCTAAATTCTTGAGTGACAATGGTGTAAATATCAGTGCCAGAAAGTGTTGGGAAATCTTTAATAATCCAATGTGAAAGCTATGGGCGCCCCCCCCCCCCCCGCCCCGTTTTAGCCCCTCCCCCCGCGCCTAAAAACGGCCCCCTAAAGACCGCAGATCGCGGTGATGTGCCGTGCACGCGCCGCCAGGACGCAAGGCTGGCGCGTGCAGCGGCGCCTTAGCCATACGTTAAATCAGTCCAATGTAAATGGGAGCGAAGCTTTAATAGTTTTAAACTGAAGAATGCCAGGAATTTCAGGAAAGCTGGATATACAGGGCACAGAGTACATTAGGCACACAGTGCGCTGCCAATCCGGAAACAGCTGTGTATCAGAAGCATATCACCCCTATACCAAACTCGTCCAAAGCCAAAGGGGCCAGGCAGCGTGTGTTAGGGCTCCTCTGGTTCAGAATGGTTTACTAAAACCTTCATGTTCCTTGTCACTGTCCCCTCCATCATGCAGTCCCTGTCTCTTGTTTCAATGACTGTCCCTTTTCTGTCTGTGAGTCTCTGACTGTCCCTTTTCTCTGTGAATGTCTGCGACTGTCCCTTTTCTCTATGAATGTCTCTTTTCTGTGTCTGCGACCCCCTTTCTCTGTTTGTGAGTCTGGGACTGTCCCTTTTCTCTGCATGTGTGTCTGTGACTGTCCCTTTTCTGTGTCTGTGACTGTCCCTTTTCTGTGTCTGTGACTGTCCCTTTTCTGTGTCTGTGACTGTCCCTTTTCTGTGTCTGTGACTGCCCCTTTTCTCTGTTTGTGAGTCTGGGACTGTCCCTTTTCTCTGCATGTGTGTCTGTGACTGTCCCTTTTCTCTGTCTGTGACTGTCCCTTTTCTTTGTGACTGTCCCTTTTCTCTGCCTGTGAGTCTGTGACTGTCGCTTTTCTCTGTTTGTGACCCTTTTCTCTGTCTGCGTCTGTCCCTTTTCTCTGTCTGTGACTGTATACTTTCTCTGTCTATGATTGTGTGACTGTACCTTTTCTCTATGACTGTCTCTTTTCTCTGTCTGTGACTGTCTCTTTTCTCTGTCTGTACTGTCTCTTTTCTCTGTCTGTGACGGTTTCTGTGCAAACTGCCACTGACCACACATTGATATCACATACAAGTGAGCAGTCAGTGAGCAGTCAGAGGGAGTCACACCCTCACCTCACCGTGTTTGCAAACTAACTATAAACACATGATTAAAGCACATGTGAGCGTGCCCCTTAAACATGCCACTGCCATTAGTACATGTATGTGCTGTGAGAGATTGCCCCGTACAGCTGGGCTCTCCTTTCTCTCTGTCTCTGGCCTGATACATGTGATGAAACCCTGTGTGTTTCCTATAGAGAGACAGCTGGGACTTGGCTGTTTTCTGCCATGATAAAGAGGACAGAGAGCCCGGCTGTTCTGGAAAGAGCGATTCTTTGGCTGCTGTTCAGAAGGCCGGGCTGGGAGGGAGGGAGCGAGGCCGGGGAGGGAGCGAGGCCAGGCTGGGAGGGAGCGAGGCCGGGCTGGGAGGGAGGCCGGGCTGGGAGGGAGCGAGGCCGGGCTGGGAGGGAGGGAGC
>CM071572.1:1638099-1651881 GCA_036426205.1 Ascaphus truei
GACGGAAGCAAACAGTGCGAGAGAGGGAGAGAGAGAGAGACAGAGAGGAAAGAGATAGAGAGATTATAGAGAGAGATAAGAGATATGTTACCCATATGCCCTGCAATCTATGTACCCTATCCCTGGTGTCGTGTGGTTGTGTCCCCCACCCCCTACTGTTCACGCTTTGGCAATACTGAAATGCTCTTTCGTCATGCCAATAAAGCTGATTTGATTTGATTTGATTTGATTAGAGAGGGAGGGTGAGAGAGAGAGGAAGAGAGAGAGAGGGAGGAGAGCGACAGTGCGAGAGAGGAAGAGGGAGAGAGAATGAGACAGAGAGAGAGGAAAAGAGATAGAGTGAGGGGGAGAAGAGAGAGGGTGAGGGAGAGAGAGAGAGGGAGGAAGAGAGATAGAGAGGGATGGGGAGAGAGACAGAGCGAGAGAGGAAATTGGAGAGGGAGACAGAGAGTGAGAGAAAGCACAAGACAAAGAGGGAGAGAGAGAGAGACAGAGTTAGAGAGACAGAGAGAGCGATAGAGGAAAAGACAGAGAGAGAGAGAGATATACAGAACGAGAGAGAAAGCACAGGAAACACATGGCCACAATTGTGGGAGATTCTACATTCGCCCCGAGATGCTCAACCTATATACAAGAGACCGCTAGGGCCACTCACCCCTACCCATCACCACCGCAACACCCAATCTCCATAGACCAGGGCATATGCGGGTAACCGCGGTACCTACGTGCCACGTGCAGACCACGTTATCCTGGTCTTTCGTTCCTTGTAAGCGCTGTTTCCCAAAGGAAAATACATGGGAACAGAACTTACAAAATGTGTTCTTTCTGAGTCTACTGCTATGTATTTTATAAAGTGGCTCGTTGCTTCGTTGCTTGGTTAGTTAGTTAGTTAGTTAGTTAGCTAGTTAGTTAGCTAGCTAAAATATGAGTGCAGGAACCGGGGCTTTAACCCCTTCAGTAAGGATTGTGTTAAATAGCTGCTCCGACATGGAAAGGATGAGAGTTTTCGGGGTGTGATCCAGGCTCCGGCCAGTAACCCCCTGGGCCATTTTCCTATAGGGGCACAAACCTTTTGGGCCTTATATTCCTTTGCCCTGTTAGGACAGAAAGTACAAGGACCTCTGTTAATGTAAACATACAGCAGTGTAGGTTTATCAGTAAATATAGTAGGGACCTCCCCATCATTACACTGATTTCCTAATATTCACAAACCAGCTCATTAAAGCTGAAGCACTGAAAGATTTGCTGTATTACTGCGTTACTTTACAGTCAGTAAATATGGATATAGGGGGTGAGTGACAGCTGCCGAGCTATGAAAAGTTGTGTCCCATAATTCTTAGCGGCAGTATAGCACCCCATCATTCTTTGCGGCAGTATAGCACCCCATAATTCTTAGCGGCAGTATAGACACCCCATAATTCTTAGCGACAGTATAGCACCCCATAATTCTTAGCGGCAGTATAGCACTCCATAATTCTTAGCGGCAGTATAGCACCCCATAATTCTTAGCGGCAGTATAGCACCCCATAATTCTTAGCGTCAGTATAGCACCCCATAATTCTTAGCGGCAATATAGCACCCCATAATTCTTAGCAGCAGTATAGCCACTGCACCACGAGGGCCACCTGGGAGAAGGAAAAAACAATGTAAAAACCTGTTAAGATTTGGGCCCCGGGGCCTTGCTCCGGATATGGTTCCACCCATAGTAACGACATACAAATGAGCATGCCGAGTGTGTCACTCAGCCCTTCCTGTCCAGTTTAAAGGATATTTTCCCGGAGCTTTGCCTGCTGTACTTTACAGTCTTTACAGCAAAGCTGTCATGGAACGAGAACTACATTTCTGTTCCACCCCCCCCCCCTTTACTTGCAGTTCTGCCTGTCAGTTTCTCAGTTCCAGCTGCATGTGTTTGCTCTGTGCACACACACAGTGCCCGTGTGATAGACACAGTGTTATTTCCCCTGTCCCAGCAGCTTGCTGTATCAGAGATGCAACATTATTGCTACATGTTGTGGCTCCCTTAGACATTCTGTGAGTTGCTATAGCAACCCCAGCCTTTCTCTCAAATGAGCTAGTCTGCTTTCTCCCCCTCTGCTCTGCCCACAGATGGTCTGTCCCCAGGCTATCTTGCTACCCAGCATACATTGGGACTTCCTTTTCCACCATCACCACCGGATGAGTGAGTACCCCTCTTGTAACTGCTCTAGTGGTAGGATTACCCTTTTCACCTGTCCTTAACTACAAAGCACCCACAGAGAGACATTATCTAAACACCAACATCTCTTCACAAGTGCCTGTCTTTTACCCTGCTTTCCCCAAATAAAGTGAAGAAAAGATGCAGAACTTGTTGTGCTTTGAAAAGAGGGCCGAGTTGAAACTATCTGGGCTAATCATCTTACACATGACCCTGGCCTCCAGAATAAAAGCTTAAGTTAAGGAAGTGCAAAATCAGAAAACCCCCTCAAGGAAAGCTGTTGTACAGTCTAGGCAATGGAGCCCATATTTACTAAGCAGTGCTATTAGACACCTTACAACGGTCAACTCTACCGTGTGGTATAGTCTCAGCTGGTAAATATGGACCTGGGCCTGCTACAATTATTGGGGTTATATATCAAATATAATTGGTGTTTTATATCAATGTCCCTGCTATTTTTCGCACCAGTTGCTAGATGTAATGAGTGATCCTTTGGGTAGTGATGTAGTGACAGAGATGAAGATGGCGGAAGTTTGGGACTTGGTTATGGTTTGCAGGAGGAGACGCTA
Organism: Ascaphus truei; assembly: GCA_036426205.1. Taxonomy (NCBI): domain Eukaryota; kingdom Metazoa; phylum Chordata; class Amphibia; order Anura; family Ascaphidae; genus Ascaphus; species Ascaphus truei. The sequence continues at coordinate 1,640,863 of CM071572.1, forward strand.
TCCCCACTTATGAAGCTTTTCTTTCTTTTGATCGTCTCCTTAGGAACATTCGTACTTAAAAACAGAGAATCAACATTACTTCATCTCTGAGCCAAAATCCATGTAATTTATCAATTTCCTGCCCCCCAAACTCACTGGGGTTCTTGGAAAACAAGTCTCATAAAGCAGCAGCACCACCAGAAGCCTACACGAGTTTAACTCGCAATACGTTAGCATCCCGCCCTCTTTTATATTTTTTTATTTTAGTGTTAAAAATCATGAATTTCTCCAAATCTAGCTTCTGAAAGGTCTCCATTTTGACTTTGCGGATCTTACTATTTAAAACCGTTTTTTTTTTGATCCGCGCAGATTCATCAAAAACCGCCATCGGGTACGATCCGTTGACGGATTTTTCTAATCCAATCAGCGGATTCAGCGATCCGTGGCGGATCCTTAAGAATTGGATTCTACAAATCCGTCCATGGGTTGCGGAATCCGCGGAGTGTACAGGTGCGCCGACGAGTATTCTAAAACTGGCCTTAAACTTGCCTTGGAAAATCTGGGGCCATCACCAACAAGACCCAGGTACATGCTGGGTACATGCTGGGTACATGCTGGGTACATGCTGGGTACATGCTGCAACATTTCAGTGACATTTCTGCAGAGACTAATGGCCCATCGGATTAACACAGCAGGGGTCCCTGGCAGTCCCATTCAGTCTGAATGGGACTGCTAGGGACCCCCGCTGTTACTGTAATCCTATGGGCCATTAGTCTGTCTGCAGAAATGTCACTGAAATGTTGCAGCATGTACCTAGCATGTACCCAGCATGTACCTGGGTCTTGTTGGTGATTGCCCCAGAATACTCGTCGGCACTTCAGTATTAGTGTAGCCAGGTCCCCCTCTGCCCGTCGCCCCCTCACCTGGTTGGCGATCGCGGGTGCCACCGAGCCCAATGGCGGACCCGTCGGCGATTGCAGGAGGGGAAGATGGGAACCGTAGCGGAGGTTGCCGGGGACGCGAGGGGGCGGTTGCTAAGGCCGCGGGCGCGTCACTAGGGCTCTCGGCGGCTCCCGATGCAGGGCGCCGCCATGACAGTTCCTCGTGCATGCGCAGACTGCCGATGCGACGGGAGGCCCTGGTTAGTTCGCACATGCGCAGTTACAGCGCGCGAACCACCACCAATGGGAGGAGGGCTCTAAGCAGGGACTACGAGTCCCATGAGCCTTAGGGGACCCCACGTTAACACCAGGGAGCCAATAGGGCTGCAGCATCTCCCTGCAGAGGAGATTAGATACATTTCGCGGGCTCTGAGCACGTTAGGCAGTCGGCGACCGGAGCAGCTAGGGGAAGGAGGTAGGGTGCAGGAGTCAGTGACTCTCTGCACTAGGTCAGCAGTCCCCTAGGCCCCAGATAGCCCTGAGCCACCAGTAGTTTGTGTTGTTTCAGGGACAGGCCCCAGGTTAGGGATACTGCCCCTAATTATTCAGAAGTTAGTTAGGGACACAGTGGACGCTGCTCGTCCCTCAGAGGTCTGGGATCAGACCCCTACATATATTATATGTAAAGACTATCTTCCCGGAGGCCACGCCAAGCAGTGACTGCGGCCTGCCGGCGGCAACCACATTCCCGCCAAGTTACAGACGGTGCGGAGCTGCGGTGATATCATCCACGCCGGAATTCACCCCACGCGCAGGAGGACACCACGTCGGAGCAGACGGATCCAAACCCAGGGGTATAGCGGCACCCGTGGGCTGGAGCCCGGGCAGGTACCTATAAAGAGTGCACCAACACGTCACGGGATAGCGCTATCTCCAACACACATTGGGTGGTTTTGGACAAACGGGACATCAGGGAATGGGTGCCCAGCACCCAGGTACATTTGGCGGACGAGATACATATGTGGATGTGCGCATCAAGGGAAGTTACATGTATGTTGGTTATATGCTAATGGTTCTTGTTATTATCCTGTCAGTAAAACTGTTATCCAAGCGCGTGTGGTATTATATATATGTGGGTTCTGATAAGGGCGCACTCCCACCTAGTGGGGATCCCTCATCAGTGGAGGCGCTGCACCGAGTGTAAGTACACCGCAGGCTCCCAGCGGCGGAGGCTCAGGTCTTATGTTATCCTAACGGGTGAAGCAGCACCAGTGATACCGTACCCCAGGGGTACACCCGTTACATTAGTAATAACAATAATAAAAGATTCGCAAAACGCGAATCGCCCCCTTTCTGAGATTGATCCGCCGAAATCCGCGGACCAAAGGAACCGGCCGTTCCCTGCGGATCCAAATTCACCCCAAAACATTTGCCCATCGCTACCCAACCGAGGGTGAGATTCTCAAAATAACGACAGTGTTTGAAAAAGCAAGAAGAGAACCCGTAAAATAAATTGAACGGGTTATCGGCCCGCGCTGCTGCTTCAGTATGCACACAGGTACTCGGCACTACTCCCGGCTTGCAGCACCCAGCAGCGGGGCAATAGCAGGAGCTGCAGAGTGTGGTGTTATATCTCCCTGAGTAACCTGGGGCCGCTCCCAGCACAGCATGACGTGTGTCTAATTTAGGAGGGTGATAGTATTGGAGGACAGGCTTACTTTAGATCCGCTGAATGTCAGAGTTCACAAGCACACATCATGGTGTAAGAGGATCCCGGGATTCCTGTGTGCGCTGCTCTGTAACTGCTGCATCCAGAACGTTCTGCCACTGCCTAATAATACTCCTCTTACTCAGTATGTCTCCCACTCAGCTCCAGTGTTCTGACTTTGGACGCGCCCAGAGATGAACGAATCCGCCCAAATATATTTCCCGGATTTACGCAGATTTAGGTCGCTCCGTCGCGCCTACTATAAGCGCATGCGATGGATTCAATGCATTTGTTTGTATGCAACGTCGCATCGCCGGCACTATAAGCGCAGCCTAAAGTGATCGATTACAGGAGAACGGATCGATCTGCAGCTTAGCTAATCACTTGTCAGTGTGCCGATTGTATTGTTGCACAGATTGATTGGGGAAAAATATATATATATATATATAGCCCTGCATAATAATGGTATACTACTTTCCTCTCTGTTGGCAGTAAGTCCTGATAAGGTGAGGTGCCTATGTATGGAGGGGAGTGGCTGTATGCTCTGGGTCCCTGATAGTGACATCAGGGATGCGCCTGCCTCCTGAAGTATATAAGGCACAACACTGTCAGTTAGAGGGTGGAGCAGTTATGCGAAGTAGCTGGTAACTTGTATTTTCCTGCATAAGGGATTGTAGGAACACTTTGTGACCCTAGTGCAGTAACTAGCGGTCCAGGTTGACCAATCAAGCCTGTCTAAGCCACTCTGTGTCCAGGGACCTGGCACAGAGAGGGTCTCCCTAGGAGAAGAGGGAACCCCACTTCAATACGGGAGGGCGTACCTGGCAAAGGGACAGCACGAAGAGATGTGCGGCTAGAGCCCGCAGCTGCATGGGGCAGTCTGCTACATCCCAAGCTACAATAAAGATGACCTTGTTAATGAAACCCCCACTGTATGAGTGTGAGATTACTCAGCAGTGGCAGTCACCACCAAGAAGGAGTTCCTCACCAGGACCATCTCCCTGCGGAAGCACAGATCCTGATGAGGTGGAGGCGCTGCACGTGATGTAAGTTGAACTCGCACCCACTACCTCAGCTACCTGTCCTGATGACATCCCCTAATACCATCAAGCGGGAGACTCAGGAGTCCTGTTGCCTACAGGTGCACCACCAAACACGAACACGTAATGGGGGTTGGTTAGACTACCCGGGCCAATGTGAGATTGGGGGGGGGAAAACCCGTTACAATTGGAGGCGCTGCTGAGAGAGAGAGACCTGTTAACAGGACAGGCTTTTGCTAGACACACGCTAGGAAACAGGAAAGTGTATGCTGCCACTTTGTGCTGTGTTGGGAAGGAACCGCAGGGACGACCTGGGAGGAGTTAGTGGGTCTGGAGAGGGGCTATAGCTGTCCGAGTCACCTTGAGGTAGCGCTAGGGGTAGGATGCCTAAAGGGATAGCCTGTTAACGTGGTCAGGAATCCTGGAGAGGGTCTGCACTAGGCTGACCAAGAGAGGTAGACGCCCAAGTACTGCATGGAAGCCCCAGAGTACTCTAGCCATTCCAGATCACTTACCGAAGGGAGCACAGACTGGGAGGAAGGAGATACAGTAGACACTGAGAGAGTGAGTCTAGTCTGAGGTAGTGCAAACACGAGTCAGGTCTATGTTAGGTACACGAGGTGGTGCACAAGGCATGTTTATTGTACTGATGTGGTAGCTGCCCCACAGAGCGGAGCTCCATGTACAATAATCCAGTATACAGTGAGCAAGAAGCGACCGTCAGAATGGAGGATCTGCAAAGAGCAGAAGGTCCAGGATGTCGGACTGAGGAAGAAGAACAAGCTACAGAAGAGACTTTTGTGAGCTTGTTATGGAATGGCGTGAAAGCCGTGGCTGCGCCGTGTTTGTCCTGTCTATGTTCTCGGGAAAATACCCCTAAGATTAGTGAGGACGACAGTCTTGCGAGATGGGAGGAACGAAATGGACTTTGTTATACACCAATACACAAACAGCCAGACGCTACCTCAAATATGAAGAAAGACAGTACTAACCAAAATGGCGGTTCCCGCGTTCCCGGGCCATCGCGTGGGCCAGCTGCAGAAAGTCTTGCAACTTTGCAGTTTGCTAATTGTTGGCCAGGATTGGCGGCAACGAGAAAACTCCACCCTGCTGGGGAGTTTGGCGCGAAAGCTGGAGCCGCGCCCTCATGGACTATGACTCACTGTGCACCTGTGCTGGGTCAGCCTACAAGTCTACGAGAGACAGGGGGTGCCCAATGCTGCATCCAATTGACAAAACATATAAAGTAAAATACTTCAATAATAATAATTGGGCACCCCCTGTCTCTTGTTATATACAATTGCCACGCTCAGTAGCTCTCTGGTTGACATAAATATATATTCACTTTGTGGTGGGTGTGGGAGTTTGAGCTTGCTGGGTATCTGTGTTAACCTATGTCTCTTTGGAGGCTGTGGCACCTCCCCCCAGAGCTCACTCCTCCTCCTTCACCCTTTTAACTTGGAAGGTCATTTCACTTGCTGCAGGAACAAGACCCATTATGGTTTTTTCCCCTCTCACAGAGGTAAAAGGAAGGGTTCACAGTGTAGTGTAGGACCTGCATTATTTTGGTTATACCTTGACGTTGGTATGCAGGCTTATGACGCCTTTGGCCAAAGGGTTAACTAAATAACCAATTATTATTATTGAAGTATTTTACTTTATATGTTTTGTCAATTGGATGCAGCATTGGGCACCCCGTCTCTTGTTATATACAATTGCCACGCTCAGTAGCTCTCTGGTTGACATAAATATATATTCACTTTGTGGTGGGTGTGGGAGTTTGAGCTTGCTGGGTATCTGTGTACAAGTCTACGAGACATCCCCCTAGTTTCAACCAGGGGGTGTGGAGACAGTGGTCTGTCTCTGCCTGCAGTGCAGACTGCCGGGTGGAGCTGTGGGCAGCGAGGCTCGATGCCCTCACTGTGGACTGCAGTATATGTGGCCCATGACGACGTTTGTGCCAGTACAAGCCGTGGGAGTGAAAGATTCTACCCCGATGTCGGCAGCGGAGCTTCCGGGTGCACTATGGAGGGAGAGTGCAGGTCCTGCGGAGCAGGAATCAAGCCGGGTTCTTAAGGCAGAGAAAACCAGCCATCAGAGAGGTGACCGGAAAGGAGCCCATCGGCGGTCTCCTACTGGAATGCCCCGCCCGAACTGTAAGTTGGAGTCCTCGGACGAGGAGTGTGCCAGGCTGGCTGATACCCAGGACTTGTTAACAGAGTACCATACCAGTGGTACCCCTTGGCGAGATGCTATCCCGCATGGTGTGGAGACACAGAGTCGAGTGTCTCCAGTACCGCGACCACCCCATCGCCGGAGTCCCACTGCCATGGTGACTAGCGGGTTGGAAGGAGGTCGATCCACCCCGACGCTGCGAAGCAATAGGCCAGCCCAGTGCTTGTCGCAGACCCAAGGGGTGGAGGTGAAAGAAGAGCGGATCCACGGCCAGGCTGGAGCGCGTAATAGACGGGCGTTGCCGGATGTCCTCGTGGAGGAAGAGGTCTCGATTGGGGACCCAACCCAAGATGGCGTCGCAGCACGTGCATGTCCAGAGGCAGTTCCGGATGACCAGAGCGGCATCGAGTGGGAGATGATCGCGCCTCTGCGGTCGAGCAGTGGAAGTCGATCCCCTACTGATAGACGGAATGGGCGCTCGAGCCGGAGAGCGAGGAGCCCAGCTGCCAAAGAAAAGAACGAACTTTGTGGCGAAAGCGAGTCAGGTATTGCTGAGGAGCAGGTCGTAACCCTGCCGATACCTACCGTCCGGCCCCGTCCCCCAACCCCGTCCACTCCCAAAGTTAACCCCAAGGCCCTAGTTAAATCCCCTGTCCCTGTCCCTGTCACTTGTTCATTCGGGTCTACTTCTAGCCTGGGGATGTCAGGGGATTCCCGGGGTCCTGCCGAGGATCGGACTGAAAGTCTGGACTGGGGAACTTCGGATGATGGATCGGAGGGTGGGGGGAGGATTTCCCGACAAGGGTCGGTACCCAGTGATTGTACTAGTGTGTTGAGTATCACGGGTGGAACCAGATTACAGCCGCGGGGAAAGGTTACGCCATCTGAGGGTACTTCAGGGGTATCATCGGTCGGGCCTGAAGAGGAAGAGCCACTAGAATCCAACTCAGAGGAGGTACGGGAAACTAGATGGTGGGCGCCACTATATGAGGGGTATGTCGCCTGGATAGACCGCACCCATTTCATTTTAGAAAGGGATGGGATAGTGGACCATTGGTGGGCTACCGGGGATTTCAGTGATGAGGCTTACCTCAAAGAGTTGAGTGAGGTGGAACCGAATTAAAGGGGGTTTTATTAAACCGAAGGGTTCCGAAGGATTGGAGGATCCAGTGGAGTCAGACGAGCCCCTGTCATGGGTGTTGCCAGGAAGGGCTGGGCAAACCAAATTGACCCGGGTCTGCCGAGCTGAACGAGCCATTATGGCAAAGTATAAGCGGTCTCATGGGCTTGAGTACCCTTATGTCCCCGAACCTCTGATGCAAGAAATAGAGGATAATCGAGAGAGGTGGCTCCGTAATGACATAGAGTACTACATTGTCAATAAGGGAGGGGCCATTAAGGGAGTTCAGGCTGAGCAGAGGGTTTCCCAACTGATGAGGGTTTGGAAAATCGGGCGCAGTGTCTACATGCACAAAGCGGTGTATTGTAATGAGCGAGGTCTGCCTCGAGAGTATAGTGTGACAGTCACCGATGCAGCGGGACGGGAGGTGAAGAAACCAGACCCTCGGCATATTATTAGGTCCCGGAACAGAGTGGTCTGCCTTTTTCTTTAGCGCTCCCTGCTGGTCAGTGAGCGTGATGTTCTGACATTATTATGTAGATGTGGTAATGTTTGACGCTTAATTTGTGTGTTCTTTTACAGTGTTTCCTGGCGCAAGGTACACCAAATTTAGGCCCCAGCCGGGACGGTGGAGATTCACCAGGGGGAGTATATAGCCATGCATAATAATGGTATACTACTTTCCTCTCTGTTGGCAGTAAGTCCTGATAAGTACGGGTATGCCAGCAGTAGTTATGGAGGTTTTCCCTCACACCATGGTGAGGTGCCCTATGTATGGAGGGTAGTGGCTGTATGCTCTGGGTCCCTGGATAGTGACATCAGGGATGCGCCTGCCTCCTGAAGTATATAAGGCACAACACTGTCAGTTAGAGGGTGGAGCAGTTATGCGAAGTAGCTGGTAACTTGTATTTTCCTTTATAAGGGATTGTAGGAACACTTTGTGACCCTAGTGCAGTAACTAGCGGTCCAGGTTGACCAATCAAGCCTGTCTAAGCCACTCTGTGTCCAGGGACCTGGCACAGAGAGGGTCTCCCTAGGAGAAGAAGGAACCCCACTTCAATACGGGAGGGCGTACCTGGCAAAGGGACAGCACGAAGAGATGTGCGGCTAGAGCCGGCAGCTGCATGGGGCAGTCTGCTACATCCCAAGCTACAATAAAGATGACCTTGTTAATGAAACCCCCACTGTGTGAGTGTGAGATTACTCAGCAGTGGCAGTCACACAAAGAAGGAGTTCCTCACCAGGACCATCTCCCTGCGGAAGCACAGATCCTGATGAGGTGGAGGCGCTGCACATGATGTAAGTTGAACTCGCACCCACTACCTCAGCTACCTGTCCTGATGACATCCCCTAATACCATCAAGCGGGAGACTCAGGAGTCCTGTTGCCTACAGGTGCACCACCAAACACGAACACGTAATGGGGGTTGGTTAGACTACCCGGGCCAATGTGAGATTGGGGGGGGGGGAAACCCGTTACATATATATATATATATATATATTTATTTTTTGAACTGCAGCTTTAAAGGTTAAGCCAGACCGATATACTGTATGTATTTATTTATAAATGACCTTTATTTTTATTTATGTTTATTCTCATGATGACAACTTTACTGTGAAATACTTCAATACATTTCTATTTCATGAACCATTGACGCAAAAAAACAGTTTGAGTTCAAGTTAGGCCTAGGACATCAGGTGCAATCAGCGTCGCTGAGGCGGGCTGAGCCGCGCTGAACAGATGCACAAAGCCCCTGCATCTGCAATCAGCGCGGCTATAGTTTCTCCCTCCGCATGCGTGCTGATGCGTGCGGAGGCTGAGAAACTTCCCCGAGACAGGCAAGTTTGAAATTTGCCGCTCGGGGAAGCGGAGGAGAGCGGTGGGACTAGCCCCGCCTCCTGCTCCGCCTTCTGGCACGCCTCCGCCCCACCCCCAGAGCGCGCTCACTGCCTCGCCTGCAAGGACAGGGGAAAGCCCCATTTTCAGCAGGTGAGGCAGAGCAGGAGGGCGGCTCAGCGCGCTCCCAACACACTATGTCCCAGGCCTTAGAATATTCACTATTGGTATGTTTAAAAAAACTGCTTTATAGAATAACTGAGCTTTAAACGTCTTAGGCCTTGTCCCCGCTGCCCGGGGCTGCGCGCGCCTGCAGAAAGCGCGATGCACGACCGCCTTTGCCAAAAAACAAGATTTTTTTTCTATTGGTGCAGCGGCCGAGCGTTGGCCACTTCACGGCGGTGGTTGAGCCAATGAGGACGAACCAGCCATGTGACGTCATGGCCGTGCCCCCATCACACCCCCCCGTTGCGATCTCGTCTTTCCCCCTGCTCTTCCCTGGCCTGGACGCGCGTCCCATCGCAAAACACACAGGTTCGCAGCTGAAACTGGTGCTCGCGCCCCGACGCATCTTTCGCTCGCGCAGTCCCTGCACTGTGATCGGGGGTGACAGGGAAGGCGTGGCGGACGGATCACCAGGCTGGTTCGCACTCATTCGCTGAACCGCTCACGTGACGCGGCAGTCACACGAAAAAACAAAATAATTTGTCGTCTTTTCAAAATTGTGCCGCGCGGTCGCTCTGCGTTGCTCACGCGGTCGCGCACACTATGGGCGGCCTCATAGCGGTCCTGCATCTTGTTCGCAATGCGCACGCCATCGCGCCTACTATAAACGCAGCCTTATACTGTACTTTGTGCGTGTTCCCGGGGTGCATTCTCGGCTTTGAGATTACAGTATAACGCAGACGGACCTTATGTGATGCAGTTGATTTTTGGCACAAAACATTTTGGTAAAAGGATTGTATTCCACTAAAGAGACAGATTATATGATGCTAGTAACTGTATTTCCGAACCCAAGAAGGTAATCCTCTATACACATTTATTTCAGTTTACTACATAAAGGGGGAAAAAAGCAGGTTCAGGTGCAAATACCGTAAACAATATTTAGAGTGAACACACTTGTGGTATAAATAAATATGTTACATATGGAGGTAGCGGAGCTCCACAAATGGACTCAAACCGACGTCAAAAACAGGTTCACTGAAGCAAGGGATCAAGAGCGCAAATACTCTCCAAATATGTGGAAAAATAAGAGACACAAATTAGTGCAATAACGTATAAATCAGCACTGTAAAGGTAATTAGCAGGTATCTCACTCACAATTGAGAAGTTAAATGGGGCGTTGTGGTTATTCAGAGTCACCAACTCACAGAGGATTTCTTCCAATGCGTGGCTATTCCTCGGGGACAGGATAGAGAGATGGGGAGGTTCCCATATGTGAACAGAGCAGAGAGGACACAGGTAGTATAGATTGTTTTATAAACAAGAAAGCATAAGTAATCCCCTTACATACGTGCTAGAGGTGCAGGCGTGTGCACCGCCCTGGCTCAGAAAGTGGATAGGATCTTGTCACTTGCTCCTGGCTGTAGCAGCTGTGTGAGGGTTTGGAGTTGAATGCTGACGATTTTACTGAGAGGAGAGAGGGCAAGTGTGCAGCACTGATGGCTTGTGCTGCTATACAGGAGGCACAGAGAGAAGGCGCAGTTCCTAGTCATACCTGGACTGGATACCACAGCTTCGTGTGAGTGCTGGTCGTCTCTTGGCAGCTTCCATCTACACTGCTGTGGAGACAACCACCCCCCTTCCTCTCAAGTGGATAAGTATCGGCTCCTACACCCACTCCATAGCACACCATTGCAATATATTCTGGCTGCAGTTTCTCTCCCTGATTCCTGAAGGCCAAACAGATTGTCTCCCATGATTGTTTTTTACACATTGAAGTGAGTGAATGTCCTGGCAGTGAGTGCATGTCCTGGCAGTGAGTGCATGTCCTGGCAGTGAGTGTGTGTCCTGGCAGTGAGTGTGTGTCCTGGCAGTGAGTGCGTGTCCTGGCGGCCTATTTTGTTTTTTAATAAATTACATTTTTATACAGTATTATGCTATGGAGCTGGCGCTTCTTCTTCTCTTTTTTCTTAGATTTCCATGATTTGGCTAGAAGCCGCCTACTCCATACTGAGACTGGAACATTTACACCTGGACTTGATTTCATTTTTTTCTATCTTGGACTTACAGCTTCAAAAACCTTAGTGTTCAGTGTCCAATTAAAAAAATATATTGAAA
>CM071572.1:1656449-1671715 GCA_036426205.1 Ascaphus truei
TTTGATGGTGTATAAGCTGTGCAATTTACACTGTAAGATGAGTTGTGTATAAGCTGCTGCGACACTGGAAGATGATGGTGTATAAGCAGCTGCCTGACCACTTAAGACTGATGGTGTATATACGCATGCTGTCTGTCATGTCAAGAGGATGTGTGTGATATGTTTAAGACGGCCTGGGAAGTGTAAGATGATGGTGTGTATAAGCAGCTGCCTGACATTTGTAAGATGATGGGTATAAGCGCGCTTGAACTGTCAAAATGATGCGGGTTATTAAGCTGCTGCATGACACTGTAAGATGATGGTTGGTGAAGCAGCTGCCGGACCACTGTAAGAGTGGTGTTACAGCTGCTGCCTGACACTGTAAGATTGATGTGCTGTATAAGTGTGCACCTGACACTGAAGATGAGGTGTATAACAGCTGCGCCCTGACCACGTAGATGATGGTGTATACGTGCCTGCAGTCACTGTAAGATGATGGTGTATAACAGCTGCTTGCCTGACACGTAGATGATGGTGTATAAGACGCTGCCTGACACTGTGAAGAATGGTGGTGTATAAACAAGCTGCTGCCTGACAGTAAGATGATGGTGGTGTATAAGTGCTGCCTGACACTGTAAGATGCATGGTGTATAAGCTGATGTCTGTCCTGAGCACTGTAAGATGATGGTTGTATAACAAGTGCTGCTGACCACTGTAAGATGATGGTGTATAAGCTGTGCCTACACTGTAAGATGATGGTGTATAACAAGCTGCGCCTGGAACACTGTAAGATGATGGTGATAAGTGCTGCCTGAACACTAAGATTGATTGTGCTCTGTAATAAGGCAGCTGCCTGACACTGTAAGATGATGGTGTTCAAGTGCGCCCTGACCTGTAAGATGATGGTGTATAACAAGCTGCTGCTGACACTAGTACGATGAGTGGTGTAAAGCGCTGCCGACAGTGTAAGATGGCTGGTGTGTATAATGCAGATGCACTGACACTGTAAGATGATGGGTTAAGCAAGCTGCCTGACAGTAAGATGATGGTGTATAAGCTGCTGCTACGCAACTGTCAAGATGAGGTTGTATAAGCAGCGCCTGCCTGGAACCATTGTATTAGAGTCGTGGATGTATAAGCAGCTGCCACACTGTAATGTGATAAGATGTCTGCCGTAGATTTTTGTATAAGCTGCTGCCTGACATCTTAATGATGGTGTTATAAGAGCTGCCTGACATTAGTTAAGATTGATGGTGTGTAACGCTGCTGCCGACCACTGTAAGATGATGGTGTATACAGCTGCCGAGATTAGTTTTTGCGCGCCGACCTGAAGATTGATACGTGCTGCTGGTGTGTATAGATGATAACAGTGCTGCTGACACTAAGTGATGGTTGTATACGCTGATGCTGTCACAGTAAGATGATGGTGTATGAAGCGCTGCCTGAACCTGTAAGATGATGGTGTATAAACAAGCTGATCTGACACTGTAAAATGTATACCTGTGAATGGTAAGTATAACGCTGCTTGCCTGACACTGAAGATGATGGTGTATACAGAGGCGCTGACAACGTAAAGATGAGGGGTATAACAAGCTGTGCCTGACACGTGAGAGTGATGGTGTATTCAAGCTGCGCCTCCTGGACACTGTAAGATGATGGTTGTTATAACAAGTGCTGGCCTGACACTGTAAAGATGGGGGATAGCAGCCTCCTGCCAGTGATATGGTAACAAGTAGCTGCCTGACACTGTAAGATGATGGCTGGTTATAAGCTGCTGCCTGTACCACTGTAAGAGATGGTGTATAACAAGCTGTGCCAGACACTGTAAGATGATGGTGTAGAAGCGCTGGACTGGACCACGTAAGATTGATGGTGTTGCTATAACAAGCTGCTGGCCTGACACTGAATGATGGCCCTGTAGCCAAAGCTGCTGCCCTGACACTGTCAAGATCTGTGGTGTATACCAAGTGTGACCTGCACGTAAGATGAGGGTATAAGCTGCTGCCTGACACTGTAAGATGATGGTGTATAAGCTGCTGCCTGTCACTGTAAGATGATGGTGTATAAGCTGCTGTCTGTCACTGTAAGATGATGGTGTATAAGCTGCTATAGGTCAGTATTTTCAGTACATGGGAAATCTGGAAGTCTGAGAACACTGAATTGATGATAGTGGTTTATCAATATCTAAGGCGTGGTCCTGAGCACAATGGGCCTCTTGTGTTCCTTTTAAATTCTGCCATTCACCGGATCTTCTGCAGATCTCTACCAGCAAAGAGTTAAAAGTATTCACACTTATCAACATACGCCAAAAAAAAACACTTTACCAAAAAGTCCTCTTCCCCTCAATTACTTCATCCTACTTTCCAGAATAGACTTTAATGTCAATATAGCTGTAGTGGAAGGTGTGGTCGGGTCACAAGCAGCTCTGTATGATGGACGTGGGATGGGGGTCACCCAGCCGTCAGTGAGTAATTGTGGAGGTGATTGGTGCTGTATGCCAGCATTATCCTCACCGTCCTAGAGGTTTATTGTATCCAACAAACAGTCCGAACTCCCGCAGAGCGCTGGCCCGAGTGTTTGGGCCCTATGGCGAGCGGGACAGCCTCGCCCCCTCCTCTCGCTCCTCTGCATTATGCCCCCTGTCCCTTTCCTATGCAGATTAGGTGGGATTACTGGGAAGGGGTTACATTGGTGGTGATTTCAGACTTGTGGGTAAAGGGAAGGGTTAAAAGGGTTTGGTGCGGAGTGGGAGGGTCCTCTTATCTCACGGCCCCTCTATTAAGGGACATGCCCACACTCCCTAGTACTGGGTGATGTTTGTTTTCAGTAATGTAAAGTTATTACGTTGTTATCACAGGTGATTGTTGGTCTTTTCTTTGACACAGCTGTCAGCGGGGGTTTGCCAGGCAGTTTTGGGGGTGGTGGGTAAGATGGAGCCCTGTGTCAGGGCAGGTGGAGTCATTCTGCTCTATGGGTTATGGTAGCAGCGGGAGCCACTGAACTATTTCCAGGCAGGAGGGGGGGGGGGGGAGAAAGAGGGGTGGCATCGAATTAGGCTTTCTGCAAGAAGTGTCATCCATTGAAGCTCATCAGTGAGTTCCTTACATCTCAGAGGAAATATAGACTGACCAGGTTCTGGATGGTTTGCACACTTGTGCTGGTCATCTGGAGCGGTCATCCTCTTCCTTTGTCCTCAGGAGGCCAAGCAGGGTTCACGAGCACCAGGGTGGCGCAGCCCTTCTGTACTGTCTGACATTAGCCCAGTAACCTGCTGTATTCTGACAGCGCTGAAGACTTCTTCACTCCATCCCAGATTCGAGCAGCGTAGTGGAACCTAGAACCAGGGATAGAATGCACATGGGAGCGTGAGAATCAGAATGGAAGATTGGTAGATATAATCCATCAATAAAATAGGTGGAAGAGACAAAGGAGAATAGAATAGAAAGAGAATGAGCCAAAGGGTAATTAAGAATATGGTAAAACAAAACACAAGGGACATAGAAAGATTGTACATTCTCTCTAGTTGTGTGACACGGTACTTCTTTGTGCCGGGTATTCACTACTGCCGCGGTTTCCAACCGTTTCTACATTGTGCACCCACCGCTACAACATATTTATTCTGCTGACCCGACTGCTAAATCTTTTTGCCGACTCATACTATCGCTAACAAACCTGTGTGACCGATCCCAGGCAGAGTCCGGAGCTCGTGGGGGGGACGCACCATTAATCAGGCCCCAAACTGCCCCTCAGTGTACACAGACAGCACGGGGGGGGGTATAGCCTTCACTCACTGCAGGAGCTTCCAAAGTCACGTCCCACAATGCCTTGCCACTGTGGATGCAAAGCGTTGTGGGCAGCGACTTTGGAAGCTCCTGACGTCATTAACGATTGGCCACCCACGCCAATGCGCAGTTTGGGGCCTTGCCAAGTGCGCAGTCTCCCCACACGGGCGAATCCCTTGGCGACGCCTCACGGACCGCTGTTGGGAATCACTGTACTATGGCATATTTGTTAGCACAAATCTTAGTCCTATAAGACTTTCCATTATTACCCACTAGATGGCAGTCTCTCACACGTTTAATGACGCCCCTGTCACCAAGAGATCCTCACAGTATCCGGCACATTCTTACCAGTTCTTCTCGGTCAGGATGGTGTGTGACAGCTGGGGTCGTGGCATGGACATGATCTGGCTCCGGAGTTTGCTGATCAGTGCCTGGAAGCTGGGGTGTCCCTTGTAACCAGGGAGCAGGGAAAAGAGCGGGATCCCCCCCGAGCCTGGAAAACGCACACACGTTAAATCCGTGAACCACAGGGGACACAGGCTCTGTGTCGCTGGCGTCTGTCCTCTGTGTAGGGAGGAGAGCTCAGTATGAGCAGTCCTGACACATCTGCCAGGCTCCTCACTTACACAGCTACATGAAGCCATACACAACCAAAGATCTCCACCTCTGCAATCCCGCACTCATCCAATAAGCCGACAAGCACTATAGTTGCAAACCTCTGGAAGTCACTGGGACTGTATTCTGTGCTGTAAAGTCCCAGAAACAGACATCGCAGCAAACCAACACGCACATAATCAGCCATACATTATCCCAGTGTATCCGACCCCCGTGGAACCGCCGGCTCCATGTAGAGTCCAGCACAGCGAGCTCAGTACCTGCCCTGGGGATGGTCTCGTCGGTGTCACTCTCCATGCTTGGGATCAGGAATAAATTCACCTCGGACTCTAGGAAGTCATACGCCAACCCCGGGAAAATGTTACAGTCCAGCATGGAGAGAGTGCCTGGGAGACAGAGGAGATTACTGCACCGCCCCATACAAACCATGCCGGTGGGGAGGAAGCAGGGGGCAGTACTGTCCCAGCAGCAGGTAAGGGTAAGAAAGTCACTGTACCTTTGTATCGCAGGTGGGAATGCAGCATGAGTTTATCAATCACTGTGTGCATCTGCTTCAGGGTACGGGGGCAGAAGTCCTCCCGCTTGGCTTTATTCTGCAGGAAAACTGAGGGGAAACGGGGGGCATCAATAATAGCGCAGGGACACACACAACGGAGGGCAGGAAGGGAAGGATATAGTGCAGGGGCACACACACAAGGGAGGGCAGGAAGGGAAGGATCGCGCAGGGACACACAAACAAGGGAGGGCAGGAAGGGAAGGATAGCGCAGGGACACACAGGGGTGGGTAGGGAGGGAAGGATAGCGCAGACACACACACAAGTTAGGGCAGGAAGGGAAGTATAGCGCAGGGACACACAGGGGTGGGCAGGGAGGGAAGAATAGCGCAGATACACACAAGGGAGGGCAGGAAGGGATGGGCGGGAAGGGCAGGAAGGGAAGGGCAGGGAGGGCAGGAATGGAACAGAAATGTAAAATCAGTGACAAAAAAACACAAGAAAGTGAGGAGAGATGGTGGGGACAAGAATAAAATAATGCTAAAGAAGAAGGTGCGAACACACAGGCGCATATTTACTAAGCAGTGCGCCCAATGCTGGAAGACACATTGCATTGACTTGAATAGGCTGGAAGGTGCTCAGTAAGTATGGCCCATAGGGGCCTGTTCTATATAATCCGAAGCAGCCGTTCAGGCCATTTTTAGCTAAAAGCCCAATCAAAAAAACAAAATTTCAGGTGATATGGCGATGGAGGGGTTAATTAGGCCATTAATGAAGGCATTATACCTGGCTGATTAACCCCAACTCGCAGTGGAAGTGAAGGGGTTAAATGTATGTGCATTTCCCTGATGTGTTTTCCCTGCACCACCTTTATTGTTCCCATTTTGCAGCCTGTTCCGTGCCTGTGGTAATAAGGATGCATACAAGCTGTACCATTAGTTTTTAGACACAAGATGGCGTTGTGAGCGCTGAACCAAGCGCTGATTGAAGAAGCGTGTCTGTTTATGGGAGGGCTGCTTTGAAGAATAGGTATCCATTTCCAAGCCCTAGACCTCGTAACTGCAAGGTCAATTGAATAAGTGGCTTGCGGTTAAATCTGAAGTGGATGCTGTCAAAATGTCTCTCATATCTTGTTAGCGTCTTAACTTGAAAGGGAGAAAGTCTATTGGCATGGGAACTAGGATAACCACAATAGAGACCTTTCAATTAAGTACGCTAACTCGAGAACCAAGGGGGCTAGCACTCTAATTTTTGGAGTGCAGCTCGGGAGAAAGAAACCATGCACCCACATAATATAGTACAGTGGCACAAGCAGAACATATTGTTTTAATGAATTGTATTACACTGTCAGTTTTAAATGTACAGTCAGGGGGAAACTTTTTCTGTAAGCCCGGGAAAAATCCTTTAGTGTGTAAATATGCTACGGGTGAATGAGCTGAGGGTAATTTCCTCTCCGTACTTCAAAGAGCCCCTGCTAAGAGGCAGACTCTGAGTCTAGTGAAGTCCGGAGTTAAAAAGCCTCAGAGATTCAAAGTGTGAAAATGGCCGGATGCTGCTGAGTGCCAGATACCGATACTCAGCATGAGCCATTCACACTTTGTAACCAAACCCCAGACCAAGGGTCGCCAGATAAGAGGTGGACCCCCGGCATGGTAAACCACCTAGGTGTCAGGCTGACACATGCGCTTTGCAAAACGGAAAGCCTTTTTTGCCCGTTTTGCAAACTCCGGGCAAATCGGGGATTGGTGGGTTAAATGTTCCCACGGAGGGGATTGGGCACGCATGTTAGGGATAGGTCTGTAAACCCTATAAACCTGCCTGCCGAGCTGTCCCCTGTGTGATTCATGACTTATCCAAGCTTTACGCAAGATTCCGTTCAAGTACAGCGGTAGCGGTTCCAGAACGCAAGGAGTTAACAACATCGTAACTAAGGATTTTCCCCTACTTCAGGAATTTGTTAGCCCTGGAGACTCCCGAACTAATTCTAACGAACAAGAACAAACTTCTTTCATTTGGCGGAGATATGAGGTCGGCAACTTGCGACCTAGCCTGACGGACTTTAAGCCAGAGACTTTATTCTTTCCGCTTTTGTTCAAAGGACAATTTATTTTGTTTCCCCATCCCAGTAAGTGTTGTATTAAGTGTATTCTGAGGTTGTCGTGTGTTTGTCTATTAAGGAAATAAATGACAATTTATTTTGCCCTCCTCGTTGTGTTCAATCGAGAATCCCAAAAATATAAGTGTTAATAAGTTCTGGTCCACCGAGACAGGTGAAAACGGCTTGAACAGTCATTTTAGACACTTACCCCCGCAGTGAGAGAGCGTGTGTAAGTTACCCCCGCAGTGAGAGAGTGTGTGTAAGTTACCCCCGCAGTGAGAGAGTGTGTGTAAGTTACCCCCGCAGTGAGAGAGTGTGTGTAAGTTACCCCCGCAGTGAGAGAGTGTGTGTAAGTTACCCCCGCAGTGAGAGAGTGTGTGTAAGTTACCCCCGCAGTGAGAGAGTGTGTGTAAGTTACCCCCGCAGTGAGAGAGTGTGTGTAAGTTACCCCCGCAGTGAGAGAGTGTGTGTAAGTTACCCCCGCAGTGAGAGAGTGTGTGTAAGGGTATACACATACATGTCCAGAGGTAATACTGGTATACACATACATGTCCAGAATTACCGCTAATGTCTTACTGGACAGAGTGTCCAAACACAGGACAGGACACCTGACAACCCTAACAGCCACGTATTGCCATGACACGTGTTACAGGACCATTTAGGTGCAAAAGGGTCACCACCCTATCTGACCTCTTTGGCCTATTCTTCTCTGCAAAAGTAAACTTGTAAGTCTGCCTTCTTCAGCAGTGAACAGGTTAAATACAAATAGCAAAATGCTATCTGTTTATATTCTTCCTGTGTATATAACATGTGATTTCACTGTATGTCCCTTGTCAGCTTCTGTACTTCACACCCAGCTGCATGCTGGGTACCTAACATTACTGAAAATGCCTTGGCTACAACTCCCAGCATGCTTTGTGCCTCCCCATAGAGCTTCCAGGTCAGGGCTGCTCTCTCGGTGGGATTGCAGCTGCACTTTTAGGGCCAGGGCATTTAAACTGGGCAAACAGGCACATGTCTGGGTGAGGGACGTTCTGCTCTGTGATTGGCCAGTGTGCTGATCTCTCATGGATCACGTGACTGGGATTCTCTCTACCTAGGCCAAAGGTAAGCCCTGTTACCTGTACCCTGCAGGCCTGGCAGATCAACCCGTACGTAATGCTGTTTAACCCTTTCATCCTGCAGGAGGTGCAGTGCGGTAGTTAGGTTACCCTAAGATTACATTGCGTCCACTCCTCCCTTTGCTACCGGAGGAATCCATAGCACAATTAACCCCTTGTTTTCTCTTTAGGAATTCTGTGCATAAAATCCCAGAATGCTTTGAGAAAGATGCTAACAATGGACACAGGTTGCAATTTCCCAGAGTAATGTAATACTCCTTTCTCAATGCCCTGCATTCCTGTCCTGGATAAGGATTCATATTACCCCCCAAACCCCACCCCCAGCTTCTGCCCGTCAGCTGCATGTATATTTGCTCTGAAAACACACAGTGCCTGTGGAACTGATACATTTGTTGCATTTGGGCTTTCCAGTTAGCTCATACCCAGGTTGTCTTGGCAACCCCCTTAACCCCCCTGGCTTAGTGGAGTTTCCCTTACTCCCCTGTCTGTATTCACAGATAGTCTCATCCTCAGACTGTTCCTGTTCCCAGAAAGCCATATACTTCCTTTCCACCCAGGACACTGAGTGAGTGAGTACCTTCATGCTATTAGCCCCAGCAAGGCCTCTCTGTTTTTACACACGCCTTACCCGGTGATACACAGCACTTCTAGAGAAGCCCTCTCTACCACACTACTCCATCTACAAGAACCCGTTGTTTCCTTGACTTTGCAATAAAACTAAGAAAGACAAAAGGACTTGTTGTGCTTTGGAAGAGGGCAGGCATGAGTTAAGCTAACTGGAGCTAGTCACACATCACACGTGACCCTGGTTCCAGGATAATTCCTGTGTATTAACATGTATTTGTGTTACTGCCAAGCATTGAGTACAGTGTTGCACCGAGCACATTGACATCCTGCTCCCCAGGTCCTGCGCACGGCGCGGCATTATAACATCGTTTCATCTTATCTCCTGCTATATCCCAGGTCCGGCTGGAATCTGCTAGGGAAGGTGCGTCCTTATCTGACATGGATCTGGAATTTGAGGTTGGAGCTGAAATTGAACTGCAAGAGGACGAAGCAGTGGAGGAAGCTCCACTGATACTGGTAAGTAGCCTACTTGTGCCAGCTCTGTGCCCCAAGGATTGGTATTGTCTAAGTTGGTTGCATTTGTTTTTCACTTGTTCACCCTGTGTTGGTGAAAACCTACAGATGACTGAGCACAATATTTTTAGTTCCCCTTTAAAACTTGTCTTTATCATCGTTCGTGATGTGCAGAAAGCTTGAAACTATCACAGCTTTCCAACTTTTAACAAGCCTACACTTCACGGCCAGTACAATTCTCTGGTCACTGTTGTATTGTCCAGCAACATGTTAATCTTCCTAGAGCTGACGTGTACCCTCACTGTCTCCCTTTCATTTTTCTGCCAGGAGAACAAGCAGGACTTGCCGTCTTGGGAAACCCTACACAACTCTGATGATTCCAGTGGGGATGAGGGCTTGGATCCCCAGGCCGTCCTTTCCCATCTGCCTTCTGAGGTGGAGATCCAGAACATGTTGAATTCTTTCCCCAAAAACAAATCCCAAATCATCACCAAACAGGAAGTGAATCAGAGGATCGCCAGTTTCTCGATCTCTAAAGGTCTATGCGACAGGCTGAACATGTATGGAGTGGACCTGGGTGAAGAGCCTGAACGTTGGAACACCACATACAAACACTGGATCCTAGAGCAGCCCAGTGGGGTGGAAGGGATATCCGCCATTGACAAAACAAAGATAGTAAGGAATACCGAGCAGAGTCGGTCCCCCAGCTGGTACCAGGCTCCTTTCAGCCTCCAAGAGGCTTGTTCAGTAACCTCACTGTCTCAAGACAAAAAGAGAATTGGTTCAGGGAACTACCATAACAACAATGTGATCACCCACCTGAGCAGCTATGTAAAACCATTGATCAAGATCTACCAATGTACACAGTGTGGTTGTCAATTCCAAAGCTTAGGCAACCTAAAGGGGCATTTGTGTCTTAAGAGGGCAGTGGGTTTTACTCAAGGCAGTGGGGAGAGTTCAAGTGAAATTAATCTGAGTGCCACAATCAGAAAGGAAGCCAAAGGACAAGAGAAGGTTTCTGAATCCAACCAGGAGTCCGTTGAGCTGCTGGAGCAGATGTGTGTCCAGGCCCAGAAGGAGCTTCGGATATTCAAGAAAAAATATGGCAAGGGAGGACCTCTGCAAAAGAAGGAAATCAAACTATTGCCCAAACCTATAAAGAATGATGATCCAGCAGATGCCCTAATGGTTAATAAGGTGGGCTCCCCCACAGCAGACAAGATTGTCGCATCTCGACGATTCTTCATCCGACCTTATGTTTGCGACAAATGTCAACGTCCATTTAGACGCAAATGCAACCTCGATAGGCACATCTGCTCAAAGAAATCCAAGCTACAAAGGATGCAAGGGGCTCCCAGACCCAATGCAGCAACTGCAATGCCGAAATTGGTGAGAGGAATACCGAGCTCCAACGGTCGCACAGAACAAAGCCCTTTCACCGCACCAGGCAAACCAACTTCTCAATTGATGAGCCGAGCTGCAGGTATGCCACGTCTTAAAATGAAAGGGGAACCCGTATTCTGTAGTAACTCCACTGGTAGAGTTCACAAATCCTACTCCTGCCAGCAGTGCGGGGGGATGTTTGTAGAGCGCTGTGCCTATGCCACACACATCCGCTGGCATATGAAAAAGGCAGAGGGCCTGCAAATGAATGCCGTGAATCAGACCGTCAAGAAAGTCATTCTTGAGGATGAGAGGCTGGGGCATGATGTATCTGCCCAGAAGGAGGAGGTACAAAGCCTTCCCCGTGGAGGCGAGGATGGTACAAGCTTGCTCTACTCCTGTTATGAGTGTGGAAGTTGCTTTCGACTAAAGTGCAACCTGGTAAGACATCTAAACTGGCACATGCGACAAAACATATTTGTAGGGGGAGAGGAAAAAAAGTATTACGGCGATGATATAATATATACCGAGGTAGAGACATATCAGCAGGTGCCTTCGGAGGTTCCAGAGTCCAGCTTTGAGCTGGTGGTGGGAACAGAAGACGAAGATGAGCAAGGATCTTGCACATTGGCCAGCGAGGATGAGATCGTCCAGAGCTTCATTGGCACAGAGTTCATAGAGGAGGTTGGAGCCAGCGCCAAAACAGTAAGCCAGGAGGAGCAGCTGGACAGATATGAGATGGGCATTGAATGGGATTTTCAGACCCCAGAGGAAAGAAGTAAGAGACAAAACCCTTGTCCAGTGCACTTGCCACGTGACTTACTGGCACAAATAGCCAGCAGACCACAGCTACCGTACAGGTGCCGAGACTGTGGTGCTCGCTTTCACCAAGCCTGGCAGTTGAAGCGGCACCGGCATAGGGGCGAGGTGCGAAAAGTTACGACAAGAAGGAAGCATCGGTGTGACTGTGGCCGCGCTCCTGTGGGGTCGCTCCACTTCCTGCGGCACCAGCTGCAACACTTGATCGACACCGTGTTTATCTGTGCCGAGTGCGGGAAGTCCCTCCGCGGGTACCGCAAGCTCCGCACCCACAGCTTGCTGCATCCACTTGTGTCCCGTTTCCAGTGCACTTGTGGGGTGCTGTTCAGCCAGCTGCCCCGGTACCTGTGGCACTCGTTGCTAAACCGCTCGTTCCGCAGGGTGAGAGGTGGGAAGGTTGGCATACATGGGAAAAAGTACTGAGACTGCTCATCCCGTGATGGGATTTGTAAGGGGAGGTGATGGAGAGCGCTGAACCCCTTGTGTGGCCAGTAACACAGACACGGTGGCCAGCAGTAGTGTAAGCCTTCCCGTTCACCTAGACACCGCTAAACCTCCTCCCGGGGCTGCAGCTCCACATCCTCCAACCTTCTTTTGTACTGGAGTCGCTGATTAGAAAATGAATGAGGCTGCCTTGTAATGAGGGTGGTGTTTGTCTTTACAATACGTGGTGGACAATTGACCCATAATAACATTTTTGTGCCTGTCCTCCAATGAATGCAATTGGCCAAAAAAACGTATCTGTTTGAATGGCATCTTTCAGCTGATCGCTGTCCTATAAAATTCAATACGATTTTATATTATAATATATATATATATATATATATATCTTCAGAAAATAGCCGTCTTATCCAGTTGCGATAGTGCAGAATAAATGGGTTCTTCAGTATTGAGTGATACCTTTTTATTGGACTAACAATTTATGTCATAGGACAAACTTTATTATAACTCTCGAAAGCTTGTCCTATGACATAAATTGTTAGTCCAATAAAAAAGGTATCACCTAATACTGAAGAACTCATTTATCCTGCAATATATATATATATATAATGCTGCACTGTTTAATTGTTTAACTGATGGCATCAAAAGGTCTCCAAAGCGATTTGGTTAATATGGGAATGTGGGAAGGACCGCCCTTTGATCCCTTTTTAATTGGTACATCCTCTCCCCCCCCCCTCACCCCCTTGCAGTGACCATGTGACGGCTCTCGCTGGCTGCTCTGCGGTTTAGGGGAGCCGCCCTCACCCCATTGCAGTGACCATGTGACCGGCTATCGCTGGCTGCTCTGGGTTTAGGGAGCCGACCCGCCCCCATTGCAGTGACCATGTGACGGCTCTCGCTGGCTGCGGTTTAGGGAGCCGCCCCCCTTCCCCCCCCGCCCCCATTGCAGTGACCATGTGACCGGCTCACGCTGGCTGCTCTGCGGTTTAGGGAGCCGCCCGCCCACATTGCAGTGACCATGTGACGGCTCTCGCTGGCTGCTCTGCGGATTAGGGAGCCGCCCCCCACCCCCCCGCCCCCTTGCCAGTGACCATGTGACCGGCTCTCACTGGCTGCTCGCCCGGTTTAGGAGCCGCCCCCCGCCCACATTGTAGTGACAATGTGACGCTCTCGCTGGGCTTCTGCGGTTTTAGGGAGCTGCCCCCCGCCCATTGCAGTGACCCATGTGACCGGCTCTCGCTGGCTGCTCTGTCGGTTTAGGGAGCCGCCCGCCCCCCCCCCCCCCCGCACCCAATTGGCAGTGACCATGTGACCGGCTCTCGCTGGCTGCTCTGCGGTTTAGGGAGCCACCCCCCGCCCCCATTGCAGTGACCATGTGACCGGCTCTCGCTGGCTGCTCTGCGATTTAGGGAGCCGCCCCCCGGCCCCATTGCAGTGACCATGTGACCGGCTCTCACTGGCTGCTCTGCGGTTTAGGGAGCCGCCCCCCGCCCCCATTGCAGTGACCATGTGACCGGCTCTCGCTGGCTGCTCTGCGGTTTAGGGAGCTGCCCCCCGCCCCCATTGCAGTGACCATGTGACCGGCTCTCGCTGGCTGCTCTGCGGTTTAGGGAGCTGCCCCCCTCCTCCCCCGCTTACACCAGGCTTGCGGTGGTTATAATGTGGGCGATGTGAGCAGGGTGTCCCATGCCGTTCAGGAATGGTGCAATACCAGCATCGGGGTGGCCAACTGCAGTCGTCAAGGGCCACCAACAGGACAGGTTTTAAGGATATCCCTGCTTCAGCACAGGTAGTTTAGTCCTTGAGCCACCTCACCTAGTTGAGTTTGAGCTAATTAGCTGCTGTACAGCCGGGGTGGCCCAACTCCTGTCCTTTTAAGGGCCACCAACAGGTCAGGCTTTTAGGATATCCCTGCTTCAGCACAGGTGGCTGTCTTTGACTGAGCCGCCTGTGCTGAAGCAGGGATATCCTAAAGACCTGACCGGTTGGTGGCCCCTGATCTAGGAGATTTGATGCCTAATCAAATCCTACAATCATACATAATTAGTTTTTTTTTAATATAAATAACTGATAATCCCCCCTTCGGTGTCTATAAACTCTGTAACCTGCCGCGCTGTGCGGGTCACTGCGTGCACCTTGGGCTCGCCCCTTCCCTAATTCTGTACTCTATGCAGACTGGTTGTTTAAATACGCATACATTTAACCCTTCCCATACCGGGCGTGGGAAACGGGGATTGCGAAGATTTTTTAAAGTGGTTTAGAAATACCTGTTTTTTTTTTTTCATTTATAGCCGTTCTCCGTGAGGTCTCCCTGAGCCTGAACGGTGTTCGTTTCAGCCGCGGGGCCCCCCTGCTTCCCGAGATACTTACCTCGGAAGGGGGTGTTGATGGCAGCCCCGACGGGGATATTTGGGGCTATCGAAATGGTGCCTTAAATGTCCTGCGGGCTAATGGGAAGCTGCGACGTCTGCGGTTTCCTGTCCGCCCACATGACGCGGGACATTTACACTGATGTGAGATACCGGCACACCCTTCCGAGGTATCTCGGGGAGCAGAGGGTCGCTGGAGCTGAAGTTAGCGTGGTTCAGCTCCGGAGACTTCCTGCTTTAACCCTATGTTTTATTAATGGTCCTTGGGGTGCTCCTTTTAAAGCATCCGACCCCACAATTAATCCACATTGGTCCTAAGCAGAGCTGCCCCTGAGATTGGGGAAGTGTGTGCAGTTGGTGGCGAAGCTTATGCTGCTGCTACGCCGTGTCCCCTACCTCTGTACAAGGCTGGGTTTGTATGCACAGACATTCATTTTATTTGCCTTAATATTTGCCCCAAAAGCTGAAGGGAAGTCCCGTGAATCTGCCCCCCGCACTTTTGCATCATGTGGTTGGGAGTTAAAAGCACCAAAGCGTAGAATCTGCATGAATATAAATGTATTTCCTTTAATGCTGCAGGATCCCACTACTTCACGCATTAGTGGGTTTAATTAAAGATCTATTAACTGATCTGTGAACTAACTGATTTGTATTCGTGCCCGCCTTTTTCTACAGATATACAGTGACCCAAACTATCTGTCTGCATTTCATCAACTGTAGATACACACAACATCTTTTCATAATCTTACCAGTCCCACTGTCCGCGCACACAAACACACACACACACACATTTCCCCTCCCGTCCATGTCTGGCCACACACTGTGACGCCAATAAAATCTCCAACTTGCTTTGGTGGTGGGAATAGGAGAGGAAGATGATGAAGAACCTTACACATTGGCCGTTGAAGATGAAGTAAACCCACACCACCATCATCAATGTAACACTTCTATATACACAACATTCTCTACTACACCTCCCTGCCACACACAGGATCCTGAGCTAATCTTACCATTACCTCTCTGTGGGTATACAGAGAGACACACACACACACACACACAGCATCCTGACCCAATCTTACCATTAC
>CM071572.1:1671831-1704069 GCA_036426205.1 Ascaphus truei
ACACACACACACACACACACACACACACACACACACACACACACAGTACCATTCCAGGCCTCCCTCTACACACATCTTTATCTTCTAATGTCAGCTCACCCACTAAACACACAGCATCACACGCTCTAGCACCAATTACAACTTTTAGAGAATCTTCCTGTGTGTTCTTTCCGCAGATAATGAAACGGGAACACACACAATGTTTTGTATTTCTCTGTATTTAGAAATCTCTGTGATCAATAAGAAAATTACACCTCTGTCCGCTTTTCATTCTTACAAAATATACAAATGAACATGTTCTGTACAAGTGAGGATTATGTACAGGGCCTTCAGAGCCCCTTAACAGTACTGGTAAGGCACGTACGGAAATACAGAGCTGTCTTGTAAACTATATGTAGGGGCCACCAGATATAAATGGCAATAAGGCATCACAAGAAGTGTATTACAGGCAGGTAATGGCAATATAATCTCATTAAACGTTGTTATATTCAGTGTTACTCTGTTGTAGAACCCAAACATCCCCGTCATGGCAGGTGTAAAGACGTTGTATCCTATATCTCAATACTAGGATCACACCTTCAAGTTATAGGTGTCTCTTATATGGCTATAGGATGTGCTAAAAACGTAACAAAATAGTGTTTGCAAATGAGTTTGTCAGCGCTGTTGCTGGAGTTATTTGAGCATTTGTATGCATTTAAAACCATGGTAAATACAGAAGTTCCTAGTGCAAACAGTTAGTATTCAGTCTGTATTTACCAAACCTAGCTCCTCAGTGTGTGGATTTCAGTGTTTTGAATGGTGCACCTTCAAGCAGTTGCAAACTAGGCCACGATCCTATATGGGGTGAAGAAGTCTTCCCTTTTTGGAAAAGAGGTCCGCTCTATTCACTTAAATTGGACTAAAATCTTTTCCAGTACAAGGAATATGTATTTACAGCATATCTCATAGGGCCCTGAACTAGCCAGTCCCATATACTGAAGTACAGTATGTGAGAATTATAGCCAGTAATGTTAGCTAACCTATACCGTTACAAAATCTATCATTAAACCATGTACTCTAACCCTACAGAGACTCACAGACCCTGCGTTATATGTGAAATGTTTGTATGTTTTGCATACAGGCTAAGTGAGCGTAGGACAAAGTGTGCTACTTTTATTTAACAAGTATATCCACTTCATAAGAAAAGCAGCGTTAATGCGATTTTCTGCATTGTTTGGCATCCTAAGGGTGGAAAGAAAGGCAAACTGGGGCTATCTGCGACCACGTTCCCCTCCCAGCGGCAGACTCCATCTGTTAGTAACTGCACCCGCTTACCATGAATTACTGAGTGTGTGCCGTGTGTCTAATGTTCCTAATAATTATACCTGCGACAGAACGGACGTGCAGATTGCAGAGAGGCGGCAGAACCGGGACACGGGTTCTTGGCACGGGTTGTTCTGCACGTGGTAAAGCCTTTGCACGACTAAAGTCTAGACCATGGGAGGCCAACTCCCAGTCCTCAAGGGCCACCAACAGGTCAGGTTAAGGATATCCCTGCTTCAGCACAGGTGGCTCAGTCTTTGACCTGTGCTGAAGCAGGGATATCCTTTAAACCTGACCTGTTGGTGGCCCTGGGGACTGGAGTTGGCCGCTCCTGCTTTAGACGCCGTTTCTGCGCAGTCCATAATCGTGGTTCCTTTGGGTTGAGGATTTCAGTCTCCGCCAGCAGCCGGTCGCTAAAGCTTCCACCAAAACATTACACCAAATTGATATACAGTAGAGTCTCGGTTATCCGACGCCTGCGGGCGCTCGCACGACTCGCTCCGCCGCGGTGGGAGGTCGGTTCGTGCATCACATACTGCTGAACAGGTAGCTTCGTTTGCTCGTCTGTGCTAGTGACTCAAGCAATAACCTGAATAATTATGTATTAATGAACCTAATTGCATGTGTGTATTATACAAACGTATACTGTATTTAATATTACACCCTTATAC
Organism: Ascaphus truei; assembly: GCA_036426205.1. NCBI lineage: Eukaryota > Metazoa > Chordata > Amphibia > Anura > Ascaphidae > Ascaphus > Ascaphus truei. Next base: position 1,673,805 of record CM071572.1, read on the forward strand.
TGCATTTAATATTTGATTTGTTTCGCTCCCCCCCCCCCCTCCAGATAATAATCTGTCATTTCCTTATTATTCGACACCTTATCGGTCCCGTTTGGGTCGGATAATCGGGACTTTACTGTACTATGTAATGCTGGACTATTGTACACAGCACCCATTGTATTTCCATTACAGAAAATAAATGCCAGCGTGTCTTAATTCAGCATTGCTCGGAGTCCACACAAAGGAAAAAGTATACCTTCTTTCTCACATTGGAATTGACTCCTCCATTCACCTTCACTAGTCTGCCTGATTTCTGTACACTTGGCACTTTTGTATTGCCCGTCCCCACTGTAATCTATTCACAACACTGTATTTTAATGCCTGTACCTGACACTATATCCTCAGCAACCAGCTACAAGATCCTATTCCTAATCTTCTCAAGACAACCCCCCCCCCCCCCTCCCTTCCTCCTACTATTGTGACATCTATCACCCAATGGCAAGAAATGCCTCCTGGCTCCTAGACTCACACTGAGCTATTGCACTAAACCTTACCACCTCTTTTCCCTCGGCATCCCATGTTTCAGCTCTCCCATTCTTCTTTATGGAATGTCAAATTTTCGGTGTAGTAGTCTTTTCTCCTTTTATAATGCGTTATATTTTTATACAACGTTATTCCCTGCCCGGAAAACAATATCTTAAACTATGTAATATCAGCCCTTTGTTGGAAACGAGGGCTTCGTGTGTATGCTGCCCGTGTATTGGATCCTATCTGGTTATCCAGGAATAACTAGTATGTGGGTATTAAGACCTAGCAACAATTAGATCAATGAAACTTTAAGATATTAGACCTTCCCAAGGGCACACAGGGTATGGAGAAATGAACCAACGTCCGATTCAAAGTGAGACCACCTCACCTTTTGGATCTCATTCCTCTAAATGGACCATCAAAAGGACATCGACAATTGTGAATTTTAGTAGCCCCTTGAAAAACCTGCTGACCAGTCATGGAAGGTGAGCCCATTGAGCAACCTTATTCAAATGCGACTGCTGCTTTCAAACATTTCTGACGATGGAGTATTTCAGTGGAAGACAATTTTCCAGTGGTATGTCAACTCCAGATGAGAAACTGAAGAAGAATGGACCATCCAGAAGCCCTTGTTCTGTGTTATTGCCGTGGAGATTCTATGGCCGTCATTATTAACCGACTGATCTCATCAAGTTTCTTGTCCAACTGGTCGATCCTCTTTTCCAAGTCCCGGTGTGAGGAGTTGAGGTTTAAGTCCATGTCGTACATGAGCATCTGCATCTGGGAAGAAAGCCATTATTAGAGACATTGCGACCCTAAGGATGGGCTCCTGACCACTTTGGATGTAGAAACAAACAAAAGTGCACCTCGGAAGAAAGGAAAGAATGACTGATATGATGGACATGTTTACAAACATGGGTAAGGGTAGTTGATGCATTAAACAGTCTCTCGGCAAAGGTGGTGGAGGCTAGTACAGTAACAAATTACAAAACTGCATACAAACAGCACAAGGGTATGTGGAAAAACTGGGTATCTACAAGGAGCCAACAGGGTCTGAGGCGCACGTTCCCAGTTTGTGACAAACTTTCAACTCCTTGATAAAGAACGCACCAGCATTCGAAACGCGCTGGATTTTAGGTTATGACAGAATAAAGTTTATATATTTTTTTGCATTGGGTCCTCTCTTTGCTTCTGTTGGTTCGTGCACTCCTTTCTATTTCCTGTAACTCTACAAACTCACCCTAACACACAGTGTCTTCTACTGTTACACACAATTACACACACTTGTACATATACACACTCTTTACCACATCCCTGCCTCTGGAGTAACTTTTGCTCCTCGTAGCTACTCTTTGGGCGATGGCAAGGGCAGGGAGCCAGCATGTCACTCATCAGCTCACTCCTGGCGAGGGTGAGAGACAGCAGCTGGGGCAGGCCTGGGAGAATCGGGACTGCTGGGAAGTAGGCTTACATCATGGATTTGTAAACTCTCCAGTACAATAATGCAGTCTCTCCAAGCAGGAGATAAGTACAATAATGCAGTCTCTCCAAGCAGGAGATAAGTACAATAATGCAGTCTCTCCAGGCAGGAGATAAGTACAATAATGCAGTCTCTTCAGGCCTTATTATTGTGCCTCTAGAGCGCTTCATACAAAAGGAAACACTAAAAAACGAATTATCACTTAGAACTCCCACAATTACCGTTTTCCGGAAGCAATAATGCAGAAGACAGCTGTGTCCTGGGATTCTGCACTGGGGGGAGGTCTCCTCTAATACTTCCTGCCCAATGTCACTTCATTTGAGGCCACTTGGTGGTACTATTTCTGCAGGAACTATGTACGTTACCATCACATATATTACAATATGAAATGTTCTACAGCAGCAATCTGCTCCATATACCATTAAAAAAAGAAAGTATCTTTTTACCCGCGCAACGTCCTCTTGCTTCTGTTTGAAGTAATCCAACCATTTTTCTAATTCTGTCATTTGAGAAACTAGAAGGGAACGATATCATATAGCAAGCGAATATTAAAATAGATTTATGCTATTCGTGTTGTAGCCCCACAGAATTTGTGCCTTCTAGATCGTGTATCGTCGTAGGACGCCAGAACCAAACTGAAAACCCGAGAAACATACAAATCCAAGGCCATGAAAACCCTGAGCATCACCACTGATAGTAATCTCACAATGGAAGAAGTGAAGTCCTACCTCTGCCATCAAGAGATCCGAGTCTCTCCTTAGCCCTTTGGCTTGTCAGGCAACCAGATTTGCGGGCAATTCAGAATATCGCAGCTTCAACTACCAGAAACCTGCACACACACACAGCCTAGTACCACCTTACATCCCGGAACGCGGTCCTCAGCCAACCAGGCTCCTCAGATCAACCGGCAATGCACTGCTCAGTGTTCCAGGATTGGGAAAAGGACATTCTCAGCAGGGGGGCCCAAGCTTCAAGAACAACCTCCCTATCGACATCAGGAAAGCTCCCACCTTCAAAGCTTTCATGAAATCACTTAAGAGCCACCTCCTCTGTGAAGCATTTGGGCACTAACCTCAAATAGTCACCATATTGAGCCACACTGTGAAACCCTTGGGTAGTCGGAGCACTAAAACAAAGCATGGATACATTGGCTTCCGGCCACATCTGCTGCATTACATAATTGCTTCCATTTTCTTAAATCAACGGTGAAGTTCATGCTTGAGACCCTTCTCTATGTACTGCATTCTCTCTCACCCCCTCCCTCACTCTCTCCCTTTCTTTCCTCTCCTCTTTCTCTCCCTCTTCTCCCTCCTTTTCTTTTCCCATCTCAGCCCCCTCCCTCTCTCGTTTGTTTCCTCTTCCTCTGTCCCACCCCTTTCTTTACCCCCTTAGTTTAGCAATGAGGCTGATGGGGCGGGGCTTTAGCAGTGACCACCAATGAAGTTGGTTGGGGGCTTCACCATGACAACAAACATTTCTCTTCGAACAATATAATATAGACAGTGGCTAATGAGAGAGATATCAGATCTTCATGCAATATATATAACGGGGAGAAGCGATACCCCAGGATTGCACATGGTTTGGGAAGTTAGGCGAATGGTTGTACCACTATAGCTCTTTACCTCATTCAAATCCTTCACTTAAGGCGACCAAGGGTCACTTTGCCGATTTTGCAGCAACCAAGATTAGAAATAGTTAAAGAAAAAAACAAAATAGACTGACAGTGCATTTGATCCCACGTCAGCCTCCTTCCCCATTCCCCAGTCTTACTTTGGAAATATCCACCATGGCGTTCACCTGATCCTGCAGGGTTTTATGCTTCCGCCTCCTGTGACGGAATCTGTGGGAGAAATCCAACCAAATCGGTGAGTACTGTATAAAGCAGGGACTTTCAGATACATACACTGTCACCGGCAGGTGGATAAACATGCAGGCTCTGTCACCAGCAGGATGAACAGACACACAAACTCATGTAGATGGACAGATATACAAACGTACATGTGAAAGGATTGACACACAGACACCTGGATGGAGATACACAAAGACTCACCCATGGTTGAAGAGACATACAGACTCATATGGGGATGGACAGACACAAACTCACATGTGGAAGTTACATGTGGATGGAGAGACACACAGACTCGCAAATAGATGGACAGACACAGACTCACCCATGGATGGAGAGACACAGACTCGCAAATAGATGGACAAACACACAGACTCACCCATGGATGGACAAGCACACAGAGTCACCCATGGATGGAGAGACACAAACTCACACAGGGATGGACCGACACACATACTCACATGTGGATAGCTCCCAACAGGTTCCTCTGGTGCTGTCGGATCTTGGCGCTGTCCCCTCCCTTTGTGTGTCTGTACAGAAGCCACGCCTCCCCCAGCACATTCGCTGCCGCACACTTAACCTGCAGTGACAAAGTCACACACCCTCTGCGTCACCAAAGCGTGACCTTTAGATCATGTGCTTCAGAGGTTATGGGTGACCATGTCATGTCTCCCAACTCACACTCGTGGTAGGGGAGTCACCCTGACTTCCGTCAGATCCACCCCTTGCTGCTCCCTTACATTTCAATGGGAACACTTGTACACTTTAATGGGATCGCATCCTAAAAAGTCAGTATCACACATCATTTACCCTACCAATTTAAAGATGTCATTCATGCCCCTATCCCGAAATATTAATATAAAAGCACGCTGCAATAAAACGTTCTTAGGAATATGCACTTCTAATCATTTTATTAATATGTTTTAATTAAAGAACAGATTGAAAAATCAACACTGCCTCTTGCCAATAATCACAGCACCTGACCCCGCTCCCCGAGAACAATAACCTCCAGGTGTCTTGTTGGGGTGAAAAGAAATGGAGGCAATGCTCCAAATGAAGACGTTAGGCATTGCAACGCTCTGCAGATGTTGGCGCCTCTCCGTCACTGCTGTAATACATTGCTGGCCTCCTCCTCCACCGCTGCGCACAACTACATTACTGCTACTCAAATCCGACTTGGGATTTTTAAGAATACGAACTGGGATTCAAGGTGGATCTGTTCAGCACCCGATCCGCAGCGGATTTAGGTAAAACGAGCCACGGAAATCTGCGGATCGGACTCAGACAGGTTCGTCTGTTGCTTCACTAATAGTGAAGAGATAGACTCTTAATGTAGGGGTGGGCAACTCCAGTCCTCAAGGGCCATCAACAGGGCAGGTTTTCAGGACATCCCTGCTTCAGCACAGGTGACTCAATCAGTGGCTACTTCGCAGCTTTGGTGCATTCCAATTTCTGGGCAGCTACAGTTGAAGGCTGAGCCACTGATTGAGCCACCTGTGCTGAAGCAGGGATATCCTGAAAAGCTGACCTGTTGGTGGCCCTTGAGGACTGGAGTTGCCCGCCCCTGATTTAATACATGTGATACTCTTAATACAATAATAAAAACCTTATGCTTACATAGTGCTATTGTGATAAGCAGCACAATGCGAGCTTCACATCAAACACGGTGGCGCAGAACTAAACATTGACTTGTTTATGGTTACAAAGTTATTCCAAGTCTGGAGCCAAACCTACAAGTCTGTGTATGAAAGACCAACCCAACCACTGCTAAAGCACCAGCTACCCTCAGATCCCATCTGGGTGTCTCTCTTCTCTCGAGCATGTCTCGCTCTCAGCTGTATCCTGCGCTGACTGCTTTCCTGCATGGAAATCTTAATTGCTTCCTATAAGGAAGCTGAAGTCTTGTGACCCAACTATATAAAGAAACCGGGGGTCACAACCTCCCTAGCACCCCGAGCTGCAGTGAATGCGTCTACGACTGTGCGCTGCCATCAGGGAGGGGGTCTGGATTTGGATAAGAAATGGAAGCGAGTCTCCATTCTCAGGCTCAGACTCTGAATGTATCTCAGTGCATCTCACAATCGTCCTGCCTTATATTCCATATACCATCCTCAATCCAACTAACAAACTAAAAGCCCCACTGCCCCCTCTCATATTCCTCCTACACCTCACTCTTTGGGGCAACGTAGGAGAGTCTCGTGACTGCGCAGCTCTCGCGAAACACATCCCCAGATGTATCTGAGACACGATCCTACTGTTTTAAATGGGATTTTTTATCTGAATAGATTGGGTTTGCAGTAGGAGAACCTCTCAGTCTTCTCTTATAAAAACCTCTTCGCTGTCAGAGGGACGAACAATGAATTGTGATACAGAAAGAAAACCCAGAGGCTTCAGAGTTCCTGTGTCAGACGCAGCCTGTGCCCCGTCTCGCGCGCCTGTGCCCCGTCTCGCGCGCCTGTGCCCCGTCTCGTGCGCCTGTGCCCCGTCTCGCGTGCCTCGTGTGGCCTCTGTATCCAAGCAGCAATCCGCCCACAAATGGACCCTGCGCTACATGCGATTCTCCTCCATGCAGCGCTGCATGTGGCTCTCCTCCATGCAGCGCTGCATGCAATTATTCTCCATGTAGCGCTGCGTGCGATTCTCCATCATGCAGCGCTGCATGCGATTATTCTCTTTTAATCGTGGACTGTGATGCTGAGACGAGCTGCCTCTTACGCCGTCGGCTGATGAGATACAGTGCCGGGTACTCTGGCAGCAAGGGGATTTAATCATGAATTCCCAACGCCCCTTCTCCCAGGCTGACAGCCCTCCCCCCCGTGTCCGTGCGTCGCTCAGCGCTGCTCACCTGCTTCATGTAGTGTATATCCATCATGAAGTTATGCACGTGCTTCTCCGCTTTGGTGAATTCCAGCTTCTGAGCAGCTACAGCGACAATCAGGGCTGTGCATCCGACCCCCTGAAACACAGGGCCGCAGGGCCGGGTCAGGACCCCAATCCGTACCGATATATATCACTACTCTGCACCTCCATGGAAGCAATGTGTTACTGTGCAGAGGTCTCTCAGTATTCACAGCAGTGAGAATACAATCACTCCCATCCATAGGGGCTTATTCACTAAAGTCTCTCACAATGCCCGTGCAAAGGAGAAAATCCGGGTGCTTTGATAAGGATTCCTTTTCTTTGGTAAATATAGCGCTGTTTTTTGCCCTGATCTTTGCACCTGGGAAACTTCAGTAAATACATCACTAATTTCAGTCATCCCTGGAGTTACCCTGTTAGAGCTGCAGTTTTCCTGTCTCCCACTAGTGGGTGCTGACGCCTCAATGCCATGTGCACACAGAGCCCCCAGTCCCTGATCTGTCAGACTGTATAACTCCCTGCAGAACAAGTCCACGTGTATCTGCCATCTCTCTGTGACCCGTCTCTCCCTCACTGGTGTGCATTTCCGGCTGAGCAGATCTAAATCTATATAACAATAGAGAGGGAGAAGGAAGGATCTAGTGGGCAGACCCAGTGCCATCTTCTTGTGTCCCTTGAAAATAACAAGGACCCCGAGGCTCACCAGAAATGACATAATAATAAATAAACGGGATGTTGAGTTATTCAAGGTTGTAGGTTCGATTCTTGCTAATAAAGAGCACTAATACATGTGCATATAATAATAATAATAATAATTAGTGTTATATTCCATGTTTGTGTGTGTGTGTAATTCTGCTTTCCTGCAACAAGGTATATTTTAGTTCCAATGACTTGAAGACACATTTGTGCTATTTTGATGTTTGCTTAATTTAAGATGTAACACACTAAGGCCCACATGTCTATGTCACAGTGCCACCATGGCAAATATCACTGAACGTGCCGTGTGAAGTCACAAACACACAAACACTTAATAATGCCGCAGGCATGATGAGGGAATTAGGTAGCTCGCAGATAATTCATTATGGTCATGTTGCACAAGGCTTGTTATTGCTATTAGCAAATTACAGATGTCTAGCCAAAAAAAGAAAAAGGAACAACATCTACCAACTCAATTAATCTCCTTGTTCTGTCACCTCCTGCCCACAATAGAGAACTTCCAGGGAACTGGATATTCTTGGAATGGACACTCCCGTTTGTGCCCACTCTGTCTGCCCCTGTTATTTGCTCACTCTCTCAGTGTCTCTTTCCCTCACCTCTGCCCTTTTCTGCACCTCAATCCCATGTCAATGTTTACTCGTTATTCTCTCCCTTGTCTGGGGAGAAAGCTCAACGGTGGGAAGAAAATAAGGGAAACCCTTTAATTTCCCATTAACATACATCAGGATAAGGACAGTGTTAATAGGACACGTCCCCTACAAAAATGTGGGAATTGATCCCTATATCACCCCCACCACATCATCTTATCATTCCACTCTCCTTATCTGTCTCTCCCTCTGCTCATCTCATCACTATCATCCTTCCTTCTTCTGTCCGGCTTCCTCGTCTTACCATGACCCCGGTGCACAGGCACACCATCCTTCCGCAGACAGTATGTGGCACCACATCTCCATAGCCGATGGTCAGGAAGGTGATAGGGATGAGCCACATGGTGCTGGCTAGGTTTCCAGTTGCCTGCCCCTTCTCCCTGTGGGAAGAGATCAGGACGGTCAAAAACACGGACAGCTCCATTGGTAAGGTCTCGGGTCAACGCAGTTACAGAATAGCCGAGCAATGGCCAGTTCAGTTGATTCCCATTCATATAATCAGGAAGAGCCACCACAAGTAACACAGGCGCCAATAAAATACCAGTCCCATAGCAAACACCATTCAAGAAATGTAAATATAGAACATGGAAATAATCAAACAAAATAGCCAGCCGGGAAACAGCATCCCTTTGACATGCAGCGTAACTAATAATAGGATAGAAAGGTGCAACCCCACAGCGTCGACCAGAAAATATACTTTTACCCGTCTGACTGGCGTCCCTTAAACAAATCTTACAATGCTCATAGCAAAGGTTTGTCTGCTTTCCTTTTTGAGGAATTAGTTGAATTTCTCGGCGGTCTCTGAGTGTTTGTCAATCAGGTGTTTCCTTCCCCTTACCCCCCCCCCCCCCGTCCTTATCAGTGAGCCAGTGAAGATGAGACCCCCTTAAACATGTCAGTGGAAATAGATTACTTTGATTCTAGGAGGGATTGCTCCTTTAAGCCAATCAGATCGTAGAATTAAATAACAACTATAAAACTAAAAGAATGATGTCGCCATTGGATCACAAAGCTGGTTATTTACTCAAGTCTGCGAATCTGGGGCAAGATTAGCTACCCCAGAGTTATCAAAGAGAAAAATCCCATTGGTTTCAATGGGAACAATGTTTCTTGACTAGGTGTGCTTTTTTTGCCCCAGTTTTGCAGCCAAAGGTCTTTGATAAATGACTCCCAAAATATCAGACAATTACAGGGTGAATGAAGCCATGATGGAGCACAGAAGCAACTGTAATTATTCAGCAAAAAGGACCACAGGATCCCAGACAATAAGAGAGCAGGCACCTATTAAAGCATATGACCCCAGCTCTTCACACCACCACCCAGAGGATCTAAAGCAATCACACAGCAGGTATGTAGTAATACAGAGTACAGGATGTGAGCCACACAGCAGATGTTTGACCAGACAGGTATCATACAATATCACACTGCTAATCAAACTGCCGGTTCTCTGACCTCTCGCACACAGACAGGACCCAGGAGGAGATGATCCATAGACCGATGGTCAATATGAGGAGGACCCGGGCTGGGTAGGTGTTCATCAGGATCTTCATGACAAACTGGTATTGGAACTTGATCTTGTTGAGGGACCCAATGCTCCTGTAAGAGGCGTCCACCAGCACCCGACTGTGAAGGAGCACAGTCCGGGGGAGAAGATATACCCGCAGGAACATCAGGGTGGACAGCAGGATGTCTGCCTCTGAGAGGAAGGGCAAGTCCTGAGAAGCCCTCTCCAGTTCCTGCTCCCCCTCACACTGCCGCGCAGATGGGAATGGGTGGACAGCACAGATCACAATCTCCAGGAAGATCCAGGCCAACTTCTTGGCATTCACCGCGATGCGCCAGTCCCATAAGGAGTTGTCATTCATAAAGAGCTATGTTTGGAAAAACACAGATTGGGGTCATTATCCAACCAAGAGGAGGACCTGTGTCCTAGATGTCAACTTGTGAGGATTTCTCCATAGTCTCTTTAAGCCATCCTCTTTAGGAGGTGGGCACACGTATTTGGAGTCAATGTAACTCACAAGCATTGGGTATCATTTACTAGGAAGCCGTTTCATTCATAAAGAGTGGGTCTCCCTCACTAGGACTGGGAGTCCCTTATGGGCAATGGATCTCACCCCCCTAGGACTGGGTATCACGTATTAGGAGTGGGTCTCCCTCACTAGGACTGGGTATCACGTATTAGGAGTGGGTCTCCCGCACTAGGACTGGGTATCACGTATTAAGAGTGGGTCTCCCTCACTAGGACTGGGTATCACGTATTAGGAGTGGATCTCCCTCACTAGGAGTGGGTATCACGTATTAGGAGTGGGTCTCCCTCACTAGGGTTGGTATCAACGTATTAGGAGTTTGGATCTACCCCTCACAGGACTGGGTATCACGTTTAGGAGTGGGTCTCCCTCACTAGGAGTGGTATCACGTATTAGAGTGGGGTCTCCTCACTAGGAGCTGGGTTATCACATTAGGCTGGTTCTCCCTCACTAGGAGTGGGTATCACGTATTAGGACTGGTCTCCCTCACTAGGAGTGGGTATCACGTATTAGGAGTGGGTATCACGTATTAGGAGTGGGTCTCCCTCACTAGGAGTGGGTATCACGTATTAGGAGTGGGTCTCCCTCACTAGGAGTGGGTATCACGTATTAGGAGTGGGTCTCCCTCACTAGGAGTGGTGTCAACGTATGGAGGTGGGTCTCCTACTAGAGTGGGTATCATGTATTAGGATGGGGTCTCCTCACTAGGAGTGGGTATCACTATTAGGAGTGGGTATCACTAGGAGTGGTCTCCCTCACTAGGTTGGGTATCACGTATTAGGAGTGGTTCCCTACTAGATGGTTATCACGTATTAGGAGTGGGTCTCCCTCACTAGGAGTGGGTATCACGTATTAGGAGTGGGTCTCCCTCACTAGGAGTGGGTATCACGTATTAGGAGTGGTCTCCCCTCACTAGGAGTGGGTCTCCCTCATTAGGAGGATTGGGTTATCACTTTTAGGAGTGGGCTTCCCTCACGTAGAGTGGGTGTCACCTAATAGAGTGGTCTCCCTCCTAGGACGTGTATCACGTATTAGGAGTGGTCTCCTCAACTAGGTTGGTATCACGTATTGGAGTGGTCTCCCTCACTAGGAGTGGGTATCACATAATAGGAGTGGGTCTCCCTCACTAGGACTGGGTATCACGGTCATTAGGAGTTTGGTCTAAACCTCTTGACTATGGGGACATAGTATATGTGCACGGCTCCTCAAACCCACCTTAGCAAACTTGACACCCTCACATTCAATTTGTCTTTTTGTTCTCCAATGCAACTACAACACACATCACTGCGAAATGCTCAAAAACTAGATTGGTAATCACTAGAGTCTAGGCGCAAAGTTCACCTTTCCTGTCTCACCCTCAAATACTTCTGGCAAGCCCAGCTACCTGAACAGCTCCACCCCTACCCATCAGGCACCTATCACCTAGATCACCTCCAAAAGACTTCATGGTCCCAAGGCTCAACAAAGTATCCGGAGTTCCTCCTTCTCCTACCGGGCACCCCAAAACTGGAACAACCTACCAGAGACTCTCACATCCACCACCAGTTTAAGTTCTTTCAAATCTAAGGCTGTCTCACATTTTAATCTGGTCTGTAACTGTTTCATACGCCCATAATATATATTTTCTTTAACTGTGCACGTAATGCCTTGTATATAATGTATACCCTGTTCATTTATGTAACTGTATTTGTAACCATGTACTATTTGTTTTACTCTGTGCCCAGGACATACTTGAAAACGAGAGGTAACTCTCACTGTATTACTTCCTGGTAAAATATTTCATAAATAAATAATAATAAATAAATTGAAGGGGTTAATGGGCAATACTTGAGCCTCCATTGTGGGGGGAAATCAGATTTATTCAGTTATAGCTACCTTCCTATAACCTTCCTATAACCTCCCTATAACCTTCCTATAACCTTCCTATAACCTTCCTATAACCTTCCTATAACCTTCCTATAACCTCCCTGTAGCCTCCCTATAAACTTTCTATAACCTTCCTATAACCTCCCTATAACCTTCCTGTAGCCTCCCTATAAACTTTCTATAACCTTCCTATAACCTATAACCTTCCTATAACCTTCCTATTGATGCTATATCCCTGGCGGGTTCTGATTGGGCATTCACAGTGACCCGACTTCCAGCACTTTGTTTGTAACAATCAACAAGATACTTTATTATATAACACTTACAGCAAATAAAAACACCACGCCTCAGACAGGTCTGCAGGGCTACTTTTCCCACTATCTGCTAGCATACAATCACTGCACTGCAGCCAGGGATTGTGGGAAATTACATGCAAATGAGCACACCGTCTCACCTTTTGCTTCATGTCCATTTTAACATGGGACCCCTATAAGCGTATGCCTGCCTTATTACACAGCTGTTTCAGCACAGCCCGGGATAAAGAAGTGCAGAGCCAGTAACCCTACTAACAGACAGCTCTTTCAGCCTTCTGGGTCTCTTTAGTGGGAGGCTTGTTATGCTGCCTTTGCAATGTGTGAAACTGTCGTAGGTTTCAACCACACATTCAATAAGTGATAGTGCGTGTAAATCATATGAAATAAAATTATTACCGATGTAGACAAAATGAAGACATATTGACCCAAAAATCAATTAAGAAAGGGTAGTTAGTCTAAAATGATGTCCTTATTACACGCTGGAATGTGTATTGTAGTTCAGATACAAATTAAAGCAGATGCCTGCTTGTAATGGTTAGGTTTTGGGGGTGGTCAACCAAAATGGCTGCCATTTCCCGCCCAGGGAATAAAGCTTTAATTCAATGTGCTCGCTGTATACATGTGAATACCCCTGTGTACTCTGCATCCCACAGGTGGCTACAACTGTGTTATAACACGGCTAACGCTGAGCAGAGCCATTTATCTCCAGGAAAGAGAGGCGGGACAGACCTGGGGGAGGGAGGCCCTGTGACACACACAAGAGCGCTGTCTTCTTGAGATAAGAGAGTGCTCCCTCAGCCAAGAGAATGATAAGGGCTCTATCAAACATGCACAGACAGAGGTGTGGAGACAGCCAGGCATCAGCAGCAAGGAAATACACAATAATACTTACACGCACACTGTGTAACACACAAGGAAACCCCACACACAACTACCTATGTACTGTACATATACTGCAAAACATGCACAAACCTGCCACACTATTTACACAAGAACAGGGCAGAAAGACCGCAGCAGTAATGTTCCTACAAAGTAACATGCACACGCGTGTAACCTTTACACAGTGTGACAACGGAAATCTGCAGAACTTGGTCCCACAACACGACACTCTCCTGTGTATCCATGTTATTGCAGATATCGCCGCACGGCGTTTGGGGGGAGGTGAACCCCTTCCTGGGGTGCAATGTGTACCGCAGACAGGTGAACACGTGTGTGCACGTTTATATACCCGCAGCAGCACTGCTTTGTGTGTTTCATTTTCACGCCATATGTTAATCAGATAACGTGATTATTTACAACGCCGCTGTTCAGCCTTATACCAGCTGCATTCACTGAGCCTACTTTCATTGTTAAAGTTAGAAATATAACTTATTTCTTTATTTCAAAGACAATCTTTAAATGATCTCACAGAATTATATATTCGGAGATATTGTCTGTAATTATCCTGCTTGCCTCTATTCTTATCCACACGTTCTTCCCCCACCCCCCAGCATCCCTCCCCCGCCCCACCTTCCCTTGTCACCCCTCCCCTGGCTTTCAAACACGTTTAACACCCTCCGTATCTACAGTCACATATCTGTTTTGTTTTCTGTTTTTTTCCCCTCCAACGTTTCTAGCCATAGATTCCTGTGTGTATCAGTATTGCCGACCTGAGGAAGAGAGGAGAACTCTCCAAAGCTTGTCCATGAGATAAATTTTTAGTCCAAATAAAAAGGTATCACCTAATCTAAAGACCCATTTTCTGCACTATCGCAACTGGACTAACACATCTATTTTGTCTTATATATATATATATATATATATATAATATGAAATATATATCCTATATATAATACTATACATAGCAAGTACTGAGGGATATACTGCGCTATTAACCATTAAAAGCATCGATAAAAACAAGGGCAAAAAGAAAAGCACGTGCAAACTTCTGTAAACATTTATCTCCGTTCTATTTGTCCACAGAACAGGTCCCAGAATACACTTTCCTGCTCTCACATTTGTACACACAGCAGTTACACACCAGGCAGCGTCAGTGCCAGCTCCCCACACAGACACACACTTTCCAGGAGGTGTGACGTTGTGTGTCTCTCAGGGCCCCTGCCTTTCTTACATATTATTTCCTATCATCTCCAGGGGCCCGGGACACCGTTTCCTGCCATATTATTAGCTGCATGTTTTCAGGGGTGTGGAAGTGTTAACAGAGCGAGGACAGGTCCCCACCTGCTAAGCACACAAGGCACTAGGAGTTAATGGCTCACTCACATCCGGCTCTGTGCTGGCTGCTTACTCACAGTGTCTGTCCTGCAGGAGCTCTGGAGCTAAGCAAGCATCCAGCATCCTTCCCTGAGCACTGGGACCCCAACGCGTCTCCGGTCACAGCTATGTCTCACTCCTTCCATGAGACCAGGGAGGGGGCAGGAGTGAGACCAGGGAGGGGGCAGGAGTGTATACACACATACACGCCGCTGTCACAGTGTTACACAGAGTGATAGTGATACTGTATACATACATACACGCCGCTGTCACAGTGTTACACAGAGCTATAGTGATACTGTATACATACATACACGCCGCTGTCACAGTGTTACACAGAGCGATAGTGATACGCGATCAGTCTCAGCGCGTCACCCTGACTTGTACTCATCAGCCTGACGTCTTATTCTGACTGTTCGATGTTTCCAACAAAAGTGGGAATTATAAGTCTCTGAAAATCTGGGTTTTATGCTACATCAATCCATACACCTATATTTATATTATTTTACTGTGACCTTGGGACATTATCAGGAATATATAGGGGTAAATTCCATATACTCTGTTTCCAGACGTATTTCCCTGTTGCCGTATAGCATTGACCCCACGTATTTATGTATGTTATTATTTATATAGCGCCATCCATGTACCTAGCGCTTTACAGCCGTTATACACGCGAGATAATAGCAATAAACGCTTCATATATCAAAGTAACACTGGGAAAAGGAGTCCCCGCCCCGAAGAGCTTGCAATCTAAGTGGTAAGTAGGGAGAAGGTACAGAGACAGTAGGCGGGTGTTAGGGGTGAGTGTGTCTGCAGGGGCTCAGGGTCCCATGCATGTACAGTGTCAGCCAGCGGAGCTGCCCACCTGCTTCCTGCCAGGGCTGCGTTTTAAGGTGGGGAGGGAGGGTGCCGGTCATAATCTGAAGCACACTGTGCAGGCTCAGCTATCTCAAACGCACTCCTCAAGGGCCACCCACAGGCCAGCTGTTATGGATATCCCTGCTTCAGCACAGGGGGCTCAATCGACTGAGCCACTGATTGAGCCACTTGTGCTGAAGCAGTGATATCCACAAAAACCTGTACTGTTGGTGGCCCTTGATGACTGCGTTTGAGACCTCGGGTTTAAATAATGGGTAGAGGCGGTCTAATTTTTTAGCGGATTTGGATCGGCCGGTTCCTTTGGGCCGCGGGTTTCTGCCAATCAGTCTCAGACGCGAATTCGTCTTTTCCAGATGAATGTATTTTTTTTTTTAACACTGACAGTCCACGTGGCGGACTAATAATCCGTGGTCAGATTGTTAGGAATCCAATCCGCGGATTTCAAAAAATCCGTGCGTGGATTGTGAGCAGCCACGGCGGAATCCGCGGGATCGCATCCTTAAAAATCCGCACGCATGGTATCCAATGGCGGTCTGGGAATAATCCGCGCGGATTGAAACGGGAAGAATCCGTCGACGGATCTGACACCGCGACACGGAAATATACAGCGGCACGGATTCTGAATGGAAAGCGCGGGAAATGCCAGAAAATGGGTCATTACTCCGTGGACCCAACGATGGCGGTGACATGTTTAAGGGCACGTCTGGGTGACACCGGTAAGTATTAGTCATCGTTTAGTTACGTTTGTAAGCGTGGGGAGCTGAGCGTTGGGAGAGGTTTCATCTCCTCTGGCTACTTCTTTGTGTGTTCAACAAGCGTTTGCACAGGCAGAAACCCCTCCCTTATATGTATCTACCATCTATCCCCATTAATGTTATAGTGTCCTATTCTTTTATCCCACACAGGGGAATATCTGTGCCACGTGTATGAGGTTTCTGTGCCACGTGTATGAGGTTTCTGTGCCGCGTGTATGAGGTTTCAAGGGCAACCACCGCTCCCTTTTTAACCTATGTATGTTTCATTATGTGTTTATTTGTGATTATAAATGTTGTTTACTTTTGTATGCTAGAGGTGCTATCAAGGGATTCTTTTTTCTGTGTGGGTTTTCATATATCTTATTATTATATAATATATATATATATTATATATATATATATATAGATCATATATATATATATATATATATATATATATATATATATATATATATATATATCTGAGAGCACTCATAGGATTTCATCATTATCTGTATTATTCATTCTGTTGATCAACGCTTCAGCCCACACAAGGATCTTTACCAAGATGTGATTACGGAGCCATCATCAGTAAAACACATAATAATAATAATATAATAACCTTATTTCACATCGCGCTTTTCTCCTGATGGGACTCGCAGCGCGTCACGGTTACAGCACAGCGCGCGGTGCGCAGCACGTAGGAATGTTACACACACCGCCCCTGCCCACGTGAGCTTACACTCTATGTTTCTGTCGCCTGAGGCA
The DNA here is from genome assembly GCA_036426205.1 of Ascaphus truei. Lineage (NCBI taxonomy): Eukaryota > Metazoa > Chordata > Amphibia > Anura > Ascaphidae > Ascaphus > Ascaphus truei. The sequence goes on from CM071572.1 coordinate 1,690,705, forward strand.
CAGGGCGATTATGTGACTCGCCCCAAGGAGCCGGCACCGGGCCCAGAGTACCTGCTGGCATTCGTATGCTGTACAAACCAATTAGCACACATTATCGTAGAATAATACTGTAATAATAACCCTAATAATAGTAATCATCTCGTCAGATCCCCCAGATTAGTCTGATCTCACTGTTACAGCCAGGACAGTTTAATAAAGAGGTCACACTGTATATACTTTTAACCCTTTAAATCGTGGTGAAGAGAATGAACTGCCAAACTGGGCAATAGTGAAACTAAACAGCGCCTGATTTACTGGGGAGGAGGAAACGACGAATCTCACGGAAAAGGGTGCGAATAACGGGCGCGTTTTGCGGCGGTTTTGCGGCTGGGAGACGGAGTCGAGGTTTTTGCCATAAAAATGGCCCATATGGAGACATTTCAAACATGCGTCCTCAAACATCACTGACGGCCGAGTCATCAAACCGCGACACGCGCTATATCGGCGATACCTGCCCTCGTCTTTATTAGCGCGGATCGCGCTGTGATGACTCCCGGCGATCGTATTAAAGTCGGTAACCCCGGTCGCCTGCTCAGTTTGTGCTTTCGGGGAGCGGGTAATCTGGCTCCTCCGAGGGGGCGTATCCATGTCAAACCGGGGGGCCCAGTAAACGCAAATTGCGTCATTTTTCTCTCGTGTCTCTTTGCATCATTGTATCATGGTCTTTGCTCCCGGGGCTTGCCCCGTAGGCGCCCCCCTGTGATTTGGGCGGTGACAGTAAGAGGGCAGAAGTTGGCGTTAACGTCTCTGGCCAATAAATTGCACTGAGTATAGGAAACGCTCTGATACATTTGCGCAAACAGAAAAGCGAGCCCTGCGCAGAACAGACTTTCTGTACGTTAACCCACCTCTGTCTTAGAGCCGGGAGCTCAACCCCACTCCTCAGGACCCCGCAACAGGTCAGGTTTTAAGGATATCTCAGCTTCAGCACAGGTGGCACAATCAGTGGCTCAAGTCGAAGTGAGCCACGTGTGCTGAAGCAGGGATTGATTGAGCTACCTGTGCTGAAGCAGGTACACAATTGAGCCACTTGTGCTGAAGCAGGGATATCCTTAAACCCTTGCCTGTTGGGGACGGGTTTTTTTTTGAAGATTGCAGTTGAGAGCCCGGCCTTATGGGCTAAATCTACTCGCTCCGAAGACGTTATAGAATCAGCCCGCGCAGGTTGTGTATCGAGGCAAAAGTGGGGCAATTATGGGGGGCAAAAACAAACTGCCCCGGATATATCAAAGAAAAAACTTCTATTTATTTAATTTATTTCAAAACAAAAAACAGCGCAATGTTGATCGAAACCAAGGAATTCCGTTGCTAATAATTTCAGTTTTTCTTGCGTTGGATAAATCCCGCGCCATTCTTTGTACTGGGGTTTTCCGCTAGTTTTGCGACTGAGGCCTGGAAATCAAGGCAAAAGTGGGGCAATTCTGGGGCAAAATCTGCATCTTATGTATCAAAGAAAAGAAAAGTCCCGTTGAGATCTGTAGGGTTTTTCTTTACCTGGTGCAGGTAGAGGAAGTTCCTATACACAGGTCGGCAATATTACACAGTGCACATTGCCATGCTTTCACGTGCGGTTATTAACCTCTTCCCTGCCACCACCCCCCCTCCCCCCCAGCCACAAATAGCTTTCTAACAACAGCAACAGGAACTAATTGTGCCCCCATTGTTCCAAGCGCCCGCGCCAGCGTGGAAGCTGGCACCGCTGCAAAGGCAGGGAGAGAAAGTGTGCGAGAGGAAGAGAGGGGGGAACGGCCCGAGAGGGCAAGGGAGAGAAAGCGTGCGAGAGAGAAGAGAGGGGGAACGGCCCGAGAGGGCGAGGGAGAGAAAACGTGCGAGAGAGAAGAGAGGGAGAGAAAGCGTGCGAGAGAGAAGAGAGGGGGAACGGCCCGAGAGGGCAAGGGAGAGAAAGCGTGCGAGAGAGAAGAGAGGGAGAGAAAGCGTGCGAGAGGAAGAGAGGGAGAGAAAGCGTGCGGGAGAGAAGAGAGGGGGAACGGCCCGAGAGGGCAAGGGAGAGAAAGCGTGCGAGAGAGAAGAGAGGGAGAGAAAGAGTGCGAGAGAGAAGAGAGGGAGAGAAAGCGTGCGAGAGAGAAGAGAGGGGGAGAAAGCGTGCGAGAGAGAAGAGAGGGAGAGAAAGCGTGCGAGAGAACACACACACACACACACACACACACACACACACACACACACACACGTACGTTGACAAAAAATCTACTCGCCACCTAGTACCAAACGTATGCTGCTTTGGCCAATAGGCGCTCGCCACGATGTTAAATCCACTCGCCCGGGGCGAGCAAATGTATAGGTTTGTCGAACACTGTATATATATATATATATATAGCTGTGTGAAAAAGAAAGTACACCCTCTTTGAATTCTATGGTTTTACATATCAGGACATAATAACAATCATCTATTCCTTAGCTGGTCTAAAAATTAGGTAAATACAACCACAGATGAAGAACAACACATGACATATTACACCGTGCCATGATATATATATATATATGCTGCCTATTTAGTTCAATTTAGGTAAAAACATCTCAAATTGTCTCTGTCCTGCAATCATCATACCCTGCTGCCTATTTATTTCAATTTAGGTAAAAACATCATAGGGCCATGACAGACACATGAAATAATTGTACCACTATGTGCAGGAGTTTGCAAAGCCTCTTGTCTTAGGCAGGTCTGCAACCCTGCCATGCCTCTATCACCCACCATAACGTAAAACGGGATTATATATATATCATCAAAAAATAAATAAATAGACGATACCGTTCTGTGGCTAACGAAATGCTTTTATTTGTGCGAGCTTTCGAGATACACTGATCTCTTCTTCCGGCGATGTTACAATGAATGAAACAAGCAAAAGGTATACTTAACAACAGTGTCTATTGGAATGTTATCTGTGCTGGTCCCTCCCCCGTGTGTGGATGTGATTTATGTATACACACACACACACACACTCTGCTGCCACCTAGTGGCAATATATAGCGTAGTACTTAACAGACCAAAATTTGGGAGGATTTTCCCATACAAATTGCTTTTATTTTGTCCCTTTTGCCCCAAACCACGTGTTTCATTGTCAAATACTCCAGCAGTTTTCTGTTTTGGATAAATACATTTTTGTTTGCAAGTCTTCTTAGGATGATGAAGTCTGTCAGATTGGGAAACCAAGGACCCCCCCGGAGAAGCGATTGTAGGGCTCTGCAATAGGGCCATGACAGACACACGTGTTATAATAGGGCCATGACAGACACACGTGTTATAATAGGGCCATGACAGACACACGTGTTATAATAGGGCCATGACAGACACACGTGTCTGAAGAATTTGTTTGTCTATGTTGAGTTGGCTGCACAAGGCAGGTGCTCCTCGCCTGAGGCCAGGGCCACCGACAGGGGGGGACAGCTGGGACTCCTGCCCCGGGCCCGGTGAGTAAAGGGGCCTGAGCCCCCTGCCAGCAAAGCTAATCTGGCCTGATCCGCAGAGGTGGCCTGCTGGAAGATGCTATAGAGATGCCTGTCCAGGCAGCATGCTGTAGATCAGGCATCACTCAGGAATATGTGACACAGGCGTCACTCAGGAATATGTGACACAGGCGTCACTAAGGAATATGTATCATGAACTTCATGTCCAATTCTTTCATATGGGAAGAGATACTGACAGCAACCGCCCCAACCCCCCAAAGGAACAGAGAAGGTTCCGCTCACAGGCGTATATCGCAACACAAATTATTGATAAACCTTCTTTATTCAAAATGATTACAACTATAATCCCAGGAGACGTGGCAGTTGTTACTGACGTTTGCCGGCGGTAATGCCGGGGTGTAAGAATTGCATCAGATTTATCAAAGGAAAACACTCTGATCGCTTTCAGCGGGATTCCTTTTTTTTGCTAAATATGGTGCCGTTTTTTGCACTGCTCTTGCACCTGATTAAATAACTCCTTGCATTTGTACAAATAACTGTCTCCTGCAGGCTGTATTTGCATATACAGCCCTCCCGGGAGAATCTGCCATTACTGCAGTCATGAGATGGAATCTCATTTCCCCTTATGAGAGATCATTGGATAAGGTGTCGCTGGGGCTCTGTTCGCCGTCACCTGGAGCAATATACTGAAAATACAAATAAAGGATAAGGATCACTTGTCTGCATTTAACACGGGTTTAACTTAATGCACATACATACAAACACACATACATACATACAGACACACATGCACATACATACTAACACCCCTGCACATACATACAAACACACATGCACATACATACTAACACCCCTGCACATACATACAAACACACATGCATATACATCCTAACACCCCTGCACATACATACAAACACACATGCACATACATACAAACACACATGCACATACATGCAAACACACATGCACATACATACAAACACACATGCACATACATACAAACACACATGCACATACATACAAACGCACATGCACATACAAATAACACATGTTATTTTCAACCTCAATTACTATGTAACCATTGTGTAACCCATAATATACAATGTATACAGGGCACATGGCTTTCTCAGTGATGTCACTACACACAAAACTTGGATAAGACCAGATACACAACTATAAGTGCTCAGTACTTAGCTGCATCTTATAACAGCTGCTGCGTATACACTGGAGTCTGGCTGAAACTAGACACTCTGCCACATTACAGTTATAATATGCAGGTCTCGCGGGTACAGAGCAGTAGGAGAGCCCGGCCCCAGCCTGGGCGATGCTCTGATTCTCCTCTCTAATGATCTCACTTTCAATGACATTTACATTGTGGGCAGAATATCCTGATTATCTTGGGACTTCCGCCAATCAAAACTCATCTGAACATTAAACAAGGTCCCCTCTTGTGACTTCCTATTGGCTGGGAGCCTGGGAATAGGGGTATGATTGTGCTGAGGAGAAGCTGGCAGCAGTGGTACAGGAGACGCAATCATGGAAAAAACCCTTAGCTTTAAGCCCGTTCTAAATGTCAAATCCAAGGCGGGAATCAATATGATATCTTATACTTTAACAACCACAACATTAGCCTTGTTACACTGGTTACATACGACGTATACCACTTTCCTCAAAGGCAAACTTAGGGAAGAATGTTGCAGCAATTGATAAAGCATTTTTATGAGGAGCACAAGACGGACTTGAGTCCAATGTCAGGTCATTGAGACCTGGCAAAATTGCTCCTTACACTATACAGCCTCCGTGTCTTTCGAAACAACAGTGACCGCAGTGGAAGGAATTTCGAGATGCTTCCATCGAGCACTGTGTAAGCCAAGGGTGGACAACTCCAGTCCTCAAGATGCTTCATGGCTTCTGCTGAGCCACTGATTGAGCCACCTTTGCTGAAGCAGGGATATCCTGAAAGCCTGACCTGTTGGTGGCCCTTGAGTTGCCCACCCGTGAACTAGGGAGATAGAAGCACAGCCATTATAGTTTACATTGCTCTTTATGGGAGACGACATGACTAACAGTACTTTATTGGCCATGGAAGATATGCGGATAAGTTCGGTTAACGTGATGATAAGTTCAGTTAACGTGATGATAAGTTCGGTTAATGTGGTGGTAAGTTCGGTTAATGGGATGACAAGTTCGGTTAACGTGATGATAAGTTTGGTTAACGTGGTGATAAGTTTGGTTAACGTGATGATAAGTTTGGTTAACGTGGTGATAAATTCGGTTAACGTGATGATAAGTTCAGTTAACGTGATGATAAGTTCGGTTAATGTGATGATAAGTTTGGTTAATGTGATGATAAGTTCGGTTAATGTGGTGATAAGTTCGGTTAACGGGATGACAAGTTCGGTTAACGTGATGATAAGTTTGGTTAATGTGATGATAAGTTCGGTTAACGTGATGATAAGTTTGGTTAACGTGGTGATAAATTCGGTTAGCGTGATGATAAGTTCAGTTAACGTGATGATAAGTTCGGTTCACGTGATGATAAGTTTGGTTAATGTGATGATAAGTTCGGTTAAAGTGATGATAAATTTGGTTAATGTGATGATAAGTTCGGTTAACGTTATGATAAGTTTGGTTAGCGTGATGATAAGTTCGGTTAACGTGATGATAAGTTCGGTTAACGTGATGATAAGCTCGGTTAACGTGATGATAAGTTCGGTTAATGGGATGACAAGTTCGGTAAACGTGATGATAAGTTCGGTTAACGGGATGATAAGTTCGGTTAACGGGATGATAAGTTCGGTTAACGGGATGATGTCACTTTACTGAACTTTGTGGATCTGGATCCTAATGGTAGTACGGCTGTACTAACTGTACAGATTTCCAATCTTATTCAGTGCACCGCTAAATATACTTATTGTCCAAATGCTTTATTACACTCAAATGTCTAGGTCTTCACTGTGTGCTCATTTGCTTGTCATTTCCCAGAATCCCTGGCTGCAGTGGGAGCACAGTATACTAAGAGATAATGGGGAGATACAGAGTGCAGACCTGTCTGAGACATGTGAATGTGCTCACAAGTGAGATTTTTATTATTAAGTCTTATTTAATAAGCATTTGTCACAACTGACAACATACTGTATATTTAATTTTCATTAAAATGAAAGTGCTCAGACATGCAGTTAGTACTTATTATTATAGTTACTGAACTCGAGCAGAACTGATTTATTAAAAAATGAAATCGCATTGAGAGTAATTGAAGTTTTTCCTTTGGTAATTGTGGTGTCATTCTTTGGCACTGGTTTTGTTCGGCTGCTGGGAGACGAGTAAATATACCTCAATATCTTTTAAGGAAACTCTTTTCTTTAAGAAAGGTGAAGAAATTATTGACAATTCCCTTTGTGTTTCCTTTAGCTGCTTCCGTCCCAGTGTTTTGTGGCGTTTGTTATCCAACCAAAGGGAGACGGTGTTTTAGAGCTGAGAATCCCAGCAAAGACACAAGGGTTAAGAACAATAATACTAACAATATATGCAGGTACCAAAAACCAAAATATCTGTCTATACTGTTCCACATAGGATCCCCCGGAGGCCTTCTAACACATAACTTCTCTAATGTATTTATTTGTGCACACTATAACACAACGACTCACTGTTTCAGCATCTTAATCATATAGGATTAATAGGTTGAACTTGATGGACGGAAGTCTTTTTTCAACCTCATCTACGATGTAATTTACTACGTAATATATAGAATAAGCACACTAAACCTTCTTTGCTGTGAAAAAATGACAAGGAATCAGGTAAAAAAAAAAAAAAACGCGCTGTTCCCGGCACAATTTAACAAATAACGTTACGTGTGCAATATTTATACATGCCGCCGATCGCCACGAGCGGGACTGATGTCACCCCATTCCGGTCCTCGGGATATATGGTATCAGAAACACACCGCATGCAGGAATACATATCCCATAGACACAGTCTCCTTCCATCTAAAAGAAAGACGCGATGATGTCATCAATGCATAACAACGCCACCACCGTTATTATCAAAATAACGGAGTACCTTATTATCAGTATACCACCACCCTTATTATCAAAATAACGGAGGACTTTATTATCAGTATACCACCACTCTTATTATCAAAATAACGGAGGACCTTATTATCAGTATACCACCCCAGCATTTTTATAAATAACCCACAACCCAAAAGATGTATAAGACTACATCATAATATCCAATACAAGTCACCTAAAGGGCCGTGTTAGTGCAATTATTATAACTATCTATATTACTTTCCCCTATATAGTGTTTAAATAAATAATACAAGTACATAACAGCATATAAAATGCCATGTAACAGTTACCAACTTCCCACCTCACATATCCCCAACACTGAATACTCCCAAATCATACATTGCACCCTTAAATAATATGTTGGTACTGTACATGGAAGCTACTTACTGTATTTACATTCAAACGTAGAATGTTGCAATCACAATGCTACACGGCCTACAACCAGACGTAGGATAGTACCTATAGTATATATGGTATATATACACAACCAAGTTTTAGTAAAAAGTACTTATACAAAGACATTTATAGGGGTGATTGCCCTTGAAAAAGCTCAGAGTGCAAAGTGAAACGCACGTCGGGCTAAGAGGAGGGCGTTGGGCTATTGTGGGGGAGGTACTAGAGAAGCGAACACACGCGTGGGTCCATGCCAGAACGAGGAGGGGGGCGAGACGCTAGAAATCCCTGCCCTGTCTGAAACCCTTACCCTGTGTGCCAGTTTCAGCAGTGAGGTCCGGCAGGCTCAGAGCGGGATTAGGAGGCAGTGACAGGCGGTGACATCTCGCTTCTCCCATACACAGTGTGTGCTTCTCAGTACCTGTTCATGCTGCGATTCTCTCAGGCACTTGATACTCTGTATATTACGGGGCTCTCTTACTGACTGTATTCTGCTCATACAGTGTAAGTGGAATCTGTAGGTTTAAGACTAATGACTATCCCATTCCCCTGTATTTTACAGCTGCACTAATTAGCTCAGCAACCGCCTCCAAATGGATCTTTAACCCTATATACACAGCTCCATCTGACCCCATTAGCCCCCTCACAGGATCATTGTCAGGTATTTTATATTCTTTTTATAGCGTTTATTAATTCTCCATTATTTGAAGTTATGCATTAAAAGTCAAGTTTTAGGCCTCCACTCGCTCGCTTTAATATTCAGTCAGACAATCAGTCACTTGATCACCTGAGTGCACTTCAAGAGATAAGTAACTGTTCTGTCTCTGTCTTGTTCTGCTACGTGTACCAATTACCTATTGATCTGCACCTCCCTTAGTCTGGGGATTGCAGTAGGTACACTATAGGTACACTATAAACTACGTTCATGCTATATTATTTTTGTAAGTGTTTGTCTTGAGCAACCTATAATCGTGGTACTGTATGCTCTAATTACTATATTTAAAAAAAACCTTGCGATTCAGGCATTAATTCAATCAGTTGACTGATGTGTTTCATTTTAAAACAATGCCAGGGAAGGTTCACTCCCCTCATTATCAGTATCCGTTCATGCTTGACAAATAGCACATTTGTGTTCTGTAATTCATGTTTTAATGGGTCTAATTGTTTTGCCCACATAACATTTGCCACATGGACACAACAACAAATAGATCACATGGTCAGAATTGCAGGTGAAGAAGTTTTTAATCTTATATTGTTTGCCCAGGCTGGGAAATGTATCTATCACCTTTTACACCAGAATTGCAATGTACAGGCATACCCCGCATTAACGTATGCAATGGGACTGGAGCATGTATGTAAAGCAAAAATGTACTTAAAGTGAAGCACTCCCTTTTCCCCACTTATCGATGCATGTACTGTACTGCAATCGTCATATACGTGCAGAACTGATGTAAATAACGCATTTGTAACAGGCTCTATAGTCTCCCCGCTTGTGCACAGCTTCGGTACAGATATGGAGCCGGTTTTGCGGTTCAGGACGTGCTGACAGGCGTATGCACGAGCTGACGTTTGCCCATTGGGCGATATGTCCTTACTCGCGAGTGTACTTAAAGTGAGTGTCCTTACACCGGGGTATGCCTGTATGCAATTCAAACATGGGAACGTTCCACGTTTTTTAGTCATCAGAAATTACTGTGATTTCATATTTGTCTCCCTACGTGCCCGAACCAGGAAGTGTCAGAGGTTTCTACCCCTATTGTGTGAAACATCGGGGTAGATCTCAGCATATTACGCAAGGCATGGTCACCCTCAGAGATAACATGTTACCTCTCAGCAGTGCCTCCAAATGTAACCCTCTTTCACCCCCCCCCTTACATGAGATTGGGTGGGGTACACTCCTGGTTACTCTGAGTGGTCTTGGTGCTGTGACCTGCTGGCAAAAAGGAGGGCTGAGGGCTCTGCAGTGTTGTGGGGAGAACCAGGACAGGGACAGGAGGTGGGTGTGGGACAGGTTACCTTGTTCTGGTTCTCTAGGGTGCACAGCGCCTCCAGCCAGTAGGGATCCCCTGGTGTCTCCAGAGGAGAGACCCCCACTGACACTCCATCCTTCTCACACCAGGAACAGGGACACACACAGCAGCTTCTTTCTGTGGTTCTTTATTCAGAGCAGCATACACAGCATACAGCAGAACATCATAGGCCTGATCTTGCTCTCTGCCATTCTGCTCATGGGAGCTTAACTCCCCCCCCCCCCCCCTCCTTACCCAGGTGGGGCAAGAGGGGGAGAACAATTCTCTGTCCTCTCTCTTCAATCTCTTCTCTCCTACTAACTAACTGACATACTATATTTTTGGAAACCTGTCTCAATTTGAATATCCTCAGGGAGTGTCTCTAACTTTGAATCATTACAACTCAAACCTGGATACCGATTGGCTCACACACATCAGGGGGTGTTCCAACCCATATCCACCCTTTGGATTAACATGCTCAAAGGTTGCTTAGGCCTGCCCCTGAATATTGCTACATACTCAGAGCTGAAATGCAAAACAGACCAACTGAAGGAATTAACCTTTCCACTGCCTGTTCTAACAGGACTGACAGAGGAAAGGCCCAGAATTAGCAATAGCTGCCGAAGGCCAGGCTATATTCTCCCTCTGGTAAAACTCCAACTGTCCCGGCTTGGACTTACAGCAGGTATAACCTCTACCATACTGTGCAACACCTGTAAACTCACATAAGCTGAAATGCATTAACCTATACATTTCAGCTGGACAGAACTGACATAACCACTGCATATACACAGATACATGGCAATACAGTGACTGACTGAACAGAACATTTCTACTAACACAGCAGTTATTAAATGCATTAATAGTAATGAGCAGGATCAGGCTTCCTGACCATTCTGCCCTGACTGCCAGGCACTTTTACTGAGTAACATCTCTTATGCCCAGAAGAAGGAATACATTCTACCCTGTCCATGAAGACGCTACGCTCCACTTTCCATTCCCTTAGCAACCTCTGTATTGCAGCTTGTTCTGCAGCCTTGCGCTGACCCTCCTCCCCTTGTGGTGATATCCTTACCATAGGTGTGACATGCATGACAGGTATATTACCACCAGTACTGATGGGGGAATCAGGCATTACAGTTGACCCAGGCATAGGGATCACAGAGTTAACACTAGGGCTGACAGCATCATGGAGCACTGGACCAGGGCAGGGCGGACCGGGCACATTACAGACACTTGAGCGGGAGACTAAGGAGACCTCCCGAAGCGAAGCCATAACAGTGTCCACAGTCCCGGCAAGGCTCTGTAGGCCAGAGCCTCTAGCAGCACTTAATTCAGCCGCAATAGCGGCTGCAACATAATGGGAGCGCCGTTCTTCTTTTATCCCCCGGCAGGGCACGGAAAAATAGTCCACAGACTCAGTACTCACCGGGGAGGCAGCAGCAGAAGTCACACCCATCCGGCCGGACGGTTTTGCAGCCTTCCCTTCTCAAATGTGATGGAGCAGCAACAAATACAATGGGGCTGGCATCCCGAGTAGTGCCGGCCGGCACTCCCGGAAGGAATTCTCCCAGCAGCCCCAGGGCGTTGTAGTGGCGTTCCACCTCTCTCACATACCCGACAGCCCTGGCGCAGGCCTCGCGCATCTCCTTGCGGCAGAGGGTAAGTGATAACCCTCTTTCACCCCCCCTCCCTACATGAGATTGGGTGGGGTACACTCCTTCTGGTTACTCTGAGTGGTCTTGGTGCTGTGACCTGCTGGCAAACAGGAGGGCTGAGGGCTCCGTGGTGTTGTGGGGAGAACCAGGACAGGGACAGGAGGTGGGTGTTGGACAGGTTACCTTGTTCTTGTTCTCTAGGGTGCATAGCGCCTCCAGCCAGTAGGGATCCCCTGGGGTCTCCAGAGGAGAGACCCCACTGAAACTCCATCCTCCTCACACCAGGAACAGTGACACACACAGCAGCTTCTTTCTGTGGTCTTTATTCAGAGCAGCATACACAGCATACAGCAGAACATCATAGGCCTGATTTGCTCTCTGCCATTCTGCTCATGGCAGCTTCACCCCCCCCCCCCCTCCTTACCCAGGTGGGGAAAGAGGGGGAGAACGATTCTCTGTCCTCTCTCCTCAAGATCTTCTCTCAGACTAACTCCTCATCCTAACTGATAACTTATTTTAGGAAACATGTCTTAATTTGAAAATCCTCAGGGAGTGTCTCTAACTTTGAATCATTACAACTCAAAGCTGGATACCGATTGGCTCACACACATCAGGGGGTGTTCCAACCCATATCCACCCTTTGGATTAACATGCTCACAGGTTGCTTAGGCCCGCCCCTGAATATTGCTTCAATACTCAGAGCTGAAATGCAAAACAGGCCAACTGAAGGAATTAACCTTTCCACTGCCTGTTCTAACAGGACTGACAGAGGAAAGGCCCAGAATTAGCAATAGCTGCCGAAGGCCATAAAAGAACAGGCGCACCCCTAGTTTATTAAGTACTTTGTGGAGGACTTTTTGTTGCTGGAGGAGCTGAATTAGAGGCGACACGGCGCATACATCCCACATCTAGTTGCGGTCAGCGTGGAGTGCCGGATAGTATAGCAGCAGCCACGTGGATTCCTTTGCTGAGATTTCTAGCGTGGCTTGTGAGTGGCACTTTGTATCTGTCCAGTCCTGTTACATTGTTACACTTTAACACACTCGGAGGGCGCCTGCTCTTCTGTGTTTCTGTAGATATCTTCCAAGGAATTGGTGATTCCCGTGTCCAGGCTGCAGAGACCCCGAGGACTGTGACACTGGGACTGGGGTTTTTTACCGTTTTTATTGATTTTTATACTCTTTGCATTTTGAACTGTTCCTGTTCATTATTTAGCTGACATTGTTTGAGATTAGCACAGGTTTATTGGCAGAGTTCGCACTATTATTATTATTTAGGTCATTGTACCCATTGAATTGTAGGTTATTGTTATTATACATCATTGTCCATGGGGCATACCCTTCACAGGTGTACGTTATCTATCATTTTGAACAGGTACATACACAGGGCTACCACATAACCACACAGTATTTCTGCAATCCTACTAAAACAAATCTCTAACACTGCGCCTCTGTCTTTCTATCTCTTACAGTCACTGCACATTAGCTCCCAGGCCCTGTGATCAGACTGGGTGTTTGTACAATAACCTTTCGCTGGAGATCTGGAGTCAAACAGATGCAGCTTCTGCTTCTTACAGTTACTGTGAAAAAATAACCTGTGTTACAATGCAGGGGGATCTCCTTCTATCCTCCAGATATTACAATGCAGGGGGATCTCTTTCTTTCCTCTGGCTGTTACAATGCAGGGGGATCTCCTTCTATCCTCCAGATATTACAATGCAGGGGGATCTCTTTCTTTCCTCTGGCTGTTACAATGCAGGGGGGATCTCTTTCT
>CM071572.1:1707067-1884243 GCA_036426205.1 Ascaphus truei
TTCTTTCCTCTGGCTGTTACAATGCAGGGGGATCTCTTTCTTTCCTCTGGCTGTTACAATGCAGGGGGATCTCCTTCTTTCCTCTGGCTGTTACAATGCAGGGGGATCTCTTTCTTTCCTCTGGCTGTAACAATGCAGGGGGATCTCTTTCTTTCCTCTGGCTGTTACAATGCAGGGGGATCTCCTTTCTTTCCTCTGGCTGTTACAATGCAGGGGGATCTCTTTCTTTCCTCTGGCTGTTACAATGCAGGGGATCTCTTTCTTTCCTCTAGCTGTTACAATGCAGGGGGATCCCTTTCTTTCCTCTGGCTGTTACAATGCAGGGGGATCTCCTTCTTTCCTCTGGCTGTTACAATGCAGGGGGATCCCTTTCTTTCCTCTGGCTGTTACAATGCAGGGGGATCTCTTTCTTTCCTCTGGCTGTTACAATGCAGGGGGATCTCTTTCTTTCCTCTGGCTGTTACAATGCAGGGGGATCTCCTTCTATCCTCTGGCTGTTACAATGCAGGGGGATCTCTTCCTTTCCTCTGGCTGTTACATGGCAGGGGGATCTCCTCTATCCTCTGGCTGTTACAAAATGCGGGGGTATCTCCTTCTGATTCCTCTGGCTGTTACAATGCAAGGGGGATCTCCTTTCCTCTGCTGTTACAATCGGGTGATCTCCTTCTTCCTCTGGCTGTTATAATGCAGGGGGATTTCCTTTCCTCTGGCTGTTACATGTAGGGTATCTAATCTCTTCTTTCCTTCCTCTGGCTGTTAAATGCGGGATCTCCTTCTATCCTCTGGCTGTTACAAATGCAGGGGATCTCCTCTATCATCTGGCTGTTACAACATGCGGGGGATCTCCTTCTTTCCTCTTGCTGTTACAATGCAGGGGGATCTCCTTCTTTCCTCGGCTGTACAATGCAGGGATCTCTTTTCTTTCCTCTGGCTGTTATAATGCAGGGGGAATCTCCTTCCTCCATCTGGCTGTTACAATGGAGGGGGATCTCCTTCTTTCCTCCTGGCTGTTTAATCAGGGGATCTCCTTCTATCCTCTGGCTGTTACAATGCAGGGGGATCTCCTTCTATCCTCTGGCTGTTACACTGCGGAGGGGGATCTCCTTCTTGCCTCCTCTGGGCTGTTTACAATGCAGGGGATCTCCTTCTTTCCTCTGGCTGTTACACATGCAGGGGATCTCCTTCTTTCCTCCGCTGTTACAATGCAGGGAGCTCCTTCTTTCCTCTGACTGTTACAATGCGGGGGGATCTCCTTCTTTCCTCTGGCTGTTACAATGCAGGGGGTTCTCCTCTTCTTTCCTCTGGCTGTTACAATGCAGGGGGATCTCTTTCTTTCTTTCCTCTGGCTGTACAATGCAGGGGGATCTCCTCTTTTCCTCTGCCTGTTACATGCAGGGGGATCTCCTTCTTTCCTCTGGCGTTTATAATGCAGGGGGATCTCTTGGTTTCCTCTGGCTGTACACATGCAGGGGGATCTCCTCTTTCCTCTGGCTGTTATAATGCATGGGGATCTCTTTGTTTCCTCTGGCTGTTACAATGCAGAGGGGTCTCCTTCTTCCTCTGGCTGTTTACATGCAGGGGATCTCTTTCTTTCCTCCGGCTGTTAATGCAGGGATCTCTTTGTTTCCCTGGCTGTTGTACAATGCAGGATGTCTCCTTCTTTCTCTGGCTGTTACAATGCAGGGGATCTCCTTCTTTCCCTCTGACTGTTACAATGCAGGGGGATCTCTTTGTTTCCTCTGGCTGTTACATGCAGGGAATCTCTCTTCTTTCCTCTGGCTGTTACAATGCAGTGATCTCCTTCTTTTCCTCTGGCTGTTACATGCAGGGGGATCTCTTCCTTTTCTCCGGCTGTTTACAATGCAGGGGGATCTCTTCCTTTCCTCCGGCTGTTACAATGCAGGGGATCTCCTTCTTCCTCTGGCTGTTATAATGCAGGGATCTCTTCCTTTCCTCTCGCTGTTCAATGCAGGGGGATCTCCTCTTTTCCTCCTCTGGCTGTTACATGCGGGGATCTCCTTCTTTCCTCTGGCTGTTACAATGGCAGGGGATCTCTTTCTTCTTCCTCTGGCTGTTACAATGCGGGGGATCTCTTTCTTCCCTCTCTGCTGTTACAATGCAGGGCTCGTCCTTCCTTTTATCCTCGGGCTGTTACAATGCAGGGGGATCTCCTTCTTTCCTCTGGCTGTTACAATGCAGGGGATCTCCTTCTTTCTCCTGGCTGTACAATGCAGGGGGATCTCTTCCTTTCCTTCCGGCTGTTACATTGCAGGGGATCTCCTTCTTTCCTCTTGCTGTTACAATGCAGGGGGATCTTTCCTTTCCTCCGCTGTTTACATGCAGGGGGATCTCCTTCTTTCCTCTGGCTGTTACAATGCAGGGGGATCTCTTTCCTTTCCTCTCCTCCGCTGTGTTACAATGCAGGGGGATCTCCTCTTTCTCTGGCTGTTACAATGTCAGGGATCTCTTCCTTTCCTCGGCTGTTACACTGCAGGGGATCTCTCCTTTCCTCCTCGGCTGTTACAATGCAGGGGGATCCCTTCTTTCCTCTGCTGTTATAATGCAGGGATCTCTTCCTTTCCTCCTGCTGTTACAATGCAGGGGGATCTCCTTCTTCCTCTGGCTGTTACAATGCAGGGGGATCTCTTCCTTCCTCCGGCTGTTACAATGCAGGGGTATCCTCTTCTTTCCTCTTTTTCCTCTGCTGTGTTACAATGCAGGGGGATCTCTTTCTTTCCTCTTGCTGTTACCATGCAGGGGATCTCCTTCTTTCCTCGGCTGTTCAATGCAGGGGGATCTCTCCTTTCCTCTCCTCCGGCTGTTTACAAATGCAGGGGATCTCCTTCTTTCCCCGGCTGTTACTGCATGGGGGATCTCCTTCTTTCCTCGGCTGTTCATAATGCAGGGGATCTCTTCTTTCCTCGGCGTTACAATGCAGGGGGATCTCCTTCTTCCTCTGGCTCCTCGGCTTACAAGCAGGGGGAATCTTCTTTCCTTCCTCCGGCTGTTACAAATGCAGGGGGATCCCTTCTTCTTCCTCTGGCTTGTTTACAATGCAGGGGGATCTCCTTCTTCTCCTCTGGCTGTTACAATGCAGGGGGATCTCCTTCTTTCCTCTGGCTGTTACAATGCAGGGGGATCTCTTTCTTTCCTCTGGCTGTTACAATGCAGGGGGATCTCTTTCTTTCCTCTGGCGGTTAAATCCTGATATTTCTCCCCTTAGCTGTTGCAGGACTCCTTGAGGTGTCACTGTACTTTGTACTGGCCAGCAAAATCCACCTGCCTCCTCACTCCTTGGATCGGGCAGGCTCTTGCAGAGTGTTCTGCAGCAGCCGCACCATATCAAAACAAACTCCCCCACCAGTCCCATCAGCAATCCCTTTCCAACTGTCACCAACTGTCATTCAACAGTCACATGGTCCAGTGGAATGTAATTCTTAAAGGGGCCATGTCCTGTGCTGATAGCAGACACAGCGGGTTACACCTATTACACTAGGTTGTTTGTTTGCCTTCCTCTGGATCAATATACTGTAAATGCAGATAAATGGATAAGTATCTGTCGTCTAAATTTAGCATAGGTCAAACTTGATGGACGTACGTCTTTTTTTGACCTCAACTACTATGTAACTATGTATCCATGTAACTATGTAACTATATTTACTGCAATAACAGCCTCAGATTTATCAAGGAAAGAAACCACACTGAAACAATGGATCTTTTTATATAACATGGTGCGGTTTTGTTATCCGCACGCTGGACGCTTCCACTCTGCAGACTTTTCCTCCTCCTGCCTAATTCCTGCTCCCAGTAATTTATTTTCCCATTATTGTGTTCTTATTATTTAAGAAAGAGAAATAATACCTTTTGTTAGGGCGGGTCGCGCCTGAGAACTGTTAGATCGGGGTGTGGGAAACACTCGGATATTTCTATCTATCGCCTTGGAGATTCTGCGGAACGAAGACGGAGATTTCACAGGGATGTTGTGAAGGTTTTAAAATGAGTGCAAAAGAAATAGAGTTCAGAAATATCCCTATTTCGCGTATTAACATTATAGTATATATTAACATACTATGTATGTATAACATACATATATCTACTGTGAGTATTTAGAGTATAAACATATTACACTATATTTGTGTTTTATTCCGTTCTTCGCATGCAATGCGCTTTTCTTTTTTTGCGAGTGAATGATATTGGAAGATTTAAAAAAAAGGTTTATAAAGGAGCAAAATCGTGTGATATTTACAGAGAAAAGGCCCTGGTAGCTGTAGCTCTGTTATACATTGTTTCTATCTTGTTTAAAGAAAAAAAATACCATTGAAAGCATATTTTATTCCGATAAATGCGGTGCTGTTTAATTCAGTCCCTTGGAGATGACGTCACAACCGTAAAAAATTTTTAAAGCCTGTCTCGTGGTACAGCATCCAATCAGATTGGAGCTGTACCATCTGACCCTAAAATGTGACATCACAGGCCTTATATAAAACCTGTCCCGTCTCATTTTAACTTAAGAAGACGACGGGACAACATCTGCCACTTGGATTACCGTTGGATTACAAATAAAGAAGATAGAAAATAGAAGAAATGAAGCTTTTACCTGATGCGGAGGATGGCGTCGCGGAGGATGGCGTCGCGGAGGGTGAGTTTCCTGATACTCCGGGATTCGGAGAGTGAAGTCATCTAAAGGTAAGAAAAATTTCGAATGTATGTCATTTTTGTTTTTCAGGGTTTTTTTATTAAAATCTTTTTTTTTTGCTTGCCCATTGACTGTTAATGTGTTTATCTGTGCCCCTTTAGGGTATAGATAAATACAGTGACAGAAAATGCATTTTGGGGCAAATGGTTGTTTTTAATTAAATGTTATGTTTTCTATTTCTGTTTATTGTTTTGACTTATTTGTTGGGCTAATTTTTATTAAATGTTTGGATTGTTCAGGCGTTTGATTTTTTTGCTTGATGTGTTGTTTAGGCTTTTTAGTTCTTTTATTCTTCTGGTGTTTTGGCGTTTGATTTATTTTAATGTTGTGTTGTTTAAGTGATTGGTTTATTTTATTGTTGTGTCTTTTTGGTGCTGTTGTTTTTTTTAGGTTGCCCATTGTCTGCTATAGTGGCTTATCATGCCATGTTATATGGACATCTTGTACCTCTGTGCCAATCAATGGGTAGAGGAGGGAGGTAGTTGCGCTGGGGTGGGTGGTTAGGCTGCCCGGTAGCAGGGGAGGGGGTTAACCCCTTGATTACTATAGTGGTTACTAACCGCTAAGGGGATTAAGGGGTTCGGGGCCATTAGATTGTATTTTTTATTGTTGTGTTCCTGCCAACGGAGGACATGGACGTGGAGGATGGTGATGAGGACAACCTTCATCCTGGCAGGGGTAAGTAGAAGTTGTATTTAGTTTATGCTGGCTGTATAATGTTTTATTTTGAAAGGACAAATGAGCAATTATCCAAATTTGGATAATAGCAATTTTGCACATTACTGTACTGTATGTGTTGGGGCTTCCCACCGCTATGGTAGTGAAAGGGTTAACTCCGCCCGCAACCTTCCCGGCAGGCATTAGCACCCACCCTGGGGCAACACCCCCTTCAATCACCCCCTTCTTTTTCCCCTTTAAACAGCCTTTTCAAGTTTAACCCCTTCATTGCCTTAGCGGCTAGCCACTAAGGTAATGAAGCTGTTTTTATTTTAATTTGAATACTAGTGTGCAGGAGCAGGGGGTCTCCGGAGCAGAATCGCATTGATTTCAGTGAGTCCGGGGACCCACTGATTCCTGAGTTACAGGCCTGGTATGGGGTGCCGGTATCCCCAAGCATTGTTTAAATGTCCCGTGTCATGTGAACCGGACATTTACACGCACAGGAGATACCGGCACCTCATAACGGGGCCTGTATCTTGGGAAGCAGGAGGTCCCCGGACCTGAAATCAACGTGGTTCTGTCCCGGAGACCCCCTGCTCACGCACACTAGTATAACATTTTTATAAAAACACTGCGATCGCCTGAGAGAGCTGTGCAGGGAGAGGCGGGAGTCCCTGTGCAGGGAGATCGCCTGTGGGAGCTGTGCAGGGAGAGGTGGGACTCCCTGTGCAGGGAGATCACCTGCGAGAGCTGTGCAGGGAGAGGCGGGAGTCCCTGTGCAGGGAGACCGCCTGTGAGAGCTGTGCAGGGAGATGCGGCTCTCACTATGCAGGGAGATCGCCTGCGAGAGCTGTGCAGGGAGAGGCGGCTCTCTCTGTGCAGGGATATCGCCTGGATAAAGCCGTGCAGGGAGATGCAGCTCTCTCTTGCAGGATATCGCCTGCGAGAGCTTGTGCGGGAGAGGCGGGGCCTCTGTGCAGGGAGATCGCCTGTGAGAGCTGTGCAGGGAGAGGCGGGATCTTTCTGTGCAGGGAGATCGCCTGCGAGAGCTTTGCAGGGAGGAGGCTGGTTTCTGTGCAGGGAGATCGCCTGCGGAGCTTGCGAGGAAGACGGCTCTCTCTGTGCAGGGAGATCGCCTGTGAGAGCCGTGGCAGGAGATGCAGTCTCTCTGTGCAGGGAGAATCGCCTGCGAGAGCTGTGGCAGGGAGAGGCGGGACTCTGTAGGGGCTGCTTGCAGGGAGATCGCCTGCGAGAGCTGTGCAGGGAGAGGCGGCTCTCTCTGTGCAGGGAGATCGCCTGCGAGAGCTGTGCAGGAAGAGGCGGCTCTCTCTGTGCAGGGAGATCGCCTGCGAGAGCTGTGCAGGGAGAGGCGGCTCTCTCTGTGCAGGGAGATCGCCTGTGAGATCTGTGCAGGGAGAGGCGGCTCTCTCTGTGCAGGGAGATCGCCTGTGGAAGAACTTAGAAAACATCTCTGATACCATTGCTGCTACGCCGAGCGGCTTTGGCGTTTTCCTACCTCACGGTTTGAGAGGGTTTCAGATTCTTTCTGATTACCGCGATAACTCAACTGACAAAGCGTTCGGCGGGAACAAGCCAAACCTTCCGAGGCGGCAGCAAACCCATCCGAGCTGCTGGAATGAGGCGCAGTGATCTGCTCGGCGACTCATTGTCGCCTTTGATATAGATTTGTCCCAATAGTTTTGTCAGACCAAAATATCTCATTGTTTTTAATTCATTTTGGCACTTCAGGTATCAAAGGGGTTAATAATACACCTATAAATGGACGGCTCCGTGTAGTTTTATATTGCTTATCAGTTATCACTAAATACTACAGGTTCACTTTGTTCTCTTCACAGCTGCAAATGTTCTGGAAGAGGAAATGTCTCAGTGTGTAATTATAATCTTATCTGGGGTAATTACAGAGGATTTGCCAAGTGTGCACCAAGCAGCCAGGATCTGGTAATACGCCGTTTTGTTCTCCAATGCAACTACAACACACATCCCTGCGAAATGCTCAAAGAACTAGATTGGTCATCACTAGAGTCTAGGTGCAAAGTTCACCTTTCCTGTCTCACCCTCAAATACTTTCTGGGCAAGCTACCCAGCTACCTGAACAAGCTCCTCACCCCTACCACATGCAGCACCTATCACCTGAGATCAGACTCCAAAAGACTGTTCATGGTCTCAAGGCTCAACAAAGTATCCGGCCGCTCCTCCTTCTTTTACCGTGCACCCCAAAACTGGAACAGTCACATCCACCACCAGTCTAAGTTATTTCATAACTAAAGCTGTCTCACATGTTAATCTGGTCTGTAACTGTTACATACGCCTATAACATATATTATCTTTAACTGTGCATGAAATGTCTTTAAAAGTATGTATTACCTCTGTTTATTTACTGTAATCATGTATTTGTCTTAGCTCTTTTCCCAGGACATACTTGAAAATGAGAGGTAACTCTCAATGTATTACTTCCTGGTAACACATTTAATAAATCAATAAATAATCAATGAGAAGCAGCAATCCCGGCGTCTCCTCGCGCCACTTAATTGTCTTCTATTTGCATCAGAAAAACCCGCAGCTCTGAGGCGGCGTAAACTTCTTTGGCCAACACCGTGCGTCACACGCAAGAAACACGTCAATACATTTGACGCAAACGCGAGCAGGAAATGGAGCAAAGCGGCAAAACAAAGTTCCATTTGCACGCCCTTTGCATTTTTACTGATACGTCTCCTCCATGGTTTCCATGTTACTAGAATTAGCAAAAGAGAGTAGACAGAATTTCAGCTTCGCTGAAACTTTCTCAGCGAAAGAACGCTTATAAGAATGGAAAGCCGTGTGTTATCTCACCTGTGCCAAGCGGTGGGAGTCTGGCATTGAGGTAAGTGATGTGCATGCACTTTATAAAGCAGCAGTGCCATCTCGTGGCAGTCTTGTAGAATGCAGTTTGAAGGTTTTTTCATCTCATACATGAATTAACTGTGTGCATCTTTTTAGTGAAGGTATTTAATATATCTGTTGTAATACCATTTTGATGGACTAGTATACATTACCACGACCTACATTTCCTTCTATATATGTGTAGCCCTTTTTGTGAACCGGCCTGACCCACCCAATCTCACATTGGCCCCTGTGGTCTAACCGGTCCCTTTCCTTCCGGCACACCTCTTCTAAGGGACTACTGGTAACTGTATAACACCTGTGGCTCCAGGAGATCTGAGCCTCCGCTAGCTGGGAGCCTGGGGAAACCCTTACCATTTACCTGGTGCAGCGCCTCCACTTACCCAGGATCCCCGTTATGAAAGATAGCCCTGGGTAAGAAATACAACAACAACACATATATGATACTAACACTTTACTTGATAACATAGAACCATAACACAACATAACCTTATGCAATACTGGAGCACCTTATGCCCAATGTCTGGTGTTCCCACCCAGTGTCCTGTAATCCCCCACACCCAATGTCCCGTACTCCTACGGAGGTCGTGGGTGACTGCGCAGTCACTAATTAATCTATTAGGCCTGTTGGTGCACATATATTGGAATACCTTCCGAGCACTCCGATGCTCGGGCCTGCAACACTCTTCTCAAAGGGTCAGACGTGCGATGCATCCGTCTGATCCTATCCAGGTACTTCTCCAGGACCCCAACGAGGGTCCCACCGCTTCACGGGAACACAACCGCCTCTCGGTAACAGCAACCGAATCACGGGAACAGCAACCGCCGCTATCCCTGTCTATCCCTAACTAACCCTAACGTGACAGGAACCCTAACCTAGGGCCTGTCCCTGATGAACCGCAACCTGGGGTGGCTTGGGGAAATCTCCTAGGGCCTGCGGAGTAATACCCTGCCCCACTCCCCTAGCTACCCACGTCCCTAATCCTCCCTAACAACTATCTACTCGCTACTCCTAACAGCCTGCAGCAGACACACAGCTCTCACCGTCAGCCTGCAGACATTCACACACGCTGCACACACTGCGCCCAGCACATGCAGCGACAACACACACAGCTGGCAATCCTACACAGCCACCTGGATACCCGCAGCGATAATCCACTGCACACACTCTGTGCCTATTTGCCAGTGCGCACAGAACTACCCGCTGTGGCACTGCCAAACCTGCACCTCTCACACCTAAGGGTCACCTCCTTATCTAGGGCCGTCCCTCTTCAGTTACCCCCTGCCCTTACCGGGAATTGGGGCCTGCCTGGGGACCTAAGGAGAACCCTTACCTGGTGCAGGAGCCACTCGCTCCCTGCACCCTTCCTTCTCCTTCCTCTGCCTCTTCCTGACTCCTCTGCAAAGCCCGGGAAATGTATCTATATTCCCGGCTGAGCTTCCTCCAGCCCTATTGGCCACTATCAGACACCTGGTGCCTGTCTCCCTATGCCGCTTTAACATGTGTGTCGATCCGCGCAGATTGTATAGCAAACAGGGGATAGGCTTCCATCTGGTGCAAGGAATATTGGTTACTGAAGAAAATCCCTGTTCATGTAGATCACCTTCGGAGTAAAGCCTTTGTTGCGCGGAAAGAGAATGGTCGGTGAGTCCTGGCTCAGTGAGACATGGCAACGTGAGAGTCGTGTGGCTAGAGGTAGATGCGGCTCTGAACACTGGAACGGCAGTGAAGATCAAAGTCCTTCGAATACATTATGCAGGGAGAAGAGGCGGCTCTCACTCTTTCGATATAAAAATGATAGTCTCTGGCGATTTGGGAGAAGACCGGGGGGCAGGGAGCTTGCAAGCTCTCATCTCGTCAGAGAGCGATCCTGCGATAGCTAATGGCAGGGGAGCTTGAGGAACTCACTTGTGCGGGGAAGATAGTATCATGCCTTATGGAAGACTGTGGAGCGGGTAGACTAGGGGTTGTCTGATGCAGGGGAATCGCGCTTCGAAGAAGGGCTGATAACAGGGAGCAAAGGAAGGCTTGTTTCTTTGCAGAGGAGAGAAATACACCATGCCTATAGCTGATTGCAGGAGTGAGACAGTCTCACAGGAAGGTGCTGCATGGGGGGATACTCCGAACTGGTGAGAAGACCGTATCAGTAAGCTATTCATTTCTGCAGGTCTTTGCAAGGAATGATCAGCCTGAAGGACGAGGAGGCTGTCAAAGGAAGGCAGGAAGAAGACTTCTCTAGTTGGCAGAAGGATATCGACACTGTTAAAAGAGCTGAAAATTCAGAGAGAGCGTGGACGAAAGCCCTGTGCAGGGATAGATCTCGACTAGCTATAGGCTTGTGGCGGGGACGAGGGCGGGTTGTCTTCCTGTGACAGGGGACGGAAAAAAGGGAAAGAAAAAATCGCCAAGCATAGCGAGAAGGCTAAGTCGCGGGAGAGAGCGGCGGGGTAGCTGCTGCTGTGTCAGAGTAGATCGGACTGCGTAGAGCTGTAGCAGAATGAAGAGGGGGCGGGCATCTCTAGCTGAATGCTGAGATCGCGGGGCAATTCAAGCTACGGTAGGGTGGTGCATAAAAGGGGGAGGGTGGATAGTCGGCTCTCAGCTGTTGGCAGAGAAGAGGAGATCTCCTTGTGAGGAAATACTGCGGGGTGGATGAGGGCTGCTCCTCTGTGGCATGGTATATTACGCAACTGAATGAGAAGAACTTAAGAAAACTCTCTGGATACTCATATGCATTACTGAGGAAAACGTCCGAAAGATCACGAGCGGTCTTGTGTTTTCAAAGCCTAGGCCTCAATCACGGATTTGAGAAGGGTTTAAACAGATTACTTAGATTGATTAGCCGCAAAGCAGATAAACGGAATCAACTTACAAAAAGAGGATCGTTCGGCAGGAGAAACAAGCCAAGCCTTCGCGAGGGCGGAGAGGAGAAAACAAGCAAAACCCATCCTGAGGTCATGTAACTGGATGCAAGGCGCACGTGAATACTGCTCATGACGGACTCATTGTCGCCTATTGATATAGACAATTTAAAATTGGACTCCAATATTTGGGTCAAGGAACCAAAACTACTACTCAGTATATTGTAATTCATATTGGACTTCAATGTATCAAAAGAGTGAGTTAAGTAAATATCAGGACCTCATAAATCTTAACGCTACCGAATGTAGTTTTAATATAGGAGAAAAAAAAGCTTACTACCAGTGATCACTAATACTCAGGATTCACATTATGTTACGCATCACAAGCTGCAAATGGTCTGGAAAGTAGGAAATTTGCATCAAATTGTGTCGTTAATAATAATCCTTATCTGGGTAATTACAGAGATTTGCCAAGTGTGCACCAAAGCCAGAAACAGGATTGGTAATACGCCGTTTTGTTCTCCATGCACTAACACACACACATCCCTGCAGAAATGCTCAAGAACTTGAGATTGGTCAATCACTACAGAGTCTAGGTGCAAAGTTCACCTTTCCTGTCTCAACCCTCAAATACTTTCTGGTGCAAGCTACCCAAAGCTACCTGAACAAGCGCCTCCACTCAACCCCTACCATAGCATACCACATGCAACCATATCCCATATAAAAGATCAGAGCTCAACAAAAACACCTGTCATGGTCTCATTCTCAACAAAGTACCGGGCAGCTCGTACCTCCTTCTTTAACGAAAAAAGAACAATAAGCGTGCAACAAGCCCAAAACTGGAACGAGTTCACAAAATCCACAACCCGATCGACTAAAAGTTAATTATTTCATACTAGAGTTCGCTCACATGTTAATCTGGTCTGTAACCTATTACAAAATACCATATACACATATATTATCTCTTAGTACTGGTACCCGGTGGGCATTAAGATGTCTTTAAAAAGTATGTATTAACCTAAACAAGTGTTTATTGTCAGTAAATCATTTATATTTTGTCTTATGCTCTTTTCCCAGGAACAATAACTTGAAAATGAAGGTAACTCTCAATGTAGTTACTTCCTGGTAACACATATAAATCAAATAAATAAAAATCAATGAGAAATCACATCCCGGCGTCTCCTCCTCCGCCACTTAATTGTCTTCTTATTGCATACGAAAAAACCCGCAGCTCTAGGCGGCGTAAACTCTTTGGCCAACACAACAAAAGGTGAGTCACAAGACGCAAAGAAACAACAGATCACTACATTTGACGCAAACAGACGAGCAGTGAAATGAAAGCAAAGCGGGACAAACAACAAAGTATCCATTTGGCCACGAAACCTTTGCATTTGTTTACTGAGGCACGTTCTGCCTCCAAATGGTTTTCCATGTTACTCAGAATTAGTCAAAAAGGAGTAGGAACGATTTCACCACTCAGTACTGAAACTATATATACATCAGCAGAAAGGAACGCTTATAAGATATGGAAAGCCGGTGTGTATACGAGTCACCTGTGCCAAGCGGTGAAGTAGAAGGCTGGCATTGAAGGGGTACAGTGATGTGCATGCCAAGAAAATCATTATAAGCCGAGAGTCATAGCCCATCGATCGGCAGTCTTGGTAGACATGCAGTTGAAAGGATTATTTTCATCGTCATAACCAGAATAAACTGTGTGCATCTTTTTAGTGAGGTATTTATAATCAACTGTTTGTAATACCATTTTGATGAGACGCTATAACCGTACTCAAGAAAAGGGACCGACCAATGACAAATTATCCATTCTATATGAGGTGAATTTAGTGCCACTTTATGTTAAACAACAGGCCAAAAAATGACCCACGCGCCAAAATCTACATGGCCCCTGGTCCTAACCGGTCACCCTTTCCCTATCCGGAAAAAGTACATATCAAGACCAATCT
The DNA here is from genome assembly GCA_036426205.1 of Ascaphus truei. Classification (NCBI taxonomy): domain Eukaryota; kingdom Metazoa; phylum Chordata; class Amphibia; order Anura; family Ascaphidae; genus Ascaphus; species Ascaphus truei. The sequence continues at coordinate 1,720,148 of CM071572.1, forward strand.
TCTAAGGGACTAAAAAACTGGTAACATGTCAACACCTGTGGCTCCAGGAGAAAATCATGAGCAAGACCGCCCTAGCTTGAGGGCACTGGGGGAAAGCGCCGTTAACCAAAAAATTTATAGCAACTGGATTACAAGAGCAAGCAAGCCTCCACTGGGACCCACTGAATCCGCAAAGCCCTTTATTAAGAGTGAGAAGCCCGGGTAAAAGTGAAATACAACAAGCAACACATATCTGATAGCTAACGACACTACTGTGGCATAACATATAAACCATACGACAAAAAACAATAGAACCTTATGCACATACTGTAAGCACCTTCTGCCCATGTCTGGTGTTGCCCCAACACACCAATTGTAACACTTTAATAAGAAAAACAGGAAAAGAATAAACCCGCGGGGGCACAAGAGACAAACCTGTCCCGTAGCTCCGGGGATGAGGAGTTCGTGGATGTGACTGCCGCAATGAAGTCACTAATGTTCAAGGAAAATCTAATTCGTGAGGAGAAGAGACCGTTTTTAAAGGAACGCCAGTATATTGAATCAACCTTCAACGAGCAAAAAAAAAAGGGAAAGGAAAAGGAGAATGGGGGAGACGGCCTGATGCTCGTGGGAAGGGGGAAAGGTTAAAAATGATAGAAAGAAAGAATAGGAAAAAGAGGAAGAAACGGATAAAGAAGGGAAGAGAAGTGGGGAGGAGCGGGGAACAACACTAAGAGCCAACTTAGATAAAAAAATAGCAAGACCGCCAATACAAAAGAAAACCAAAGCAAAAAGAAAAAGACCATTCCTTGCACACCACTTCCCTAAGTCATCAATTTATACCTTACGTGCTATTACATAAGGGCAAAATCCATCGTTATCCTAATCAACGGGAGGAACCATATAAGCTAGGAAAATACTGGAAGAGAATCATACACCTATACCGTGAAAGAAGAGAAGCCAACTAGGTGTGTCCACAAAGGGGAACCGCCTACGACGCGTATCACGTAACGAGAAGGCAAACGCGCCTTCTTAAACGGTAACACACCGAATCACGGAACACATCAACCGCACGCTATCCACGGAATACCTATGAACCCTACTAAAACCCTACGATGACAAGGAACCAACTAACCTAAGGGCCCTGTCCCTGATGAACCAAACAAAAAAAGAAAAGAAGCAACCTGGTGGGCTTGTGGGAAATCTACCTATGGCCTGCGTATTAATAACCCCTGAACCCCCACTCAACAAAAAAGAAAAACCAAAGCTACTACCCCACATATCCCTAACAATTCCTACCCAGAATCAACAACAATCTCCTACTCGCTACTCTAACAGCCTGCAGCATACTCACAGCCAATCAACAACACAGTCCACTGCAGACATTCACACACGCTGGCACAACACATAGCGCCCAAAGCCATGCAGGCGCAACCACACGCTGGCAATCCTACACACCACCTGGATACCCGCATGCGATAATCCACTGCACCACACTCTGTGCCTATTTGCCAGTGCGCACAGAACTCCCACTCCGGTGGCACTGCCAACCTGCACCTCTCACACCTAGGGTCACCGCCTATCACTGGTCCGGCTTTAACATGTGTGTCGATCCGCGCAGATTGTATAGCAAACAGGGGATAGGCTTCCATCTGGTGCAAGGAATATTGGTTACTGAAGAAAATCCCTGTTCATGTAGATCACCTTCGGAGTAAAGCCTTTGTTGCGCGGAAAGAGAATGGTCGGTGAGTCCTGGCTCAGTGAGACATGGCAACGTGAGAGTCGTGTGGCTAGAGGTAGATGCGGCTCTGAACACTGGAACGGCAGTGAAGATCAAAGTCCTTCGAATACATTATGCAGGGAGAAGAGGCGGCTCTCACTCTTTCGATATAAAAATGATAGTCTCTGGCGATTTGGGAGAAGACCGGGGGGCAGGGAGCTTGCAAGCTCTCATCTCGTCAGAGAGCGATCCTGCGATAGCTAATGGCAGGGGAGCTTGAGGAACTCACTTGTGCGGGGAAGATAGTATCATGCCTTATGGAAGACTGTGGAGCGGGTAGACTAGGGGTTGTCTGATGCAGGGGAATCGCGCTTCGAAGAAGGGCTGATAACAGGGAGCAAAGGAAGGCTTGTTTCTTTGCAGAGGAGAGAAATACACCATGCCTATAGCTGATTGCAGGAGTGAGACAGTCTCACAGGAAGGTGCTGCATGGGGGGATACTCCGAACTGGTGAGAAGACCGTATCAGTAAGCTATTCATTTCTGCAGGTCTTTGCAAGGAATGATCAGCCTGAAGGACGAGGAGGCTGTCAAAGGAAGGCAGGAAGAAGACTTCTCTAGTTGGCAGAAGGATATCGACACTGTTAAAAGAGCTGAAAATTCAGAGAGAGCGTGGACGAAAGCCCTGTGCAGGGATAGATCTCGACTAGCTATAGGCTTGTGGCGGGGACGAGGGCGGGTTGTCTTCCTGTGACAGGGGACGGAAAAAAGGGAAAGAAAAAATCGCCAAGCATAGCGAGAAGGCTAAGTCGCGGGAGAGAGCGGCGGGGTAGCTGCTGCTGTGTCAGAGTAGATCGGACTGCGTAGAGCTGTAGCAGAATGAAGAGGGGGCGGGCATCTCTAGCTGAATGCTGAGATCGCGGGGCAATTCAAGCTACGGTAGGGTGGTGCATAAAAGGGGGAGGGTGGATAGTCGGCTCTCAGCTGTTGGCAGAGAAGAGGAGATCTCCTTGTGAGGAAATACTGCGGGGTGGATGAGGGCTGCTCCTCTGTGGCATGGTATATTACGCAACTGAATGAGAAGAACTTAAGAAAACTCTCTGGATACTCATATGCATTACTGAGGAAAACGTCCGAAAGATCACGAGCGGTCTTGTGTTTTCAAAGCCTAGGCCTCAATCACGGATTTGAGAAGGGTTTAAACAGATTACTTAGATTGATTAGCCGCAAAGCAGATAAACGGAATCAACTTACAAAAAGAGGATCGTTCGGCAGGAGAAACAAGCCAAGCCTTCGCGAGGGCGGAGAGGAGAAAACAAGCAAAACCCATCCTGAGGTCATGTAACTGGATGCAAGGCGCACGTGAATACTGCTCATGACGGACTCATTGTCGCCTATTGATATAGACAATTTAAAATTGGACTCCAATATTTGGGTCAAGGAACCAAAACTACTACTCAGTATATTGTAATTCATATTGGACTTCAATGTATCAAAAGAGTGAGTTAAGTAAATATCAGGACCTCATAAATCTTAACGCTACCGAATGTAGTTTTAATATAGGAGAAAAAAAAGCTTACTACCAGTGATCACTAATACTCAGGATTCACATTATGTTACGCATCACAAGCTGCAAAAGGTGATCTGGAAAGTAGGAAATTTCATACACAAGTGGTCGTAATATATAATCCTTATCTGGGGTAATACGAGAATTTTAAGCCAAGTGTGCACCAAAGCCAGTAAACAGGATTGGTAATACAGCACCGCATATGGTTCTACCGATGCACTGACACCACACAACTCCCTGCAGAAATGTCTCAAGAACTTGAGCATGGTCCTAACACTAACAAGAGTCTAGGTCAAAGTTCACACCTTTACCTGTCAATCAGGGGGGAAAGAACCTCAAATACTGTGTCTGGTCAGCTACCCAAATCTACCTGAACGAAGGGCGGACCTCCACTCAACCCCTACCAAGGACATAACAGCAACCAATATCACCATGATAAAAAATCAGAGACTAACAAAAACAAGACGCCTGGTCAATGGTCATCATTCTCAACAAAGTACCGGGACAGGAGGGGACTCGGATCCTCCTTCCTTTAAACCCGGAAAAAAGGAAAACGAAATAAAAGGGTGCAACAAAGGCCCAAAACTGGACACGACGTTCACAAAAGTCCACAAAGAGGCGCCCAGAAACGGACAAAAGGTCTGAATCTATTTCATACTAGAAGTTTCCTCACATGTTAATACTGGTCTGTAAACACCTAATTACAAAATAACTCACTAATACAATATATTCCAGTCTCTTAGTAACTGGTAACCCCTGGTTGGGCATTAAATAGCTAATTAAAAAAGTATGTATTAACCTAAAACAAAAGGATCTGTTTATTGGTCCAGTAAGATCATTTATATTTTGTCTTATCTCTTTCCACAGGGAACAGATAACTTGAAAATGACAGTGTATAACTCTCGAATCGTAAAAGTCTGAAAATGGACTAATCCGTGGTAACAAAAAAAACATCATAAATCAAATAAATAAGAAATCAAATGGAGGACAAAATCACAAATCCCCGGCGTCAATTCCTCCCTCTCAACGCCGGACTATTGGTCGGTTCTTATATGCATATCGCTAAAAAAGGGCACCGCAGCTCTTAGGCGGCGTAAACGTCTTTGGCCAACACAAACAAAAAAGAGGCGAGTCACAAGGGACGCAAAGAAACGAAAAACAGATCATACAATTTGACGGTCAAACAGACGATCAAGTGAACAAGAAAGCAAAGCGGGACAAACAACAAAGATATACCATTGGCCCGAATACCTTTGGCATTTAGTTTTACTGAGGGCACGTTCATGACGCGTCGCAAAATGGTTTTCCAGAATGTAATAGAATTCATCAAAAAGGGTAGAACCGATTTCATCCAACTCAGTGACTGAACTATAATATACATCAGCAGAAAGGAACGCTTATAAATAATGGAAAGCCGGATGTGATACGGGGAGATCACCTTGCCAAGCGGTAATCGTAGAAGGCTGGCATTGTAACGGGGAAGTTATGTGCACCGAAAAGAAAAAAAGTCAATTCATACAGCCGAGAAGTCAGTAGTCCAATCAGATACGGGCCAGTCTTGGTAGAAATGCAGTTGAAAGGACTATATTTATCATCGTACATCCATACCAAATCAATCGACTGTGTGCATCTTTATTATGACAGGTATTATAATAAGCTGTTTGTAATACATTTTGATGAGACGCTATAACCGTACTCAAGAAAAGGGACCGACCAATGACAAATTATCCATTCTATATGAGGTGAATTTAGTGCCACTTTATGTTAAACAACAGGCCAAAAAATGACCCACGCGCCAAAATCTACATGGCCCCTGGTCCTAACCGGTCACCCTTTCCCTATCCGGAAAAAGTACATATCAAGACCAATCTTCTAAGGGACTAAAAAACTGGTAACATGTCAACACCTGTGGCTCCAGGAGAAAATCATGAGCAAGACCGCCCTAGCTTGAGGGCACTGGGGGAAAGCGCCGTTAACCAAAAAATTTATAGCAACTGGATTACAAGAGCAAGCAAGCCTCCACTGGGACCCACTGAATCCGCAAAGCCCTTTATTAAGAGTGAGAAGCCCGGGTAAAAGTGAAATACAACAAGCAACACATATCTGATAGCTAACGACACTACTGTGGCATAACATATAAACCATACGACAAAAAACAATAGAACCTTATGCACATACTGTAAGCACCTTCTGCCCATGTCTGGTGTTGCCCCAACACACCAATTGTAACACTTTAATAAGAAAAACAGGAAAAGAATAAACCCGCGGGGGCACAAGAGACAAACCTGTCCCGTAGCTCCGGGGATGAGGAGTTCGTGGATGTGACTGCCGCAATGAAGTCACTAATGTTCAAGGAAAATCTAATTCGTGAGGAGAAGAGACCGTTTTTAAAGGAACGCCAGTATATTGAATCAACCTTCAACGAGCAAAAAAAAAAGGGAAAGGAAAAGGAGAATGGGGGAGACGGCCTGATGCTCGTGGGAAGGGGGAAAGGTTAAAAATGATAGAAAGAAAGAATAGGAAAAAGAGGAAGAAACGGATAAAGAAGGGAAGAGAAGTGGGGAGGAGCGGGGAACAACACTAAGAGCCAACTTAGATAAAAAAATAGCAAGACCGCCAATACAAAAGAAAACCAAAGCAAAAAGAAAAAGACCATTCCTTGCACACCACTTCCCTAAGTCATCAATTTATACCTTACGTGCTATTACATAAGGGCAAAATCCATCGTTATCCTAATCAACGGGAGGAACCATATAAGCTAGGAAAATACTGGAAGAGAATCATACACCTATACCGTGAAAGAAGAGAAGCCAACTAGGTGTGTCCACAAAGGGGAACCGCCTACGACGCGTATCACGTAACGAGAAGGCAAACGCGCCTTCTTAAACGGTAACAGCACCGAATCAGGGAACATCAACCGCCGCTATCCACGGAATACTTTAATCCCTACTACCCTAACGTGAAAGGAACCATCTAACCTAGGGCCTGTTCCCTGATGAACCAAAAGAAACAACCTGGGTGGGCTTGGGGAAATCTCCTATGGCCTGCGTGAGTAATACCCCTGACCCCACTCCACCTAGAACACCCAGCCCTACTCCCTACACACTATCCACTAACATTCCTACCAGATCAAAACTCTCTACTCGCTACTCCTAACAGCCTGCAGCAACCACAGCCATCAACACCGTCCACTGCAGACATTCACACACGCGGCACACACTGCGCACCAGCCATGCAGCGACAACACACACGCTGGCAATCCTACACACCACCTGGATACCCGCACGATAATCCACTGCACCACACTCTGTGCCTATTTGCCAGTGCGCACAGAACTCCCACTCCGCGTGGCACTGCCAACCTGCACCTCTCACACCTAGGGTCACCCCTATATCTAGGCCGTCCCTCTTCAGTTACCCCCTGCCCTTACCGGGAATTGGGGCCTGCCTGGGGACCTAAGGAGAACCCTTACCTGGTGCAGGGCCACTCGCTCCCTGCACCCTCCTTCTCCTTCCCTGCCTCTTCCTGACTCCTCTGCAAAGCCCGGAAATGTATCTATATTCCCGGCTGAGCTTCCTCCAGCCCTATTGGCCACTATCAGACACCTGGTGCCTGTCCCCTATGCCTCCTGGAATTGTAGTCCCAGGGGGCTGCCTAAGCATGGGGCCACGTGCGCACTTGCCCTGCGCATGCGCGAACTCCTATTGGCCGCCACAACCTCCCTCTACCATGTCCTGCCCTCGCGCGATCTCTCCCTAGCCTTCCCTGCGCTTGCCGCCTACTGCGCATGCGCGAACTAACGCGCAATGGCGGCGCCCTCTCCTTCAGCCGCCGAGCCGGTGGCAACGCGATCGCGGCCTTAGCGACGGCCCGATCGCGTCCCCGGCAACCGTCCTGCACCAGAACGTAACGCTCTGCTCCCTGCACTGGCCCCCACCCTCGCGATATGCCGGCGGGTCCGTCGCTGCCTCCGGCGGCACCCGCTACCACACGGCACTCGCGGAGGGGGGCCAGCAAGTGAAAATTAACCTCGGGGTTACATATGTCCATGTCACTGAACTAATGCAATAACAATATGTTTCTGTATTTGTGTAATAGGGAAGAGTACATTCATCTCTTTAGATTGTGAGCTCTTCGGAGCAGGGACCTCTTCTACAATGTTACTTTTATGTCTGAAGCACTTCTTCCCATGATCTGTTATTTAAATGAATGTCACATGTATTACTGCTGTGAAGCGCTATGTACATTAATGGCGCTATATAAATAAAGACATACATACATTCATCTCTTGGGCAAACCTTCCTAGCAGCAAAGTGCAGTAATTCAAGGGACTGGATATCTTCTTGTCGCACTATTATAATAAAGTCTTACACCAGACATTATAGCATAATAAACTGTTTTATTTGCAATATTTCACCCGAGGAAGGGAGATCCCCGAAACATTGTGTGTTTGCAACCTGCAGATAAAACAGTTTATTCTGCTATAATGTCTTGTGTCAGACTTTATTAGAACAGTGCGGCAAAAAGATATCCAGCTCCAAGTTTAACTAGGTGGCAGAAGTGGGATCCCAGCCTCTCTTCAGCTGCCTGCACCTTACAAAGAAAAAGGACGCCCGCTACAATTATCTATGAGGAGTGCGGTAAGATCTAAAACTTTTATCCTAATTCAAGGGACCTGTGTAAGGGGTCTCGTCCGGTAAGTAAACACTTTTTAACCCAAATCTGACACCTAGGGAAATAAATATATTTTTTAATTGTTTTTTTAAAGGGAGATTTCCTCTGGCTGCTCCTTTTATGTGATGTCCCTGTGTGTTCAGCCTGTCCCACCTCCCCTTATCTCTGTTGGGTCTCTGATAAGGACAGGGTGGGATAAGGGTACAGGTAACACTTGATTGACAAATACTTCCACATTGAGAGCAAGAAATTCAGCAGTCCGACTGTGTGACTGTACCCAGTGTAACAGCCAATCATTGTTCAGCGGGACGGGACTGTAGGGAATAGGGCCAATGACTGAAGTGTCTGAACCCCGCGGTGTAATGAAAGGGTTAAGTTGTTTGGGAGTTCCAGGGATTGGATGATGATGTTTGGGGTGTGGGATTAAGTAATGGAGAGATGAGATGGGCAGCCATTTTAGGACAACTGCAGGAGGTTAGTTACTCTTACAGCAGGTCAGACCGTTCCCATTCCCAATAAAGTTTGGCCTTATCACTATTACCTTCCCACAATGAATCCCAGTAGTGACAGCATTGAAGGGGCTGTGGTTATTGGAATCCCCGGATCAGGATTCGTATCCCCAAGGGAGCTGGAGGGTCTGTTGTGAAGAATAAGAGAGCAGGCGTCACAGGTGGGGGGCTTGGCTAAAAACCAGGTTGCTGGGGGCTGGTGTTTAGGGGATAGATGAGGAGGCCAGTGCACGAGGACCTAGGGTGCAGATAGAGAAATCCCCCAGGGCTGGTGCAAGGGTATTTGGCGAAAATTCAGCCGTGCGCCTCCGCCCAAAGCCACCCCCCTCCACCAAAAAAAAAAGTTTTGTCGGAATCTTTTGTATGTCGATTGGACTTGTCAAACACAATCCTCTCTCTCTCTACTCCCCTCTCCATTCTCTCTCCCAACTCATCTCTCTCCCTCCCCACCCCCTAATTCTCTCCCTCCCCTAATCACTCTCTCCCCCCCTCCACCACCCCCTCTCTTTCCCCCCCCACCCCTCTCTCTCCACTCCACCCATCTCTCTTCCCCCCACCCCTCTCTTCTCCTCACCTCTCTCTAACCTCACCCCTCTTTCTCCCACACACATTCTCTCTCCCCACCCCTCTCTTCACCACCCCTATCTCCCCCACCCCTCACTCTCTCTCCCCTCTCTCTCCCGACCACCCCTCTCTCTTTTTTGTTGAGGAAGGATATCGGGCTGGATATTTTTAATGTGGGTTTCCAGGATGGGTTAGAGAGGGCGTTGTCTCTTGGTGGGCTGCGTAGCCCATTATAGGGTTAAAATGGTCTCGCGTGTGGTGGGATGTTGCTTGTCAGTGGACGTTGGTGTAAGTGGTTACCTGGTTTGTCCCCCAATGGGCAATGGTAAGGTGGCAGCAATGCCTCAGGAAAGTACGGTGTGATGTGCCCATTGGCCAGAGGAGCCAATGGCTGGCATGGTACGGCTGTTTTAAAGTTGGTGTTTAAACGGTTAAGCAAGGGTGGATTGCACATTAGGCCCGGGCCTAGTGCGGCAAAAATATCCGCCCGTATACTTTTGCCGCGCTTTCGGGCCTGATGGGAAGTCACTTACATTTCCCGGCCGCTGCCGCCGCCTCCTCCTTCCGGATTCGCAGTGTGAAATTATGCCGCAGATATCACCAATGTGACGTCACACGGCATCCTATTGCCATGGCAAAGTGACATTGCGGCGCCAAATGGCGTAATGACGTTGTGTTGCCATGGCAGCGATTCGGTAGGAGGAGGACGGCAGCAAAGAGGCTGGCGGCAAATGTAAGTGCCGTGGGGCAGCGCTTCAGTTATGTGAAATGTCGCCGGAAAATCTGTATGATGCATTTAATCAGTTCTGTGGCCATTTTACATCCACACTGGCGTCCGAGTATTATTTGGTAAAAATGTCTTGAACAGCAGGGAAATCCTGACGGCAGGTAACAGAGTATAAATAGTGTGAAGCCTCACGGGTCTCTTGTTAATGTGTATCGGTAGCGCTCCTTGTTACACACACACATGTAAAGGTTACAGCTACGGGCAACTCTCTCTCAGGACCAATAACATATGGACCAATATCACAATGTGTCTACCTAGCGACACTTATTTTAACGTTCCCACCCACACTAATAAGAGATGTGTGCGTCGTAAACGCAAAGTTTTACACCGCGTGTCAGCGATTCCTTTTGCGATTGCCCGGGCGTGTGAGAAATAACGTCTGTGTAATATGGGGAAATTTACCAGCAAATGACTAATAAATCTTTTAACATCTTCTTGACTGGCATAGTTAGAGGTAGGAGACCCTTTGTAACCCTGTCACTCTCTAAACATCCTCCTTGGGTATTAATGGGTTATATCAGTCTTTGTACTTCACACTCGGATACATGCAAACAGGGCTGCCAACAGCTTCTCAGGGGCCCAGGACTACAGGCTCCAATAGGGCCCCCATGTGGACCCACCCCCTTTCTTTCACTTACACCACACCTTCTCTTTCTCACCCTCCCACTATTTCTCATCCCCTTTTCACTCTCACGCTTCCCACTCTCTCCCCCTCTCACTTTCCCCTCTCTATGTATTTACCCCTCTCTTTCCCCCTTTCCATTACCCCCAACCCTTTCTCCCCCACCCTCTTCCTCTCTCTCACTCCCCCCCATGTATCTCTCCCTCTTACGCAGTCCCCACTTCTCCTTTTTGTCCCAGATTTGGAGCCGGGAGACTGAACAATGTCACAATGTGGGGGGGGGGCCCGCAAATGTTTGTTTGTTTGTTTGTTTGTTTGTTTTACACAAAAATGGCAGCGAGGGATATTGATAGCAAACCATGTGAAGATTTTAATAAAAAATTGAAGCGCGCACATCTTTATAAAAACATGTTAAAAGCAATATATTTTAAACAAAATAGACAAAACGCATCACAAATCGTGCAAAAGCTAAAAAAAAATTAAAAAAGACCGTGTAATCCGAAATTCAACACGTACCATCAAATAAATATTCTAAATCTATTCAATAAAATCTAGTGTGTTTGTGGTGTGTAGTGTGTGGTGTGTAGTGTTTGGTGTTTGGTGTGTGGTGTGTGTGTCTTGAGACACCTGATAAAGTGAATTCCCTGAGAACCTGACAATCTTTGGGATAACTGTAACATTTTGCTCTTAGTCAAATCATTAACGAGCCGTGTGAGATAAACGGGCGATGCATTGTTTCATGCCTGATTACACACATGATTTAAGCATTAATCACGATTCTCCTGTCCGGCGAAATAGCATTTTCTATACAAATACGTCATGCGTGATAAAACGCTGAGTATTTATCACAAGAATGAGTCCCTGAGAAAATGAACCTGGCTTTATTTCTACAAACACGTGTGTGTATCCACTAACTAGTCTCCTATATGTACAGGCACAACAGATGGGATTTGATCTGTAGTTGAAGTGCCAGAAAATAGTGGTACTGTGTATAACTTCTTAACCGGTTTTATGTTGGTACTTGGCTATTTGGACCACCGTTGTGAATGGTCTGTGCCATATCCACCCTAAAACATTAACAGCTGCATTATAAATATATCTCTTGTATATCTATTATTCCCCTGATGCCTTTTATTTGAATACGAGCTGAAGGACTTTAAATAGAAAATGTGGTACTCCTGGTTGGAAAATGAAAGATACTCCTGGTTTGTAACTAAAAATGTTGTTACTCAGCAGAGAAACACTGGTATTCTTGGGTTGAAATTAAAAATAGAGGTGTTCCTAATGAGTCAATTAAAAAAATGGTACTTCTGGTTTTTAAATTAGAAAAAAGTACCGGTACTCATTACCCCCTAGCCTAGTAACATCACTCATTACCCCCAAGCCTAGTAACATCACACATTGACCACTGAATATGAGGAACATTGCCCATTTTCTGCTGTGGTAGAACAAGACTTCTTTCATTCCGTACCATTACACCCGTATCCGGAAGCCTGCTCCTAAATGTATGTTCCCCTCCTTCCAAATGTTAAGATTATATGCCTCTAGTTCCCGGAGCGGTGCCCCTGCCCTTCCTCATTAAACGCCAGGCGGTCCTGGCGCCAGGTGCTCTGCTGGGGGTTACAGCTGATATTAGAGTAGAACTCGGGTACTCTCCAGGCGGGGATCCAAAGAGGGGACGGGGTGATGAAAGTGGGGGTTATGGTCTGAAAAAAGAAAACAGTAACGTAAGAATAATGGCCAGAGGACCTAAAAAAAACACGGCAGGCGTTGTGTTACTATCATAGAGACATTTCGAGAGCTTCCTTGAGTACGTCATCTCTTCCCGCCATCTTGAATGTTTAAGACACTGTATCATTTCACACATTTGATTGAACGGATTGTGCCTGCTTCCTCCTTATTGGCGATTATATGGTTAAATACAGGAAATCCAATAAGAGGAAAAACGGAGCATAGCAGAAACACGCAAGGAGGCTACAATACTGGAACTAAGATTAAAACCATGACCGCATGGCATACAGAAGGTAACTGCACTCTAACGCTTTCACACTCTGACGAAGCGCCAAACTAGGCGTGAAACGCGTTAGAGTGCAGTTACCTTCTGTATGCCATGCTGTCGTGGTTTTAAACTTAGTTCCAGTATTGTAGCCTCCTTTGCTGCTTTTTTGCTGCGCTCCGTTTTTTCCTTATTGGATTTTTTGTATTTATCTCATCACGTGAGGCGCGCACATGAGCAAGGGCTTCACTCAATGTGAGTACTGATACTTTACTGCCATACACCTGTGACCAAAGTTTGCGCTATTGTGCTGGACATTTAAGTATTATCTACTGTGCGGGGTTTTTAAGCTCTAGGGAGGGTGTCCAAATTGGAAGAGAACCAGTTAAGGGCTGCACTCAACAGCCCCTACCTGTATTATCAACCAGGACATTGATGTTTACCGTTCTCATACTTTGAGCACTTAATGTACCAGACACTATGATACAAATAGTATCCTTTCTTCAAGCAAGCTCTACACTGCTACAATATATATATTGAGAGTCTTTAACCATATATTGGTAGCACCGATCCATAGAACATTGTTCTTTTTCTTTCTACTGCATGGTTAAATAGTCATGAGGTCAGATGGTGTCTTGGTGGTCATTGGGTCCTATCATTTTAGGTGGATAGATTTATCTATTTGGCTGCAGATAAAGGTCAGCGGGGGGAATGGTTTCCAGAATAATGGAAGGAAAACGTGCAGAACTTGAACCAATTGGATAGAATGATATAAACGAACTTGATATAGTCTAGTGACAATGCGTCATCATGTAGAATCTCCGTGTATGTTTATTTCTGCGCATATTCTGGATATAAAGCACTAATGAGACCTTACCTGTGTTAGGCACTCCTGAGTGGGACTCCAGCAGATGTCGTGGAACTCATCCAGTGAGGGACTTGAGGTAGGGGTTTGGGTGGCAACAGCGTAGCTGCTCTCTGGCATTCTTAAAACCAATGTCTCCATTCCGCTGTCAAAGTCATCCCCCATGAAACTGGAAGATGTTGAATCTGAGGGGCTGTGTGTGGACCTCTCATCCGAAGAGCTGATGCTTGATGAAGCCCAGCCGCTGTCGGAGGAGGTGCGGGGGAGATCTAACGCACTGCTGCAGGAAATGGTTTTGGAAGAACTTGGGAAGCGAGAGTCAGAGCTGGTGACATGACTTTCATGGGAAGAGACGGTGATCGTGGTGGAAGAGTAACTAGAGTCGACCTGCGCAGGGTTCTCCTCTAAATTGCGACGTTTCTTGGAATCAAAGCTTGCCACGGTGTAGTACGGATTGTTCTCTCCCATCCTGGGAATAAATTAGACATTGTATTACAAACATCTCTTTGTGGACTCAATTATACATATGTTGAGCGGAATTGAACAGAGATGGACCATAGTATCACCGAGACAGAATAAAACTAAAGTTCATCAAGCATGGTTCTCCAGTTATATGATAAAATACACAGGGACATCTCAGACCGATGACCACTCACAATGCAGAGTGACAAAGGGGCATTATGGGCCATTGCGTTTTCTCTCCTAAGGTATGTTAACAGAGGCAAAAACAAAATGTAATGTGATAACTCACCGACAGCAAACTTCATAGGGGTCAATCCACATGGTCATCTCCTTGGGCAGTGGCAGGTCAGAGTACTTCAGGCCACTTTGGGCACAGGCTTCGAGTAAGCTTTCATCTTCCTGCTGCCTATTGATTCGGATACACCTGAAGGATGAGGAAGCCACATATTAAGCTTACCCTAAAAAGTACTGGCAAAGCATGTTTCAACCTTACACCATCTACCAAGAAATCATTTCCGTAATAACACACATAAAATGGCTCGTAATCCCTCTAATACCATATATAGTATTGTAATATAACGTAGGGGCACACGTCCGTACCAAGTCACTGCACGAAAGGATATGGGGATGTTGTATCAGAGGAACATTGAAAGTCTTCCAGCTAGTGTAAAATCTGGGTACCAAAGTGCACCCGTTTCTATACACCCCCCACTCCCTCACCCCCATATCTCCCCTCCATCCTCCCCCACCACCACATCTCCCCTCCACTTCCCCACATCTCCATCCTCCCCCACCCCCAGATCCCCCCTCCTCTCCCCATCCCACATCTCCAGTCTCCCCCACATATCCCCTCCACTCCCCCACTGACCTACACACACATCTCCAGCCTCCCCCACCCCTACATCCCCAGCCTCCCCCATCCCCACATCTCCCCTCCCCCACACCCCCTCCACTTCCCCACCCCACACCCCCTCCACTTCCCCACCCCACATCTCCAGCCTCCCCCACCCCTACATCCCCGGCCTCCCCCATCCCCACATCTCCCCTCCCCCACCCCACCTCCACTTCCCCAACCCACATCTCCGCCTCCCACCACATCCCAACTCTCCCCACCCCCACATCTCCACTCCCCCACACACCCTCCCCCCTCCACTCCCCCTCCCCCACATCTCCACTTCCCCCCCCCCCCTACATCCAAGCTTCCCCCACCCACCCCCCCTCCAACACCAACACAATCCCCCCCTCCCACATCTCTTCCTCCACCCATCTCCAGCCTCCCCCACCCCAACATCTCCGCCTCCCCTACACCCCCCAGCCTCCCCCGCCCCCACATCCCCAGCCTCCCCCACCCCCATCTCATTATGAATTCGAGCCTTCATGGAACCATTGCAACGCTGAAAAATTAAATCCATTCTCACCCTAAAACATGCTTTGGATATTGAGATGCCAGAAATGAATAGTAATCATACTTCCCTGAAAATACTGTACAGCCATGGAAGTAACATTGTGTCAGATTACAAATCCCAACGTGATGTACTTTCAATATGTCACAGGCTCCTCTAGCACAGAGATGGGCAAAAGAAACATCTACACAGACATATTGAAATGATTATGCTACATGACCAATATAAATGATCCCTGGGCTAAGTGGGGTGCTAACAAATTGCACCATTTGATGAAGTTATCTGCAGATGGTGACACAGTAGGAGGTGAGAGGGTGGAAATGGGAGTTACCTGTACGCTTGCCCTTTCATCGGGGTTTCTGGGTACCAGTGCCCTGTGTATCTCTTGCACAAGACCTCAGCCAGCTTCTCCTCGAAGGTCTCCACCTTGTGCAGGTCCAGCTGCTGGGAATTGCTGATCAGACTCTTCAGGTATCTCACTCCGGCCAACAGCTCCTCCCGCATCTCCCAGGGGATCTGAGTGACCATCTTAGCTGAAGGGACAACATAATACAAACTGTTACTCTCAGTGACCATGATGTCTTATCGCAGAAGGAATGTAAGATAGCGGTTAGATATTGCTTGTATCCCCTGTAAGTAATGGGGGTAAGTGTACTGTCCCCAGCGCTACACGTGTTAAGTCTATGGGGCATGGAAAAGGTGACCAGATTTACAGGGGAAAGTAATAAGTGGAATCCTGGTTTGTAAGAGGATGGTCCCATGAAAGCCTATAAGAGTAACCAAAACCCCGAATCTTATCATCCCTACACTCAGGGTGCCTGAAAGGAGCAGGCCCACTAAGCAGCGTACACAGTACTGGCGCTGCAGCCAGGTATGGCGATGCACAGGTCTCAGTGGCTGCAGTGTAGCGGTTAAGCACATGTTGGTACATTGTATCACAACATCATGCAATGGACCCGGATACAACTGGAGTGTGCAAAGCTCCCTACAAACAGTACCGGTCATTTCTTAGCGTGTGCTGGGAGACGTGTAGTGTGATCTATGGGTAACTCTCATGCTGATCCAACAGGTATCTGATGCAAAAATATAGTGCATAAAACCACTTCAATTGGCAGAAAGCATTGATCTCAATGGGAAACAATGCAACACAACTTCTAAGCGGCAGAACTCGCCCTGGGTTATACTACACTGCAAAAAAGCAGTATATATAGAAAGATATCATAGATTTCTACTTCTAGGTATATCTGTCTAAATAAATATATATATATTAGATTGAATCTCATATGAGAGAGAAAGATAGATAGATATAGAATCTATCTAATACATAGAAATATCACAATGGAAGCCATTTTACTATCCTCCGAGCAGAGAATGACTCATAAAAAATATCAATGTGAGTCATGAAAATATATATAACCTGTATGCCCTTTGTAGGAACTGGGCTGAGGGGTTGAATATTGATGTATGTTTCCCCCCATATAATTCAGGGCTCACCTCAGTCCTGGAGCAGTTCAGGTTCAGAGACGGCGGTAGGTCCTCTGGCTGCAGGTCCTCTGGCTGCAGGTCCTCTGGCTGTAGGTTCTCTGGCCCTGGAGATGTGTAGGGTAGTTGCAGTTTCCTTGGTCGGCATCCGCTTCAGAGGTCTTCCAGGTGTCTTCTTCTGAAGAACTGTCTGAGGTCCTAAGGGGGGGGGGGGGCTGATTTATATAGACAGGTAACAAAGAGAGGTGTCAAGGAGGGGTCGGTGTGACTGCGAGGTGATTGGCTGCCTCTGTAGCTCCACCTCAATGAGGACTGTTAGAATTTTGGTTGAGGGACATCTAATGGCCCATTAATGTCCAAACTGATCTATTGTCTGCAACACAAGCCCACCCAACCCCCACCCACACATCTTATTTAGTAAGGGCATTATGAGCTTCCCACGTGCAGTCCCGTCAGAATCTATGCAAAGTAGATATTATATCATACAAACAATACATATTTTCAACCATCTGTACATTAATTAAGGAGTCTCTGATTATTATAAGATTATCACTGATTATATCCCATATGAACTATACCCTTTACATTCAGAGGAGCCATTGAGGCGTTGGGCTCATTTCTACATATTTGGGGGAACTGTCCAGATATCACATTGCTTTGGGGTGTAGATAACAGATAATAGACGAGTCTTCACTTTCCGAATAAAGTTTGTTTTTGGAGGTTTGGTCAGATTCTCACACATTCAGCACATCTCTTTCTATGTCCGACTCTGTCTCCCCAATCCCAGTGGGAGAGTTTGAGGATCCGTCCTATGGAAATATACTGCTTTATCACTGTGTTTAGAACACACATATAGAGCCCTATGTAACATATACTGATAGCAAATCCGAATATTCATGTTGCTTTATAATACATAGTGATTGGTGCTTAATCAATAATGCTGAAATCTACTTCCTTAACACTACACACATACACACTATAATGTATGAGAGAGAGAAATAATAATAATAATATTAATAATATTTGGCTATATCATTATTAATCATTCAGCTCTAACTAAAGAAAAGTGGTAGGAAAATCTCAGCTAGTATTTCACCCCATTCCTAACACTGGCATTATCTCTGCATGGGGTTGTTTTCCATTCCTGGAAAGGAAGGTGTACTTTCCATGATTTCCCCTACAAGAATATGTAGTCTTAATCCATAATGCAGCCCCAACGGGGCCCAGCGGGGTCTTTGTTGAAATACTTTGTTTTAGTAATGATTACCAGCATGATTTAATTTTAATATCCTGCAAACCTAACTTGGTGTGTGTGTGTGTGTGTGTGTGTGTGTGTATGTGTTGTGTGTGCTAATAGTGAAATGTGTATGTAAAGTGTGGTGTAGTATAATATAATCGAGGAGTAAAGGGGGGGGGAAAGGGGGGGGGGGGGGGGGGAGAAAGAAGGCGCAGGGGATGTTTACATTAATGTCTAGTAATACACTGATAATCACTCTTGGTTCCGAAATGGCCTGAGTGCATCCACCACAGCTGCCTTGTCTCGCTCTGATTGTATAGCTGGATGTACCCGAGTCTGCCGACCAACCCGTGCTGCTCCCCCTGCTCCAGAGGCGGATAAAGCAGAGGGGGGGGGGGGGGAAATAGATTTAAACAGGTATGAGAGGATTCAAAAGTCTTGTATAAAAACCCCATCCCATCAATGAATAATATGTGGGTCCAGGGAAAGGGGTGGCATCCCCAGTTTGATCCCTTTGCAGGACAATTGCAGCAATTAAAATGTTTCTCTAATATTTAATCAGAAATAAATGATGAGATGATGATGATGATGATGATGATGATGATGATGATGATGATGATGATGATGATGATGATGATGATGATGACGACGACGACCCAGTGACATGTGTTTTTCATGAAGGTTAAGAGTACCCCTAAATATGAGATGACTGTTACTAAAGCCATCACTCTGTACTTCAGGGAGACAGGTAAGAGACTGCACCCATGAGACATACAGAAAGAGACGGCAATGGGACAGTGAGAGATGGGTGTGTCTCCAGTTCTAATTCCTGTAACAGTTACATTGGTTTCCAGGGTGTGATACTTTGTAATCATCACGTGAGAGTTACACACACAGTAACATTGTGAGATCCCACACATCTCTGCAAGCAAAGAGGCCTAACCCTGTCATTAAAGAAAAAATCATATTCCTGTCTATGTTTATGTTTTATCTGATACATCAAATACATTTCCCTCCACATCTGCACCAAAGAGCAAACACAGACTAAAGCTTCTCATGTCAGAATATTCTCTGCCACTGAACCTGTGCAGCTCTGAGAATACATCTCCTGCTCCTGTAATACAGGAGGGTGAGAGATACTTCCTATGTGTGATGTGGAATATTTACTGTATTGGGGAATATATACTGTACTGTGGAATATATACTGTATTGGGGAATATATACTGTAGTGTGGAATATATACTGTATTGGGGAATATATACGTTGTGAATAGATACTGTATTGGGGAATATACTGTAGTGTGAATAATACTGTATTGGGAATATATACTGTACTGTGGGAATATATACTGTATTGGGGAATATATTTACTGTATGTGGCATATATACTGTATTGTGGAATATATCTGTATTGGGGTGAATATATACTGTAATTGTGGAATATATACTGTATTGGGGATATATACTGTAGGGTGTAATATATACTGTATTGTGTAATATATACTGTATTCTGTAATATACACTATTGTGGAATACACACTATTGTGGAAAATACACTGTATTGTGGAATATACACGTTTGTGGAATATACACTGTATGTGGAATATACATTGTATTGTGAATATATACTGTACTGTGGAATAGTATTTGTTTTGGAATATATTTGTACTGTGGAATTATACTGTATTGTGAATATATACTGTATGTGGAAATATACTGTACTGTGGAATATACTGTAATGGGGAATATATACTGTAGTGTGGAATATATACTGTATTGGGGAATATATACTGTATTGTGGAATATATACTGTATTGGGGAATATTTAGGTAGCCACAGATGTAGAGGTGCAGCGCACAGCAAAGAACTGGATCCACAGGACAGCAACAGTATGGTGAAGATAAAAGTTTTTTATTAGAAATCATGGTGCAGACAGGTATGGGTGCAGGAAAAAACCTCTGTCTCTAACGCGTTTCACGCCTTGCTGGCGCTTCTTCGGAACGGCCAGCAAGGCGTGATACGCGTTAGAGACAGAGTTTTTTCCTGCACCCATACCTGTCTGCACCATGATTTTCTAATAAGAACTTTTATCTTCACCATACTGTTGCTGTCCTGTGGATCCAGTTCTTTGCTGTGCGCTGCACCTCTACATCTGTGGCTACCTGAATCATTTCTATCAGCAGAAGCACGCATTCAGAAGGCACAATGGGCAAGGTCACGTGAGTTGTACCTTTAAACAGTACATAGAGGTATTTTATTGGTGTGTTATGCTAAAGTGTCAGTACCAGTCACATTGGTAGTGAGGGGTGGGGCTCATATATCTCCATTACCCACACCCACCAGGACATTTATTCAGTTACAGACCACACACTCACCCATATATACCTCACTCTATTATACCTTAAACCCAGCCTATACCCTTCAATCAAGAAATTATTATTTATTACAAATCATGTCACTAGAGCACTATATCTGAACAATGTTCTTCTACCCGTATTGGGGAATATGTACTGTAGTGTGGAATATATACTGTACTGTGGAATATATACTGTATTGGGGAATATATATATTGTATTTGGGAATATATACTGTATTGTGGAATATACACGGTGTTGTGGAATATATACTGTATTGTGTAATATACACTATTGTGGAATATACACGTGTTTTGGGAATTACACGTGTTGTGGAATATATACTTTACTGTGGAATATATACTGTATTGTGTAATATACACTATTGTGGAACATACACTGTATTGGGGAATATATACTGTACTGTGGAATATATACTGTATTGGGGAATATATACTGTAGTGTGGAATATATACTGTATTGGGGAATATATACTGTACTGTGGAATATATACTGTATTGGGGAATATATACTGTAGTGTGGAATATATACTGTATTGGGGAATATATACTGTATTGGGGAATATATACTGTATTGTGGAATATATACTGTATTGGGGAATATATACTGTAGGGTGTAATATAACTGTATTGTGGAATATATACTGTATTCTGTAATATACACTATTGTGGAATACACACTATTGTGGAAAATACACTGTATTGTGGAATATACACTGTATTGTGGAAATCACTGTATTGTGGAATATACATTGTATTGTGGAATATATACTGTACTGTGGAATATATTCTGTATTGTGGAATATATTCTGTACTGTGGAATATATACTGTATTGGGGAATATATACTGTACTGTGGAATATATACTGTACTGTGGAATATATACTGTAATGGGGAATATATACTGTAGTGTGGAATATATACTGTATTGGGGAATATATACTGTATTGTGGAATATATACTGTATTGGGGAATATGTACTGTAGTGTGGAATATATACTGTACTGTGGAATATATACTGTATTGGGGAATATATATATTGTATTGGGAATATATACTGTATTGTGGAATATACACGGTGTTGTGGAATATATACTGTATTGTGTAATATACACTATTGTGGAATATACACGGTGTTGTGGAATATACACGTGTTGTGGAATATATACTTTACTGTGGAATATATACTGTATTGTGTAATATACACTATTGTGGAACATACACTGTATTGGGGAATATATACTGTACTGTGGAATATAATACTGTATTGGGGAATATATACTGTAGTGTGGAATATATACTGTATTGGGGAATATATACTGTACTGTGGAATATATACTGTATTGGGGAATATATACTGTAGTGTGGAATATATACTGTATTGGGGAATAATATACTGTATTGGGGAATATATACTGTATTGTGGAATATATACTGTATTGGGGAATATATACTGTAGGGTGTAATATATCCTGTATTGTGTAATATATACTGTATTCTGTAATATACACTATTGTGGAATACACACTATTGTGGAAAATACACTGTATTGTGGAATATACACTGTATTGTGGAATATACACTGTATTGTGGAATATACATTGTATTTGTGGAATATATACTGTACTGTGTAATTATTCGTATTGTGGAATATTCTGTACTGTGGAATATATACTGTATTGGGGAATATATACTGTACTGTGGAATATATACTGTACTGTGGAATATATACTGTAATGGGGAATATATACTGTAGTGTGGAATATATACTGTATTGGGGAATATATACTGTATTGTGGAATATATACTGTATTGGGGAATATGTACTGTAGTGTGGAATATATACTGTACTGTGGAATATATACTGTATTGGGGAATATATATATTGTATTGGGAATATATACTGTATTGTGGATATACACGTTGTTGTGGTATATTTACTGTATTTGTGTAATATACACTATTGTGGAATATACACGGTGTTGTGGAATATACACGTGTTGTGGAATATATACTTTACTGTGGAATATATACTGTATTGTGTAATATACACTATTGTGGAACATACACTGTATTGGGGAATATATACTGTACTGTGGAATATATACTGTATTGGGGAATATATACTGTATTGGGGAGTATATACAGTATTGGGGAATATATATTGTAAAATACAAAATACTGAATAGTCCAGCACTCCCTATATAGAGAAATCAGATCACTGGTATAGAACCAAAAAGGTAAGTTTTAATATATGCACAAATGAATCAAAACAAAGCATACAATACACACATGGAAAACTCTGTGTGTGGTATTGTATGCTTTGTTTTGATTAATTTGTGCATATATTAAACTTACCTTTTTGGTTCTATACCAGTGATCTGATTTCTCTATATAGGGAGTGCTGGACTATTCAGTATTTTGAATGGTTTTGAGAGGGATTGGGTCCTCTCTGGTCCTTGGCAACCCGCATTGTGTACTTTATTTCATTAGTGTGAGTGCTGTTTATCGTTTATTGTATTGGGGAATATATATTGTGTTCAGAAAAATGGGACCCCTTTCATTTGTCATCATATTTTGCAGAAAAATCACTAATTTTTCATGAAAATGTGAGCAATTATAGGTCTGTCACATAGATTATAACATTTAAGATTTATTTGATAATCTAATAAATATTCTTTGGAATTGGTGATATCGTGATGACATCATAAACTGCATGGTTACTAAATGGTGTTTAGTGAAGAAGATAAGCCCGTTATAAAGTGCTTGAGAGAGAGCAAGAATCCAAAACGCTTTATATAAGAGGTTTCCCGATAGAGGACGGTCTCTGGGAGAAGCGGAAAAACGAATCAGTAAAACAGCGCATCATCCAGAAGCAGGAACCGCAGGATCGGCGCGTTACCGATTCTGCGATCACACCGCGGCGTTCTCGTCTCCGTGCATTTCCGCAGGAGAGGAGCAGCAGGACAGCGCGTTACCGATTCGCGA
Source organism: Ascaphus truei (assembly GCA_036426205.1). Taxonomy (NCBI): domain Eukaryota; kingdom Metazoa; phylum Chordata; class Amphibia; order Anura; family Ascaphidae; genus Ascaphus; species Ascaphus truei. The sequence goes on from CM071572.1 coordinate 1,743,375, forward strand.
TCACACCGCGGCGTTCTCGTCTCCGTGCATTTCAGCCAGGAGGAGGAGCAGCAGGATCAGCGCGTTACCGTTCTGCGATCACACCACGTTTCGTCTCCGTGCATTTCAGCGGGAGGAGGGAGCAGCAGGATCGGCGCGTTACCGATTCTGCGTCACACCGCGGCGTTCTCGTCTCCGTGCATTTCACAGGAGGAGGAGCAGCAGGATCAGCGCGTTCCCGATTCTGCATCACACCGCGGCGTTCTCGTCTCCGTGCATTTCAGCAGGAGTGGAGCAGCAGGATCAGCGCGTTACCGATTCGGCGATCACACCGCGGCGTTCTCGTCTCCGTGCTTTCAGCAGGAGGTGGAGCGCAGGATCAGCGCGATCCGATCTGCGTCACACCGCGGCGTTCTCGTCTCCGTGCATTTCCGCAGGAGGAGGGGAGCAGCAGGATCGGCGCGTTACCGATTCTGCGATCACACCGCGGCGTTCTCGTCTCCGTGCATTTCCGCAGGAGGAGGAGCAGCAGGATCAGCGCGTTACCGATTCTGCGATCACACCGCGGCGTTCTCGTCTCCGTGCATTTCAGCAGGAGGAGGAGCAGCAGGATCAGCGCGTTACCGATTCTGCGATCACACGCGACGTTCTCGTCTCCGTGCATTTCCGCAGGAGGAGGAGCAGCAGGATCAGCGCGTTTCCGATTCTGCGATCACACCGCGGCGTTCTCGTCTCCGTGCATTTCCGCAGGAGGAGGGGAGCAGCAGGATCAGCGCGGTACCGATTCTGCGATCACACCGCGGCGTTCTCGTCTCCGTGCATTTCCGCAGGAGGAGGGGATTTCTAACACACACTTTGAACGCAAACGTTATAGTAATCTCAGTGTTTCAGATTAGATTCCAGCAGTTTAACACATTTACGAGCTGGGAAGGAAAAACGCCAATTTTTCGTTTAATGAACACGAACCTCCCGCAGCGAATCTGCTACTTGTTGACATAATCCAGTGAAATCAATTTAATTCACATCAGTTGATTGTCTACGTTGTGATTCCCATATAGTGTTAATCTACATAACACACCAACAATTGTATACACTTTCATGGGGATTGATTGAGAAATATATAAGATATTGGGGGGTAGGAGGGAGGGGGGAGGTGGGGGGGGAGGAGGGAGGGGGGAGGGGGGGGGGAGGTGGGGGGGAGGTGGGGGTGAAAGGGTCCCTTCCCCAGTACTCGGGGTATACTGTAGGGTGTGTCTGATGTAATGGTCACTGTTCCAATACCTGGATCCTAGATACTGGATTTTAGTTCACACACTTTCACAGTCTCCCTCTAGTTTTGACAAGTGGGTCTGAGACCACACTAGAAGACACTTGTCGGTCCACTAGACCTGTTCACTTAGAGAAGGGATCCAGCGCTCCACGGGTTTCTAAATAAACAAATTGATTGTGCCACACAACGTTGCCTAGTCACTTGAGAAAGACCTGTTGGTCGAAACGTTGCGTGACACAATAAATTTGTTTATTTAGAAACCTGTGGAGCGCTGGATCCCTTTTTTCCTCAGTGTACTTTGGATTTTGCCTGGCAGGTACTTCCTTGAACCAGCAGCACCGGTAAACTGTATATGTTTTATCTTATTTGTGGAGTGCAGCCTTAACCCTCTTTACATTGCTATTTTTAAGTTGGCAGTACATAAAATGTAATATGTTAAACTGTGCATGCAATGTCTTGTATATAATGTATAACCCTGCTCATTTAATGTAACCTTGTATCTGTCATCATAACTCTGTGCCCAGGACACACTGGAAAACGAGCGGTAACTCTCACTGTATTACTTCCCGGTAACACATTTTATAAATAAATAAAACATTATTAATAGTATATTATAGTTGGAAATATAGAAAAGCCCCACAGGAGGGTTTCCTCTGGACTCTTGTATCCCATTGTTTCCTTGATCTAATTAAATGAATTCCTGGCTTCTGCCCCCTCTCTCCCCTTCTAATGAGGCACAAATTGGGCATGATTTCCACGGGCCCTTGGATGAGCTGAGACAATGCAGCCAGCCTGGGGGAATAGCCCCACACACTTCACACCTCCTCACAGCTCCCTGCAGGGACAGATAAACATTAGCATAAGAAGGTCTGCCTTAGGATCACCAATAAACTCAATCACTGGGCTGTCAAGGCAGCTCAGACTACTTAACACCCCTTTATAAGTTGCCTTACCTTTTAGAAAACCCATTGTTTGGTTAGAAATTGCCTTTATTATATTTGCACTGTAGCATAATGGGGAAACACCCCAGGCAGTTTCTGTGCTGGAGAAATATTGAAGAAACACACATTGTAACCATGGTTAATAAGGACAGTACTTAAATCAACTTAAATCACCTGCTTTGCAACTCCGTTCTGATCACTGCAACTTTACAATAGTTGCTGGAGATCTAGTAAAGGAAAAAGGCTTTTAATGGGGTGTTTTTCTTTGATAAATCTGTTTTTTTTTAACCCTTATTGCCCCAGTTTGGTTCTGGGAGCCAGAGATGTGATGCTATGAAATATCCCACACAAGTGACGGAGTTTCAGGCAGATCACACAATCCCTGTTACACCGGCCTCGTGATGTGTAATAACAGGTAATAGGAGCCATACAAGGCCTACACAGTATTATGGGAGTCACAGGCTCTCTCTTGATACTAGGTGGCTGCATTTGGATGATCAGTGTGACCCCGCATTGTAATATTTTAATCCAGTCCTTGATTTGTTATCCTGCTCCCAGCACATTCTAGCTCATAACTATCCCGCTTTTCTATAGAAAATAACGGCTTGGAAAACCAGGACTGGATTATCATTCTGGGGTTACAGTGGTAATACTGTACCTGCCTCTTCTCCTGAGAAGGAAAATGCAAACTTATCATGTTAGACTCCTTACCCGCAGTATAATACTCCTTACTCCTTATCCGCAGTATAATACTATCCTTACTCCTTACCCGCAGTATAATACTCCTTACTCCTTATCCGCAGTATACCCTCCCCACCCTCTCCCCGTACCCTGCTTGTTTTTTTCTGGTCTCCTGTGGTAACGATCGTTCTCTTCCTGCATGGATACCCCCGAGTGCGTGGAGTTTCAGTCCAGAGAAGAAGCAGAGGCTTATGTTTCAGGTAGGCACCGGAATAATTGGATTTTGGATAGTCGCGAAGACCAGGACCGTGCTCTTGGGTGGTTCAGGGGCAGAGGCGTCCAGTTCTGCTGTAACAACACACCCTCTCTCTGCTGCCTGAGCCTGAATGATAACAGGGAGAGGAATCACCGTTACAGAGGGTGAGGGGGTCCCTTTGAACCCCTTAAGGGTCAGAGGGGTTTGTTCTGCGTGTGCCTGGGGCTGTGTAACAACGGTTGTGGTGTTTTGTCAGATAGCTATTATTACAAATTTCATAGAATATATTAATTCAAAAACCTTGTAACATATTTTTGTATGAAAATGTAATTTATTATATTAAAACAAACTGCTCTCCTGCATCATTTTTTACAGCCGTGACCTTTCACCTTGTGGAAACTTTAGTGGTCAGTGGTTTCTGCTGACTTCCCAGGTGGTGGGAAGCCGGCCACGTGTATATTTCCACCACAAGGCATATGCTATGGCAGGGGTGGCTAACTCCAGTCGTCAAGGCACCAACAGGTCAGGTTTTAAGAAATCCCTGCTTCAGCACTTGGCTCAGTCAAGACTGGCCAACTCAGTCCTCAAGGGCCACCACCAGAGCCAGGTGTTCAGGATATCCCTGCTTCAGCACAAGTGGCTCAATCAGTGGCTCAGTATTGACATTCAAGACTGAGCCACTGATTGAGCCACTGTGCTGAAGCACGGGATATCCCTGAGAGCCTGGTGGTGGCCCTTGAAGACGTTGTTGGCTACCCCATGGCTATAAGATAATATCAGTATTACTGTGTATTAATAGGGACTTGCAGCTGCCTAAATCACAATACCCCATATTTAAAATGAAGTCTCAAACCAATAAGGCCTGTGCGCATTATACTGCGGGTAAGGAGTAAGGATAAGGAGTATTATACTGCGGGTAGGAGTAAGGATAAGTAGTAATGATAAGGATCTATTACATCTGCAGATAAGGAGTGTTAACTATGAGGTAAGGTAAAGGAGATAGGATAAGGAGTTTATACTGCGGTGCGCGGTAGAGGTAAGGATAAGGAGTAATGATAAGGAGTATTATACTGCAGATAAGGAGTGTTATACTGAGGGTAAGGAATGTAAGGATAAGGAGTATTATACTGCGGGAGGAGTAAGGATAAGGAGTATGATCAGGAGTATTATACTGCAGATAAGCGAGTGTTATACTGAGGGTAAGGAGTAAGGATAAGGAGTGTTATACTGCGGGTAAGGAGTAAGGATAAGGATGTTATCCTGCAGGTAAAAGATTGTTATTCAGGTAAGTGTTATACTGCGGGTAAGGAGTGTTATACTGCGGGTAAGGAGTGTTATACTGCGGGTAAGGAGTGTTATACTGCGGGTAAGGAGTAAGGATAAGGAGTGTTATACTGCAGGTAAGGAGTGTTATACTGAGGGTAAGGAGTAAGGATAAGGAGTGTTATACTGCAGATAAGGAGTGTTATACTGAGGGTAAGGAGTAAGGATAAGGAGTGTTATACTGCGGGTAAGGAGTGTTATACTGCGGGTAAGGAGTGTTATACTGCGGGTAAGGAGTGTTATACTGCGGGTAAGGAGTAAGGTTAAGGAGTGTTATACTGCGGGTAAGGAGTGTTATACTGCGGGTAAGGAGTAAGGATAAGGAGTGTTATACTGCAGGTAAGGAGTGTTATACTGCGGGTAAGGAGTAAGGATAAGGAGTGTTATACTGCAGGTAAGGAGTGTTATACTGCGGGTAAGGAGAGTAAGTGCTAAGCGTAGGGTTATACTGCAGGGGGCTAAGGAGTGTTATACTGCGGGTAAGAGTAGGATAGCGAAGTGTTATAATGCAGGTGTAAGCGAGTGCTTTATACTGCGGGGTAAGGAGTAAGGATAAGGAGATTATACTGCGAGGAAGGAGTAAGGATAGAGAGCATATATGCGGGTAACGGAGGAAGATAGGCAGCATTATAGCTGTGATAAGAGTAGGATAAGGAGATTTATACTGCGGTAAGGAGTAAGGATAAGGAGCTTATACTGCCGGTAAGGAGTAAGGATAAGGAGTATATATGCGGGTAAGGAGGGATAAGGATAAGGCGGAGTTATTTTTATGCGGGTAAGGAGTAAGGATAAGAGGTTATACTGACGGTAACGCAGTAGGATAAGGAGATTAACTGCGGGTAAGGAGAGTAAGGATAAGGAGTTATACTGCAGATTAAGAGTAAGGATAAGGAAGCTGTTATACTGCGGGTAAGGAGTAAGGATAAGGAGTATTATACTGCGGGTGGTAAGGCAGTAGGATAAGGAAGTATGATAAGGAGTATTATACTGCGCTAAGGAGTGTTATACGAGGGTAAGGAGTAAGGATAAGGAAGTATGTATATATACTGCGGGTAAGGAGGTAAGGTAAGGAAGTAAGATAGAGTTCTTACTGCAGATAAGCGAGTGTTATACTGAGGGGTAAGGAAGTAAGGATGGGAGTGTTATACGGGGGTAAGGAGTTATCTAGCGTGCGTAAGGAAATAGATAAGGAGTGTTATACTGCCGGTAAGGGAGTGTTATACTGCGGGTAAGTAGGGTATATGACGGAGTAGAAAGGAGTGTTATACTGCGAGGTAAGGGGTGTTATACTGGCGGTAAGGAGTAAGGATAAGGAGTGTTATACTGCAGGTAAGGAGTGTTATAATGGGGTAAGGAGTAAGGATAAGGACGTGTTATACTGCAGGTAAGGAGTGTTATACTGCGGGTAAGGAGTAGGGATAAGGAGTGTATTATACTGCAGGTAAGGAGTGTTATACTGAGGGTAAGGAGTAAGGATAAGGAGTGTTAATACTTGCGTGGTAAGGAGTGTTATACTGCGGGTAAGAGTAAAGAGAGTAAGATAAGGTGTTATTAGTTATGCGGTTAAGGAAGAGGTTATACTGCGGGTAAGGTAGTAAGGATGAGTGTTATACTGCGGCGGTAAGGAGTGTTATACTCGCGGGTAAGGAGTAAGGAAGGAGTGTATAACTGCAGGTAAGGTTATACTGCAGGGTAGGTTAAGGAGTAAGGATAAGGAGGGGTTTATACTGCAGGACGGAGTGTTGTATACTGGGCGAGGTAAGGAGGATAAGGATAAGGAGTGTAGGTATGCAGAGTAAGAAGTGTTATACTGAGGGGTAAGGAGTAAGAAGGGTATATGAGGGTAAGGAAGGAGGTTATACTGCGGTAGTAAGGAGAAGGATAAGGAGTATTATACTGCGGAGGAGTAAGGATAAGGATAAGGGGAGATTATACTGGCGTAGGTAAGGAGTTATACTGGAGTAGGATAAGGATAGACATTATACTGCGGTAAGGAGTAAGATAAGGAGTATTTATACTGCGGGTAAGGAGAAGAGTAGATAAGGAGTAAGTAGAATTATACTGCGGCGTAAGGAGTAAGAGGTAGATAGTAAGGATAAGGAGTATTATACTGCGGATAACGAGTAAGGATAAGGAGCATTATACTGCGTGGTAAGGAGTAAGAGATAAGGAGTTATATGTGATATACTGCGGGTAAGGAGTAAGGATAGGAGTATTATACTGCGAGTAAGGATGGAGTAAGGATAAGGAGCATTATACTCGCGGTAGGAGTAAGGATAAGGAGCATTATACTGCGGATAACGAGATGTAAGGATAACGAGATTACTACTGGGAGGTAAGATGAGTAAGAAGATAAGGAGCATTATACTGCGGATAAGGAGTAAGGATAAGGAGTAGTATTTATACTCGGTGGGTAAGGAGTAAGGAATAATGGAGGCATTTATAATACTGCGGTAAGGAGTAAGGATAAGGAGCATTATACTGCGGATAAGGAGTAAGGAATAAGGAGCATCTACCTGCGGGAAGGAGTAAGGATAAGGAGTATTATACTGCGGAAAGAGTTAAGGATAAGGAGTAGTTATACTGCGGGGTTAAAGAGTAAGGATAAGGACATTTTACGTAGCGGGTAAGTAAGAGTAGGATAAGGATGCATTTATACTGCGGGGAGGGATAAGAGGGTAAGGAGTAGATAAGGAGGCATTATAGCGAGATAGTAAGATAGAGCTTATACTGGGGTAAGGGAGTAAGGATAAGGAGCCATTATACTGCGGATAAGGAGTAAGGATAAGGAGCATTTACTAGCGGGTAAGGAATAAGGATAAGGGCATTATACTGCTGGGTAGGAGCATCATATAGATCGGAGTGGGTAAGGAGTAAGGATAAGGAGTATTATACTGCGGAAGCATTATACTGCGAGTAAGGATAAGGGAGTGTTATACTGCGGATAAGGAGTAAGGTAAGGAGTGTTTTATACTGCGGATAAGAAGAAGGATAAGGAGCATATACTGCTGGGAGGTAAGGAGTAAGTAAGGAGCAAGTAAGGTAATGCAAGGGATACAGGAGTATTATCTGCGGATAAGGAGTAAGGTAGAAGGAGTGTTATACTGCAGTAAGAAAGTAAGGATAAGGAGCCTTTATACTGGCAGATAAGGAGTAAGGTATAAGGTAGTTGTATACTGCGGGCGTAAGGAGTAATGATAAGGAGCATTATACTGCGAGATAAGGAGGTACGGATAGGAGCATTATTTATGTGCGCAGTAAGTGATTAAGGAGCATTATACTGCGGATAAGAGTAAGAGGATAGTATTTTACTGCGGATAACGGAGTAATTTATACTGGCGCGGGTAAGGAGTAAAGCATAAGGAGCATTTTATAACTGGGGGAAGGCGACTGAAGGATAGGAGCAGTTAGTACGCGGGGTTAAGGAAGTAAGGAAAGAGCGCATTATACTGCGGTGTAACGAAAGGATAAGGAAGCATTATACTGCGGCTGGGTAAGGAGTAAGGCTAAGTGCGAAGTATTATACGGCGGGTCAGGAGTTACGCGAAGGTAAGGCAGTATTCATTACTGCGGGGAAGGAGTAATGGATAGATAATGCTCCTTATCCTTACTCCTTACCCGCAGTATAATGCTCCTTATCTTTACTCCTTACCCGCAGTATAATACTCCTTATCCGCAGTATAATACTATCCTTACTCCTTATCCGCAGTATAATGCTCCTTATCCTTACTCGCAATATAATGCTCCTTATCCTTACTCCTTATCCGCAGTATAATGCTCCTTATCATTACTCCTTACCCGCAGTATAATACTCCTTATCCTTACTCCTTATCTGCAGTATAATGCTCCTTATCCTTACTTCTTACCTGCAGTATAACACTCCTTATCCTTACTCCTTATCCGCAGAATAATACTCCTTATCCTTGCTCCTTACCCGCAGTATAGTGCTCCTTATCCTTACTCCTTATCCGCAGTATAACACTCCTTATCCTTACTCCTTATCCGCAGTATAACACTCCTTATCCTTACTCCTTATCCGCAGAATAATACTGAGGAGGAGAGGGGAGAGTGAGGAGGAGAGGGGGGAGTGAGGAGGAGTGAGGAGGAGAGGGGAGAGTGAGGAGGTGAGGGGAGAGTGAGGAGAGGGGGAGATATGCCCCCGCTTGTTACCTGTAGGCCTGTCCCTTCTGCGGCCTGTCTGGGTACCAGTGTCCTGTGAACATGTCGCACAGGATTGCGCTCAGCGTCTGTATGAACCTCCCCTCCTGCGCGCTGTCCAGCTTCTGGTGACGGTTCAGCAGTCTCACAATGTAAGATGCCCCCAGCTCCACCTCCTGACGCATATCTGCCCCTTACACTGTGTGCGGCTCCTACAGGGGGTAACACAAGGATCAGAGACGCCCGCTGTGGCCTGCTGTGTGACTCCCACCCCCAGGTAATAGGGACAGGTGCTCAGTGTCACTCAAGGGAACAATCCCCTGTAGCAAGTACAAAAGTTCTTTCATCCCTCATATTTTATTGGATAAACATAATAAAACATTTCAATACAATGAGACATATACATTCATTTGTACTGTACATGGGTATACAGGGACCGGGGGGGGGGGGGGGGGGTGCACAGCACAGCCTTTACAGTCCTTTTTGTTTTGGGTTGGGGTCATCATAGGGACATGTCCCAGAGCTGGGGCGGCCAACTTCAGGTCAGGTTTTCCAGATATCCCTGCTTCAGCACAGGTGGCTCAATAAGTGGCTCAGTCGAAGACTGCACCACCTGTGCTGAAGCAGGGATATCCTGAAACCCTGGCCTGTGTGTAGCCCTGGGGGCTCAATGTTTTCTAACCCCCCTTTCAGTGTAATTGGCCCCCCAGAAAGATGCAGTCAGCCTTAAAAAGGAACGCATTCACTTATTGGCATCCTGTTTAACCGAATTAAGAATATTAGCTACTTATGTCTGTCTGCTGTACTAACGGCGGCTTCATAATTACTGCGCCAACAATAGCCAAAACCGACAACAATACACCTCTAGTTTTTCGAGCACTGACAAGACGTCGGATAAAGACGGTAAAAACCCTCCCCTGCTTTGTTTTTCATGGGAACGTTAAACGTTTTTAAAACGATTCCCAAATACTTATATTTGTCTGAACTATTTTTTTTTTTTGTAAATTGTAAGGTATGAAAACATTACACTTATGATATTAAACAGGCCACTATCCATAATGACTGTAATCTTAGACGGGGCGGCTCCGGTAACATATTTCGGGTTTGGGAATATGGGAAAAATGTGAATTTGATTTAAAAAAAACAAACATTAAGCCACGTACTGTAGCGTGGCCTGCGTATTGCCCAATACTAACATATTCCTGCCTTTTAAAATCGATTTAAAAATAATAGAAAATAATGTGCTGATTATTAGCAGAAATAACGTCCAGAGCAGAACGCGGGTAATTATTGGCGCCAGGTTATTATATTAACGATGTTTCTCTTTTAATATCTCATATGTTACATTTCTCCTTCGTCACATTATGAGCAGCTCTCTCCTTTACTCTGTCCCACCATTTCCTTCTTTCCTTTCTGGGATCCGCGGTATATAATGTGCCCGAGTACATCATTACACGGGTTTCCCCTTCCTGGGCTGGGCTGTCCCTATACGGGGCGTGTGGTGTGTATGGGGCGGAGGTTGGGGGGACGATTTCTTCACCTGACCTGTCCCGGGGCATCACGGTCACTCTCACGCAGGGAGAGCTTGGGTAAAGCCGGGAAATCCCCACGGCGTTTCCTGCTCGCTAAGAATGTCCCTTGTGTATCAGTCTGTGTGGGAAGGGAGAGAGGGAGCGGGATGGGGGGGAGGAGATAGATGAGAGAGAGGGAGACAGGGGGGGCACTCTAGCACGGAGACCCCTATAGAATTCAATGGGAGTTTCCGTGCGATAGTGTCCTGATCGGCACTATTGCAGTTTAATGAATAACCCCTTCAGGGGGGAGAGGAAAACAAAGTAGGCGATAAAGAGGGGAACTCGAGTGAGTTAGAGAGAGAAGCTGGGGAATGCGAAGAAACAGACACAGACGTCTCTGTTCCATGCTGTTTCCTCCTCTCTTTGGGCCCACCCCCAGGCTCCTGAATCCTCCTCCTGATTGGCTGCATTACCTAGCAGCAGCCAATCAGGATGGAGGAAGCTGCCCAGCCCCCTAGCCACAGCCCTGCTCGGAGAAGCCCACGCCCCCCCCCCGAGCCGGTCAGGTCACTATGTCCAGAGAGGTGACACCGGACCCGTGCATGTCCTGCATTACCTCTCATTGTTTACCGGTTTTGGTGATGTTAGCACCACACAGTGACCCCGGCAGAACCTGTGACCTGCCTGCTGCAGGGACACCGTGTCCCAGGTGCTGAGGGAGACACAGCGCGGGCGAGGTCACGCTGGGTGGCACTGTTGCTGCCAGTTTCATCACCTGACAGAGTGATAGTTCCTGTGGCGTGACAAAGTGTGAGAGAAGAACGAGACCAGGGACCCAGTGCCCCCCTGCTCGGTGATATGATCACACGCTGCGTAGGGCAGGGGTAACCCACTCCAGACCTCAGCAGCAGGTCAGGTTTTCAGGATATCCCTGCTTCAGCACAGGTGGCTCTTTCGACTCCAGCCACCTCCAGTTCTACCAACAGGTCAGGTTTTCAGGATATCCAGCTTCAGCACAGCTGGCTCAATCAGTGGCTCGCTTCTCGAATGAGCCACTGATTGAGCCAGCTGTGCGTGAAGCTGGGATATCCAGAAAACCTGATGTTGGTAGCCCTGGTGCTGGGTATGACATGGACCCAGTTTCCTGGAAATTGAGTCTTTACAAGCATGGGGGGTGGTGCTTCGGCTTGTGCCTGTCAGGACCCCTGGGCATTAAACCTTCAATAAATGACATTTAAATCCTCCGTCCCAGAAGCAAAACAGGTTTATTCCTCCAACCCGCCAATGTCCTTTTATCCAGATAGCTCATTGTGAAATGTTGGGGGTTTTCTGGTCGGAGTTTCTCAATTTCTAAGGCCCGTCTCCCGCTGAAATCGCTATAATTGTGCACGGTTTCCTCAGGCGGCAGCCCCCCGGCCAATCACTATATTATATCATATTAATAATATAATACAGGTCTCCTATGCAATTAGGTCAATATTACAATATTAAACCCATTCAGTGCTGCAGAACAATGTGTCCCAGGCCTCACCAGCATACAAAGGGTTATAATAATAGCTGATATATACACATGGTGCAGGGGTGAGCAACTTCTGTCCTCAAGTGCCACAACAGGTGTTCAGGATATTCCTGCTTCAGCACAGGTGGCTCAGTCTTTCGACTAATCTGTCTTTCGACTGAGCCACCTGTGCTGAAGCAGGGATATCCTGAAAACCTGACTTGTTGGTAGCCCTTGAGGACTGCATTTGGCCCACCCCTGATATAGTGCTTTCCAATAGACACATATACATCGGCACATATAGATATATAGGCACATAGAACATATACTCGTACAATAAAGATATTCCTGAAACGACGGAATTTCCCAAAGCTAATTTTTTCCCCCAAATCTGCAAGTGTTTTAGGAACCGGGGGATTCTTTTCTCCGGCGTTTCTGATGTCACGACGCCATGCGACACCGCGTTGCCATGGCGATGCGTCGCCAAAAGCCGCCGGAGAGCAGGGATACACAGAGGCCTCACGCGCCTGCACGGCATTTTATTTAAATGTTGTGGGGAAGAGCGAGGGGCCTCCGCAAGCGCCATGCCCCCCCCCCCCCAGAACATTTTGCACCCCACCCCCAGTTTGCGCACCCCTACATTATCCCATAATGTCTCATAAGTGGGAAAATAAATTCCTTCCTGACCCCAAATACATTCATTTCAGAAAATATCTTCACATTAAATTCACACTGAAGGCTCACGGAGGGTGTGATTGTACAGAAAGTGATGGGGGAGGGGCTGCACATTGGGGTAACTCATCGGGAAATTCCCATTCTGTGCACAGCTGCAGGGGTTCACAAATATCTAAAAAAAATTGTTATATATATATATATATATATACACCCCCAATGTGTTTTATTGTATTTGAACCACTGATGGACAATATAGGGTGCTGTGTGTGTTTGTGTGTGTGTGCTGTGTGGTGTGTGAGTGTGATGTGTTGTGGGTGTGTGTGGGTGTGTGTATTGTGTGTGTGGTGTGGTGTGTAGCTGTGTGTGGTGTGTGTGTGTGTGTGTGTGTGTGTCTATAAATACACCAAACACTATATGGTCCAGGCCAGTGGTTAAAATACAATAAAACACATTGGGGGTAATAAGTTTCATGATCCTATTAAACACAGTGACAATGTTCTTTAACCATTACTTTTGCAAGTTTTAAGCTGTATTTATATTATAAATAAAAAGTATCTTTGACCTCTGACCTGTGCCCTGATAAGCTTACAATCTAATTTTGGACCAGAAAGTCAACTGGGAATCTACATTAACGTCCAGCGCATTAACCCCGGCGGCTGCGCAATGCATGGCTGGCTCCTCTGGCAGCTGATGGGTTAACCTCCATGAACCAGAAGTCAGCGAGGAATCCAGGATTCTGCCCCAAATAATGACATTTTGCTGGGAAAGTGGTGATTTTTAGCATTGAGAAGCCACTGAAGTCTCCAACGATGCTAAAACTCAATGAGACTCAAAGGGAACCAGCAAGCGCAGATTATACGTACATGTGCTATATAGTAGTGGCAATCACTTACCTGTGTGTCACCTATATAATGGTGATGATCACTTACCTGCGTGTTACCTGTGTGCTATGTAATGGTGACGGCCAGTCACTTACCTGTGTGTTACATGTGTGCTATGTAATGGTGGTGGTCACTTACATGTGTGCAATATAATCGTGGCGGTCACTTACCTGACTGTCACCTGTGTACTTTATATTGGTGGTGATCACTTACCTGAGTGTCACCTGTGCTATGTAATGGTGGTGATCACTTACCTGTGCATTACCTGTGTGCTATATAATGGTGGCGGTCGGTCACTTACTTGAGTGTCACCTGTGTACTTTATATTTGTGGTGATCACTTACCTGTGTGGTAGATAATAGTGGCGGCCGGTCACTTACCTGTGTGTTACCTGTGTGGTATATAATGGTGGCGGCCGGTCACTTACCTGTGTGTTACCTGTGTGGTAGATAATAGTGGCGGCCGGTCACTTACCTGTGTGTTACCTGTGTGCTATGTAATGGTGGCGGCCGGCCACTTACCCGAGTGTTCCTGTGAGCGCTGTGCCCGCGTGCTCTCTGTGTCTCTGTGTCTGTGTGTGTGTAACAGTGAAAGCATGGTCTGCTCTCACTTCCCAGCACAAGGTTATGAGTCACACACAAGGGGTGGGAATCCCCGGCAGTGACATCACAGCCCATATAAGGACATCCTGAGAATCACAGCTGGGCTAACCCTATCACTGCTGCACACACTACACCCAGGTCCCACAGGCCTGAGCTGGAGACCCCCACAGGTGGTCAGGGAAGCCCAGGGCTGTCACTGCCACAGAGACTTACTACCGTCTCAAATTCTGTTAACCTTTTCACTGCCACAGGGGCCAGCAAAGCATCTCTCAGGCTGGGCACAGACTCTAACTCTAACGCCTCTGTTACATTTTGCTAACCCTACACAGGACGGGCACCCTCCCGCTGAGCACGTGGAGGGGCGCTGCTAACCCCCTCACTGCCAGGCAGATTGTGGAGGATGTTCCTGATTGGGGAGCGTCTGTTAAAGAAGCAAAACACGTGGAATCTTATTTATTTTTTTAATAAATCCATTCTGAATTATTAGATAATCGTGATTGTTATTTTTTTTTAAATTATTATTATTCAACTCTTAATGCCATTTTTAATGAGTTTTAAAGCATCCTTTGAATTCTATAGCAGGCTTTAGCCCACCTCCCCAGCAGTGCAAGATCTTTACAACACTTTCCTGTTTGTGATAATTTGTTGCCAATCTTCCCAGCAGTTTGAGCTGCAAACTGTAACAATAGATAATGTTACCTTCATAAATGTATGGATACATTGTAGCTGCTGTGTTACACGGATCAATTGAAAATGAAAGTATAAGGAGAGGTATAAATGGCACGCCACTGTTTGAAAATAAATACATTGACAAAATATTCACTTTAGGTGCTTACCTCCTGCTGATCCCGGCGTCCCAAAGCTGGATCCTATGTAATAATCATGAACAAAAAATAGAAGGAAGTCTTTTGACACTACCAAAATCTTTTGTGTGCTCCAAGTGTATTAATACATCAGAGTCAATAGGGTAACGTTTCTGGACACCAAGTCCCTTCCTCAGACCAAACACCTCATAAGTGATAAGATACAAACATTTATATATACCCCCACAAGGTAAAGTATTTACCTAAACCCAGCAACACCTGTAGTGCAGGGCTGCAGCCATTCTGTAGCCTAATTGGGTCCGCCCCCGGCGTCTGACGTCACTGCGCGGCACCGCAATGATGTCACTCCACCGAGCAGCAGCCCAGACAAGGGCACAGGGAAAGGCTGTGTCCTTACAGCAGCCTAGGAAGGCCTGCACACAACTGACGACGTCACGCGACGCGAGTACTCAGTTGGTGGTTGGTGTACGCCGTTGCTCAGCACGTCAATCCCGGTGACGTCATCTCCTAAGGCCCGCTCTGGGGGCTGCTGTTTGTGTCGACCAGGCTGCTGAACAGGAGAAGGAGAAGGAAGAAGGGACATCCGTGCCGATACACCCGAAGACTGTGTACCCACACCTAAAAAGATCGATACCACTCTAAAGAGGGACTTTACCTTACCTTCACGGAGACCAAGAGGTTACCCATCTACCTGAAGTGCATCCCATGGTTCTAGAAGCCGGAAACCGCGACAGTGGGGACGTGGAGTGAGCGATCCTACCGAATCCTGACACAGCGATTGGTAACCCGTGTCTTGTTACACGGAATGCTGGTTTTTAATTCTTTGATGTGCGCAGATTTATTCGCCTATAAATGTTTTGAGACTTTTTATGCATACTTCACTATTGCGTTGTGCGCTGCTTCTCTTCTCGTGTTTTCTGTACTCTAGGGGTGCTGAGCCACCCTGATATTGACAGCAGCAGACGCCAGCATTTGCTTCTCACAATACACAAGGTTGTATATTATTTTCCCACTAGGGTAATCAATATCACAGTGGGTTAATATTTAATACTGATTTATTTTGGATGGATATTGGTTGCGCACGGTACAAATATTTTTTTCTACTTGAATAGCAGGGGGGAGAGAAGGGGGAGAGAAGGGGAGAGAATGGGGAGAGAAGGGGAGAGAAGGGGGAGAGAAGGGGGAGGAGACCAGGTTCCAATGTGTATACGCACAATGAATATGCAAGCTAGGGCTTTTTGGTGTGAAGTCCATAAACATAAGGAATGAAGCTGGAAATAAAATTAAATAGATCTTTGTTAGGTCATAATGAAAATACATAGTAAATGACTGTATTTTAACTTAATAAATTATGTGTTACAAGATAGACAGCCCACAGGGGACGGATAACCAGGTGAGTAAGTACATAATAAATGTATTAATCGTGAGTGTTGTGTCTGATAGTGGCAATATGATATTGGTATAGGACAGCAGTTTGAAGGCACACAGATATACCATGAAGAATTAATGCAAGACCCTTAGCAGTCCTGGCCCTTTTGGGGACTGGTGACATCAACCAAGACCCCGTATTGGCCATCCGCAGAGAATTGGGTCTACATACGAGGCTGACCACTTTCATAGAAACCAATGGAGGTCTAATCGTTCGTTCAGACCCCTAGGGGTCACCGTATCCAGTGTGGGTCCACTTTGCCTCTTTTGGCAGGAGAATTCTCTCTCTGTCCCTCCTCTACGTAGAGGTTTAACATGATCAGTTATCTGGTACCGTAACTGCGATGGTTGTGTCCTCTTTCTCTGAAGTGTTGTGCCACTGATGTGGCAGGCAGTGGGTTTCTGATATTGCTCTTGTGTTGTGATATACGTTCCTTAAGCGAGTTAATGGTTGTACCCACGTACAACAGCCCACAGGGGCACCTTAGCAAATACACAATATAGGTACTTAGACACGTGTAAAAGTCATTGGTTTTATAATGCCTCCCGGTATGAGGGGGGCTGAAGTGTTCGCCCCTTATTATCCCATTGCATTAGACACAACTCCTACAGGGGAAGGTTCCAAATTGGGGTTTTGTTAGAAAAGTTTGTTGTGTTGTTTTCAGTAGACCCGCTTTGACCACTATAACCCTTATGTTGCGAGGCCTTTTATATGAAACAATAGGGGTGTCTTTAAACAGATGGCAAATAGTCGAGTCACCTTGTAATAGGTGCCTGTGTTTAGACACTGCTTTCTTGATTTTGTTCGAAGCTATACTATATGTGGTCACAAAGGGCACGCCTTCCCTTGCTGCCCTAGGGTTATGTTCCAATAATTCCCCCCGTGTGTGGCGGTCTACCTTGTTCACTGCATCCTTAATGGTCTTACTACTGTACCCTTTGCATATGAATTTGCTCCCCATTGTTTCCATCTGCATGGGTAACTTGGTAGTATCCTTCACAATTCTTTTAACTCTAACGAGTTGGCTATATGGTAAGCCCCTTTTAAGTCCATGTGGGTGAAAACTGTCCGCTTGAAGCAGACTGTTAGTAGTTTTAACATACAAATGTGTTATAAGTACATTGTCTTTTAGGGATATAGTGACATCTAGGAAGTTAACCTCTGTTCTGCTATGACACATGGTAAACTTAAAGGTACTATGGCATTGGTTAAGGTATGCAACAAACCTATGCAACTTGTCCACGTCACCTACCCACACCATAAAGACATCGTCAATATATCTCTTCCAAATGTGTATGTTACCTCCGAATTCCTGATTATTTAATACGAAATTAGCCTCAAAGTCTGCCATTAAGATGTTTGCATAGGTGGGGGCCATATTCGCCCCCATTGCAGTACCCTGGACTTGTTCATAATAGATATGGTTATATCTAAAATAGTTTTTGGTAAGAATTAGTTTAAGAAGTGTAAGTGTGAGATCAATCAATGGTTGTGGTAGTATGCTGGACTGTAGTGCTTTCTTTGTGGCTTGTAGGCCATCTTTATGGGGGATTGCTGTGTATAGACTCTGTACATCTAGAGTGCAGAGCCAGACCTCAGTCTCTGGGAGTGTAAATTGATCTATAATCTGTAGGAACTCAGTAGTATCCTTAATGTAAACTGGGGTGGTTTTAACCAGAGGTTGTAACAGCTTGTCCACAAATATGGCCAGCGGTTGGAATACAGAATTAGTTCCGGCCACAATGGGTCTTCCTGGTGGTTTTGTAAGATGTTTGTGGATTTTCGGTAAGGTATATAATACTGGAGTAATTGGATGTCTCATGATCATAAAATCTTTCTGGTGTTTATTAATGATATTGTGTGTGTGTAGGCCTCTATAATGATTTTGCTGATATACCTTTGTAAATTGAAAACCGGGTCATGTGCTATTATCTTATAATGTCGTATGTTACTGAGTTGTTGTAGGATTTCTGCGTGGTAATCTGTCCTTCACTTCACTTCACTGGTGCTTCACTGTCCCACGAAGCCAGGAAACACCCAATGAGGTATAAGGGGGTCTCATTGGGTGCCATTTCTTCTTCCCCTCCTAGTAAGAGAGGTCTGCCTACCAGGGTCATGCTGTCTATCTTCCTTGAGGGTCCTGGCTTTCGAGTTCCTGCCTCTGCCTTCGTCGACTCCGGGGGAAATTTTGTGGATCAAGATTTTGCTACCAAACATAAGATTCCTCTGATCAAGAAATCAATACCGGTGGGTCTATCGACGGACGTCTTCTCCAGCCAGCTTTCATTTAATTGGAGACGCCTACTATTACTCTCTCCACTACTGACGGTAACAAGGAAAAAATTTCATTGGATGTTATTCATTCACCCTCTGTACAGGTAATTCTAGGCCTTCCTTGGCTCCAACAACACAATCCGCTTATAGACTGGACAGACGAGACCTATACAACGGGGTGTTGCCTCAGGGGTGGCTCCTGTATCCTCGGTACAACTTATCGCTGGCGTAGAGACCAGTACTCCTGTCAAACCTACGCTTCCTGAAGTATATGCAGAGTTCATTGATGTTTTTTATAAAGTTCGCTCTGAAACTCTACCTCCGCACCGCCCTTATGATTGCCCAATAGAGCTTCTGCCCGATGCCATCCTTCCTAAAGGCAGATCCTAACCTTTGTCCCTTCCTTAGACTAAGGCTATGTCTGAATATATTCAGGAGAACTTAAAGAGAGGGTTCATTAGAGCTTCTTCCTCCCCAGCCGGGGCTGGGTTCTTTTTTGTTAAGAAGACAGATGGTTCACTCCGTCCTTGCATAGACTATAGGGGTCTTAACAAAATAACCCTGAAGAATTGTTACTCTTTGCCACTCATCTGGGAATTGTTTGATCGTCTACAAGGTTCATCCATTTTTTCTAAACTCGATCTTCGTGGGGCTTACAATCTCATATGCATTCGACAAGGGGACGAATGGAAAACGGCCTTCAATATGAGAGATGGCCATTACGAATATTTGGTCATGCCTTTCGGGCTCTGTAATGCCCAAGCTGTCTTTCAAGAATTTGTGAATTATATTTTTCGAGATGTCCTCAACATTTTTGTAATTGTCTACCTAGACGATATTCTTATTTTTTCTAAATCTTTATCTGAGCATATTCAACACACTATGTTAGTTCTCTCCTGTCTACGTGAGAATCATCTCTATGCCAAGATGGAGAAATGTCTTTTCCACCAAACATCCACTTCTTTCTTGGGATACATTATCTCTGATAAGGGTTTCTCTATGGATCCTGATAAACTTAAGGCAGTTGTAGATTGGCCCCAACCCACTTTTCTTAAGGCGATTCAGCGGTTTCTTGGTTTCGCCAATTATCATTTTAAATGTATCTGTAATTTTTCAGTCTTGGTTCGGGGTGGGAAGGGAGCGATGAAATCAGGAACACACCATAAAAATAAAGAAAATGAAAACAATAATAGTGCAGTATATCAATACAGTTGGAACTTAGTAGATGTCTTGGCTCTATAGGAATTCCTACTTACAACAAGTGTAATAAAAACTGGCAGTGGTCTGACTCAGTCAGTGTTGGAGAAGTTAGATCTCACACATGATGATAGATTCTGGTTCAGGAAAATTTCAGAACAGAATTCTTGCAGATGTCATTTGCTCAGATCCAGATGAGATGGGGCGTATATGAAATATATATAAAAAAACGGACCAATGGTCTAGATTGCAAAGACACTTTTATCGCAAAGGAATAGAATAGGAAATGTACTTACAATAAGTACAATAACTTGTACATATAACGGTTTGTCCTGATCTGTGGGACTGGATTACTTTTTGCATCAAGTGAGGAGTTAGAACCAGAAGGAATTGGAACAAGGAAGGGGTGCAAAAAGGTATCTGTGTGATCAGGGTAGTAGGACGGGAGTAATCTTCACCATCTAGGATCAGCTTTTCAACTGTCTCACGAAACCGTTATATGTACAAGTCATTGTACTTATTGTAAGTACATTTCCTATTCTATTCCTTTGCGATAAAAGTGTCTTTGCAATCTAGACCATTGGTCCGTTTTTTTATATATATTTCATATACGCCCCATCTCATCTGGATCTGAGCAAATGACATCTGCAAGAATTCTGTTCTGAAATTTTCCTGAGCCAGAATCTATCATCATGTGTGAGATCTAACTTCTCCAACACTGACTGAGTCAGACCACTGCCAGTTTTTATTACACTTGTTGTAAGTAGGAAATCCTATAGAGCCAAGACATCTACTAAGTTACAACTGTATTGATATACTGCACTATTATTGTTTTCATTTTCTTTATTTTTATGGTGTGTTCCCGATTTCATCGCTCCCTTCCCACCCCGAACCAAGACTGCTTCTGTAGGGAATCTTTGCATATTCCTTGGAAGGTTGAGAAGTATTTTTTTGGGTTACACATCATTATTTATATTTGTTATTGTGTGTTATAATTTACACCTGCTATTTTTGGGGGGATTTTAGCGCCTATTCAAATCACCTGGGTTTACTCCGTAATTTTTCAGCCACAGTGGCTCCCATCCTCCGTCCTGACGAAGAAAGATGTGAACACTCCCTCCTGGTCTCCTGATGCATACCAGGTCTTTGAAACCTTTAAGAAAGCGTTGAGCTTTGGGGCCAAAGTCTGCGGATCCCAGAAGAACAAGAGATGTCATAGTTAAACTGCACCACTACCTGACAAAGGAGGCGATCCTGAAGGCCAGTAGGGAGAGGGGCACAGTGCAGTTTCAGAACACTAAACTTGAAATATACAGTGACCTCTCAAAAAACCCCATTGACAGACGGAGAGAGCTAAAGCCTTTGACTCAAAAACTAAAGGACAACAACGTAAAATACCGCTGGGGTTTTCCCTTTAAAATCGTGGTAAATAAGGGAGGCAAATTCCATACGCTCTCCTATCCTGAGGACTGCACGCGGTTGCTACGAGGCCTGGGTCTGACACAAGCTGGAGAAGAGGATGACACTGAGGATGCGGAGGATACAGAGCGCCAACACCAGCAGCCGAGACCACAGCGAGCATCACAAAGGATCGCCACACAGAGGGCCCCAGCAGAGGAGGAGTAGGGGATCCCCCCCGCTCGTCTCACCCGCAGTACGCATAAGAGGAGCACTTGCCTGGCCTGCTGACATGCGGAGCTCCAGGAAGATGCAGTTAACTTGTTATACATTTCCTTGTTAATGTATTTGCCTTTTAACTAGGTCCAGTTGACCACATGACTAATCACAGGGGGTTCCGGGTGTATCCAGGTGGGTCCATGGAAAGGACGTCCCGAGAGGTTCTCAAGGGGCACTATGCCCTACCCCCCCCCATCCTTAGAGTGATGGGGGTACCCATGACGGGGTGTACATATCGCCCACTCATTCTCTTTTTCTTCCTTTCTATCACCCCCCCATTCTTCCCTACCTACCTTCCCCAGCCCACGCTAAACAGAGACAAAAACCAGCTGAGCCGAACGGAAAGTCCAGACACTGAGATTACACAAAGCAACTACGCAGATCACAAGAGGAGCTCTGAAGGCAAGTCCCCCCTCCATCGTGGGAAAATGGAGGGAAAGGTAAGACGCAATACACACGCCAAAACCATAAATGGCTCTTAAAACGACACTTAAATTAATATCCTTAAATGTTAGAGGGTTAAATTCGACCATCAAAAGAAAACTTGCCCTCCAAGAGTTCAAAAAAACAAAAGGCGACATACTATTTTTACAGGAAACGCATTTCAATACTACGACCCCCCCCAAACACCTTCCAGAGGGTTTTCCCACAGGCGTACTATGCGTCATGCCCCACAAAAAAAAGAGGGGTAGCGGTCTTATTTAAGCATACGGTCAAATTCTTGTTAAAACAAGAGACTGCTGACCCAGAAGGGAGATACATTATCCTCCAAGGTACCCTGTCGGGAGTGGATGTCACTCTTGTTAACATCTATGCCCCAAACGATGGCCAACCCAAATTCTTAAGAGATCTATGTGACCTTATCAACCCCCAAACTCGAACTACATTGTTATTAGCAGGAGATTTAAACATGATAGCAATGCCGGAACTAGATAGAACAAACCCCTCAGGGACTCCACATCCCCGTGTCACGGGAAAAAATGCCAGAGAATTTAGACAGATAATGAAGGAGTTCTCCCTGACAGACATTTGGAGAGCCCAGCACTGGGGGCAGCGGGATTACTCCTATTTCTCCCCCCCACACCAAACCTACTCAAGGATTGATTATTTTCTGGGTACTAAAGACATCTTCCAGGCAACCTCCCAGTCAGACATAGGATCAATATCTTGGTCGGATCACGCCCCGGTCTCGCTGACACTCTCCCTCCCCTTCTATAGAACTAAACAATATAATTGGAAACTGAACGATTCTCTGTTAAATCAAGTAGATGTAGAAATAGAGATTAAACAAAAACTCAGAGAATACTTCACGCTGAATAAGGGCTCTGTAGAGTCACCAGCAATGTTATGGGAAGCCCATAAGGCGACAATCAGAGGGAATATCATCTCCATAGCATCACATAAGAAAAAAATTAAGCAAAAACTCTATAATGAGCTAGCGGAGAAAGTCCAATTTTTGGAGCAGAAACATAAAACTAATCCCTCGAAAAAACTATTCAAATTGCTAGACAAAACTAGATCTGAACTTAAGCAGATCCAAATGGATTAAGTGGAGAGGGCGTTACGGTGGACCAAACAAAACTATTATGATAAAGGTAATAAAGCTGACCGATTACTCGCCTCCAAATTGCGCGGTATGAGAGCTAAATCACAAATAACAGCTATTTTGACAAAATCAGGTACGAAGACACATTGTGAGACGCAAATAGCGAACGAATTTTCGGACTATTATAACAAATTATATAACCTAAATTTTCCCAAAAATAAATCATCAGACGCAGAGGCTATTTATACATACTTGGAAGCGTGTAAACTTCCGACACTTTCGGAAAGTAACCTCTCAGACCTAAATAAAGAAATCTCCCTAGAAGAATTGATAGATGCAATTGCCCAATTAAAACCCAACAAAACGCCAGGCCCAGATGGATTCTCCAATCAATACTACAAAAAATTTAAGGCGGTCCTGGCCCCGTATCTACTCGATATGTTTAATGCGTTTCTGGAAAGAACAGTCATCCCACCATCTATGTCTAAAGCTAATTTAGCAATCATACCAAAGGAAGGGAGAGACCCACTACAGTGTGGTAACTATCGCCCCATAGCCCTCCTTAATTCGGATCTAAAACTGTTCAGCAAAATTCTGGCAAATAGACTGACCCCCATACTCCCAAACCTGATACATATAGATCAAGTCGGGTTTATTTCCGGCAGACAGGCCTCAGACAATACTAGGAAAATTATAGATATAATCGACAATGTACATCTCTCATCCACAAAGGCCATCCTGTTGAGCTTGGATGCGGAAAAAGCATTCGACAGGATTAGGTGGGACTTCCTAGACCAAACCCTACTTAAATATGGATTTCAGGGCCCATATCTAGAAGGGGTAAGAGCCCTATACAGATCTCCCACGGCTATAGTGAAACTCCCAGGAGGAGACTCAAACCCTATAAACATAAAGAATGGTACTCGACAGGGATGTCCCTTGTCTCCGCTTCTGTTTGCTCTCTCTATTGAACCCTTGGCAGCAACAATTAGAGACGAAAAAAACATAAACGGAATTGTAATAGGAGAGACAAACTACAAAATATCCCTATTTGCCGACGACATTATCCTAACTCTCGCCAACCCCTTGATTTCACTCCCGAACTTACATTCACAACTAGATAAATTTAGCAAAATATCGGGATATAAAATCAACATGGATAAGTCGGAAGCATTGAACCTAACCCTATCGGATTCTGAAGTTAAATTATTACAAGCAAATTTTAAATATAGGTGGAACTCAACAAAGATCAAATACTTAGGAATCCAAATAACAAGGGAGTATAATACACTATACAAACATAACTATCCACCATTATTTGAGAGGCTAAAAAAGGACCTCCAGAGCTGGAACGAATACCAGATATCTTGGTTAGGAAGAATAGCCACGATCAAAATGAATATCCTACCAAGGCTCCTGTATTATTTCCAGACTCTCCCTATAGATATTCCAATGCCGGAGCTTAAAAATACAAAACAGAATTTTCCAATTTATCTGGCAAAATAAAAGATTGCGGAGGCTTGGCAGTCCCGGATATCATTAAATACTATTTGGCGGCCCAACTCAAACAAGCAATAATTTGGAACAATGATCCAGCCACCAGTTGCTGGGTGGGACTTGAATCTACCTATACAAGACCTCTCTCTCTCCCGGCTGCTATGTGGACCGAGAGGGGAGGAGAGACCTTCTTGGAAACATTAAAACTGGGAGCAATGAAATGTACATGGCGGATATGGTCTAGAAATAAAAAATAAATATGGTCTGACAGCCAGTCCAACACTACTAACCCCTATATTCCATAACCCTGAATTCTCCCCAGGCTGGCTACCACAGAGACTCAATAAATTTAAGACATTAAAGCTGATGGTAGCTGACGACTTTGTAGATAACGGTATAATTCTACCACTCCAGGCGCTGGAGAAGAAACACCAAATCATAAATATACCAGTGTTTGGTTACCTCCAAATCAAGCACTACCTGCAATCAGTCTCCAAAGATTCGGCATTCAAAGATTTAACAAATTTTGAAAGACTGTGTAGAAAAGGATACTACTGTAAAGGGCTGATTTCGGAGATATATCTGGGCCTGGCGCGATCAGCGGGTTGTTCCCAACATAGCTATATGATCAAATGGGCAGAAGATTTGAATACAGAGATCGATAGAGAAGACTGGGAGGACATTTGGGAGGTAGCTGCAAAAACATCAATCTGTACCACTATCATAGAGAATATTTATAAAATTCTATTTCATTGGTACCTAACCCCGAGCAGGCTGGCTAAGATCTTCCCCGGGTCCCCGGATTTGTGCTGGAGGGGATGCGGGCAAAAAGGAGATATGGTTCATATTTGGTGGAGTTGCCCAAAAATTCAGGTATTCTGGGTCATGATACAAACATTGATCAGAGAGTACTTGGGGGTGGAGGTTGAGGTGGAACCGCTGAACATGGTGCTGGCCAAACCAATAGATGAATTAGGAACGGCAGAAAGTAAGATGATCACTCATGTAATGACAGCTGCCCGCTGTGTTATTGCGGCTGCCTGGAAAAAGGTGAATGCGCCTTCTAGGCAGACTGTCTTACGGAGACTAAGGGAAATAAAGATGATGGAGCTCCTCACAGCACAGTTGAACCAGAAAACTGACAAATTTCACAAAATTTGGGAAATATGGCCAGGAAACTAGAGACCCCATAGAAATAAATACAGAAAGACCAGACAAATGGGCTCGTACTACCCCCCCCCCTTCCACCCCTCCCACCCTTCTTTTTCTTCTTTTCTACGTTCTTCTCTTTCCTTTGTTAAGCCCATGAGAGATGCTTACGGAAGCGGCTGCTTCCCTAACACAACCGGAAATAGGAAGACAGACCACACTTATTCAAAAACAGTGTTATAGCAACTATTTTATTTCAGTAATGATGACGAACTGTTAATGCCCTTTGTTGTATGGACAAGTGACACTGTTAAAACATCACATGTATTCCAAGACTATATATTTGTTATGTCTCTCTAAAACAATAAAAAAAAATTGAAACAAAAAAAGAAAGCGTTTGTCCCTGCTCCTATCTTACGCCATCCGGACCCTAAACTTCCCTTCACGTTGGAAGGAGACGCCTCGGATATTGGAGCAGGAGCCATACTCTCACAGAGACTATCTCCTCAGGATAAGCTGCACCCTTGCGGGTTCTTCTCAAAAAAAATTCTCCCCCGCAGAACAAAACTACAATTTTGGCAACAGGGAACTCTTGGCCATCAAACTTGCTCTGCAAGAATGGAGACACCTCCTGGAGGGTACTGAAAATCCTATTTCAATTCTTACGGACCATAAAAATGTATTATATATTGAGGGTGCCCGTCGCCTCGGCTCCCGCCGGCTCGCTGGGCATTGTTCTTTTCCAGATTCAACAATATCATTTCCTATATTCCGGGTACCAAGAATATAAAGGCTTACGTCTTATCCTGTCAATTCGTCAGTGAAGACAAATCCGTAGACATTCCTGAGACCATTCTTCCTACCAAATATTTAATTTCAGCTAACTCTTTTGATGTATTGGACAAGATCTTGGAGACTCAGACACTCATCCCCGAGGGTATGGAAGTGCCGGAGGGTTGTTTCACCTCAATTTCACCAGAAGATCCTTGAGTGGGGTCATTCCTCTAGGTCCGCCGGTACGCGGGTACAAAAAGGACTTAGTTCGATCGACGCACCTTTTGGTGGCCTAATATGTTTAGGGATATAAGGAATTCATCAACTCCTGTTCTCATCTGTGCTCTAAAAAATAGTCCGCCCGCAACAAGCGTTGGTCTGCCTTCGTCCCTACAATCCGGACTCCGACCCGTGGACCCCCCTCTCAATGGACTTTATTGTTGAGCTTCCTGTTTCCGTGGATGAATAACTATTCTCGTTATTGTGGATAGGTTTTCCAAACAGGCCCATTATTCCTCTCAAGGGTTTCCTAATTCTGCCACCTTGGCAGATATTTATATCAAAGAAATATTTCATATTCATGGCATTCCACTCTCTATTGTGTCCAAACGGGGGTCACAGTTCGTCTCGAAATGTTGGCGTGACTTCGCTCAAAGGTTGGAGATCTCTCTTCTTTTTTTTCTTCTGGGTATCATCCCCAAACCAACGGACAAACTGAAAGAACAAACCAGTCACTAGAACAATACCTGCGATGCTTTATTTCTGATGCACAGGATAACTGGGTGGAACTACTTCCATGGGCCGAATTCGCTCGTAATTCACTCCGAAATGAGCCTACCCAGGAATCACTGTTTTGTTTTATAAATTACGGATTTCATCCAGCACGTTTTCCCATCTCTTCCAATCCTTACGGAGTTCCAGCAGCGGATTCCAGGGTGAACTCGCTCCAAACTTCTTGGAAGAGGATTTAGAAGACTCTGCAGGAGGCAGTACTCAAACAAAAGACACAGACGGCACCCAAGTTTAGGCCAGGAATCAAAGTGTGGCTTTCTTCTAAGAACATAAGATTGAAGACACCTACACTGAAACTGGCTCCAAGATTCCTGGGTCCATTCACCATTCTCAAACAGGTCAATCCTGTGGCGTACCGCTTACAACGGCCTCAATCTATGAGAATCCCGGCAGTCTTTCACGTCTCATTGTTAAAACCTGTTGTTCGAAGTTCTCAGTTTCCTGACATCTCACCTAAACCTCCACCTTTCATTGTACAGGGTCAAGAAGAATTCGAAATTCAATCCATAAATCGATTCCAGATACTCCAGAGGTGGTGTCTAATTCCTTGTACACTGGAACGGCTATGGACCACAAGAACGCTCATGGATACCTCTTTGTCAGATCCATGCTCCCGCCTTGTTAAAGGGATTCCACACCAGGTTTCCGCACAGGCCTTATGGGAATTGTCCTGAGGCCGATCCTAAAGTGGGGGGGTACTGTAAGGAATCGGTGAACACGTCCTTTGCGACATGTTCCCTCCTTACCTGTCTTATCTCAGACCTTCGCTCTGGCACCAGCACGTGCACGCACCCCTGCTCTGCATACAGAGCGCACTCGCGGCTCGTCTAGTGTGCCGCGCTTTCCTCCTGCGCGGTGCGTACACGTGACGACGGGCACGGCTCCCCAGCTGTGTGGCAAGTATTAATTTAGCCCACTTGTCTCCTGCAGCCAATCCTTGCCTCCGCGGAAGCCACGCCTCTGCTCCGCCTCCTTTGCTACTGGTTCCTGTGTGCTACATAAACCCTGCAGTTCCTCTCATACCTTGCTGAGCATAACTTGTTGTAGCCTTGAGCTCTTGCGTCCGTTGTGCCTTGCTCCTTGTCCTATGTTTATCTTGTAGTTAACCATTCGTGTACCGACCTGGCTGGACCTTGGAACCTCTCTTGATACTGACCCTCGACTCTGTGGACCTCTCCAACCCAGACCACAGCTATACGGACTTCCACGATTCTGACCTCTCCAACCCCAGACCACGGCTAACGGACTTGACTATTCAGAACTCACCATTCCAAGACCTCGGCAAGTATCGATTAACCCGCTCTCTCCAACCCAGACCCGGCTACGTTTGACAATCCGCCTGCCAGGCACGCTTCCGCTGCTGTGGCTGCGTGGTTTACTACTTCCCCACCTTAGTACCGGGGTCCTGTCTTGCTCGTGGGCAGCGCAAGCGTTGCAGCGGTGCCGTGACTTGCACGCGCCGGCGGCAAGTAAGGTGGCCGTGCGGGTGTGTGCAGTGGGGCTTTAGTCACTCGCTTTACATCAGGCCTGCACAACACGCGGCCCGCCGGCACTCACTGTGTGGCCCGCGGCGGCGGCTGCTTCCCCCCCTCCTTCTCGCGAGCCCCCTTTCCCCCCCCTCCTCCTCCCGAGCTCCTTTTCCCTGCCCCGCGAGCCGAACCCTCTCTGAACCTGCGAGCCGAGCCGCCCCAACCCAGCCCCACCCCCAACACACCCCCCAACCCCGTACCACCCACACGCCACCCCAACCTCCACCAGCGCTCCACCCCCCCCACCGACCCCCCTCATCCTGCACAGGACCCCCCACCGCGCAGCCCGCAATCGGCCACCCGCCATGCCCCACCCGCCCAACGCAGGGCAAGCCCGGGCCTGACCGGCCCGTCACCGGACTGGTGACCATCAACCCGAGACCCTCCATTCATCCCTTCCTCCTGCTGCCTCCTCTCCCCCCTCTCCCGTTCCCGCTACTCTCCTCTCCTTCCCTCTCCCTCTCCAGGACTCGCCTTTCCCCTGTCTCTCCTCTCGAGTCCTTTTCCCTCCCCCGCGAGCCGACCCCCTCTCCCTTCCTCCTGCGAGCCGAGCCCCCCTCTCCCTCCCCCTCCCCCCGCGAGCCGAGCCCCCTCTCCCTCCCCCTCCCCCGCAGCCGACCCCCTCGTCCCTGCCCCTGCTAGCCGAGCCCCCTCTCCCTCCCCCCCCCCCCTCAGCCGAGCCCCCTCTCCCTCCCCCTCGATACCTCTCCCCCTCTCCCTCGCCCCCCCTCAGCGTCCGAGGCCCCTCTCCCTTGCCCCCATCATCGCTATCCCTCTCTCCCTGCCCCTCTAGCCCTAGCCCCTCTCTCCCTGCCCCCCGCAGTCCGGCCCCCTCTCCGAACACGAGCCGATCCCCCTCTCCCTACCCCTGGCGGAGCCGAGCCCCTCATCCCCTACCCCGCAGCCGAGCCCCTCTCCCTGCCCCTGCGAGCCCCCTCTCCTGCCCTGCGAGCCGATCCCCACCTCTCCCTACCCCCCCCGCTGAGCCGAGTCCCCCCTCTCCCTGCACCCCCTCCACCTCTCGCTATATCCCTCTCTCCCCTCCCACCCTCCTGCCACCCTCTCGAGCGCTCCCCACTCCCGTCCCCTCCCCTCGCGAATACGCCATGTTCGCCCCTTCTCTCCCTCTCCCCCCTCCTGCGCCGAGCACCTCTCTCCAGACGATCCCCCTCTCATCCCGCAGAGGCGGCCCCTTCTCCCTCTCCCTCCCTCTTCCGTCCCACGCTCAGGCCCCTTCCAGCTCCGTCTCAGCCCGCGCCTCCTCTCCCACATCCTCCGTCTCGCAGCAGAGCCCTCTCCTCCTCCCGAGTCGAGCCCCCTCTACTCCTGCCCCGCGCCGATCCCGCTCTCCTCGAGCTTCTACCCCCCTCTCCCTCCCCCGCGAGCGAGCCCCCTCCCTGCCCCCGCGAGCCGAACGCTCTCCCTCCCCCGCAACCGAGCCACCTTCCCCTTGCCCCCGTGAGCGAGCCCACTCTCCCCTTCCTCCCGCAGCGAGCCCGCTCTCCCCTTCCTCCCTCGAGCCGAGCCCGCTTTCAAGTGCGGCACTTCCGGTGCCCGCTGTTTGCGAGCGAGCGTGCGCAGTCCCACTGTGTTCGGAGGTGAGGTGATTTGAGGTGCAGGGGCATATGTGCAGGGGGGGTGATGTGCAAGGGGTGGTGGTGTGCAGGAGGGGTGATGTGAGGTGGTGATATGATGGCAGGGGTGATGTGAGGTTGCAGGATGGGTGAAATGTGGCAGGGGGGGTTATGTGAGGTGCAGGGGGAGCTGCAGGGGGGTTGATTGGAGGTGCAGGGGGTTGATTGGAGGTGCAGAGGGGGGGTGATTAGAGGTGCGAGGGAGGGTGATTGGAGGTGCGGGGGGGGGTGATTGAGAGGTGCAGGGGGGTGCTTGGGGGATGTGGTTTGGGGGGGTAATTGGAGGTGTTAGGGTGGGGTCATTGGAGGTGCGGGGGGGTATTGATGTGCAAGGGGTCATTGGGGTGCAGGGGGGGGTCAGTGGAGGTGCAGGGGGGGTCATTGGAGGTGGGCAGGGGGGGCTTGGAGGTGCAGGGAGTGCATGGGGTGCGGGGAGAGGCATTGGAGGTGCGGCGGGGGAGGGTCAGAGTAATTGGAGGTGGGGGGGTTGTGGGGAGGGTCATTGGAGGTGCGGGGAGGGTAATGGAGGTGCGGGAGGGGGTTATGGGAGGTGGCAGGGGGGGGTGATTGGAGGAGCAGGGGGGTGATTGGAGGTGCATGGGGGTGATTGGAGGTGCATGGGGGTGATTGGAGGTGCAGGGGGGGTGATTGGAGGTGCAGGGGGGGAGAATGATGTGAGGTGCACGGGGGAGAAGGATGTGAGGTGCAGGGGGGGGGGGGTGGGATGTGTGTGGTGTGCAGGGCGGTATTGTGTGTTTGATGTGGAGGGGGAGTATTATGTGTGTGGGTGAGCGGGAGAGATGGGGGTATGAGAGATAGATGGGGAGTATTGCAAAGGTTGAAAGTGAGGGGTTCTGGGTGAGATACAAGGATGATGATGAGGGGTGCTGGGGGAGATATATGAGGATGATGATGAGGTGCTGGAGGAGAGATGATGATGATGATGATGATGATTTTACCTGTGCGACCCAAAATATTTTTCCTTGGAGCAGTTCGGCCCTTCTCGCTGTGCAGGCCTGCTTTACATATACAAATAATAAGAAAAAAAACAGTTGGAAAGTAGTATTTCGCCTATAACCCCTTTCATAGGCCACGGAGAACCCCCAATATTAGGTGGCTTGGGGTGCATGTGGCTGCTTGTCCGCGCCTCCTGCATTACAAGGCACACACAGCGGGTGTTTCTCAGTTTAAGTATAAAATAAATAAGAACCCGCGCTGTGCGGACCACATATTTACACAAACTCGTCCCATCACATGAAAAGCTCAATCCATCCCGTACGTCACCTGTTCACTCTCAGCTCAGGTTCCTGCGCTTTCCCTGGGCGAGGCGCGAGATGTTCATGTGATTGTATTTTGAAGCGATAATCCGCCGCTTGTTTATCTCTCCTTTAGCAGAACGAGGGGAAGTTTCACTGTAACAGCCTGACGCCCGGAGACCCTCTGACACTGCAGCTATCCCCCCCACGTATCTAACAGCCAACAATACTGCATAACTTTCTCTGATAACGTTGCATGTGAGCGAGAGCCAATACAAAGCAGCATCGTGACTGGGAAATGAAATGTTATCAATAAGAAAAGCGCAAAGCGCTGAAATCGGGGTCCCCGGACTATGCACTACCCCGATTCAGCTCAGAGACACCCAATATACACAATACATGATCTGGGGGCATTGCTGCTTTAATATAAATAGAAGATACATCACATTTTACAAAAGAATATATATCCTGTGTCACAGGAACCAATAATTAGATTGTGGGCAGCGATTAGTATCTCTAAATGCTGTGTGCAGCGCTATTTAGGGAACAATAATGAACACGAAATCGCTAGTTTGGGGATTATATATATATATATATATATATATATATATATATATATATCCCCATATCCATATGACCAGTGTTTCAAAGACCTGTTTATCAAAATCTCCCCATCTGGTTTGTACTGAATCGGACGCCTTTTTAAGGAGATTAAAGTGTTTCCAGTCCAGGGGATGCAAGACTTTATTAAAATAATAAGGTAACGCTGCTCCATAAAGTGTGTGTTTGTGTCAAAGCTGCATGGCAGGCACGATCCCACCCTGCTTTATGTATATATGCATCATCTCATTTATGTGGCACCAACATTGTACGCGGCGCTGTACAAAATGACAATACAAGGTGAATGGCACGCAATGAGCTCTATAAGAGAACTCTGATGTGGACATAAAGGAAGGACCGAGGCAGGACCCCTGGACCGAGGCAGGACCTCTGGACCGAGGCAGGACCCTGGACCGAGGCAGGACCCTGGACCGAGGCAGGACCTCAGCCCCGAGGCAGGGCCGAAGCAGGACCTCAGCCCCGAGGCAGGACCTCAGCCCCGAGGCAGGACCTCAGCCCCGAGGCAGGACCTCAGCCCCGAGGCAGGACCTCAGCACCGAGCTGACCCCCTTCTCCCTGTGTGGGTGCCATGGCCCCCTCTTTGACCCTCTTTCCCTTCATTGGGGTTAGGATCCTTGGTTCTGTTAGGTTGTCCTCTTCCTCTGGCCCCCCACTGAGGGGCCATGAATAGGTTATTCCCCCCTTTGTGTAAGATCTCAGGGGCAGGGCCCTCATTACCTCTTTTTATCCATTTGTCCTCATTTATATTTGTCTGTAACTCTGTAATTATCAAATCTCTGCGCCCCGTTGTACGTAACTCTGTAATTATCAGATCCCTGTGCCCCGTTGTACCGTGCTGCGGAACGCGTTGGCGATGTACAAATAAATGATAATAATAACAATATGAGAGGAGAGGTGGGGGGGGGAGGGGGTGTGTCAGTCCTGCGCTCCCATTTAGAAAAGGACGTGTATAATGTTATATAATGGTTATTGTGTTTGTCACGGCTGCGGCAATGCTGGTACATTGGGGAGAATAAAACCCGGTGAGAGTGCTGGGAGGTACATGGCTGGTTTC
The DNA here is from genome assembly GCA_036426205.1 of Ascaphus truei. NCBI lineage: Eukaryota > Metazoa > Chordata > Amphibia > Anura > Ascaphidae > Ascaphus > Ascaphus truei. Next base: position 1,776,406 of record CM071572.1, read on the forward strand.
ATGTCATGCCCCGATGGCTGGGTGGCAGGTTGGGTACTCTGCCAGTGTAACAGATCCCAGACTCTGGCTGGGTGACGGGCCGGGGGCTCCCGCTGGGTGACGGGCCGGTTTAAAAAGTGTTAAATATATATTTGTTTACTAAAAGCCGTGGCTGTTTTACCTCCAGCTCAGTGTTGTGCGGTTATTGCACCTTATTCGTTAGTAGGGGCCGGTATGATGGGGAAGCTGAAGGTCACAAGGTCAGGTAAATGAGGCAAAGGGATTACAATCGAAGTTTCGGCTGGTATGCCGCAACGTATAATTTTCACGTGTATAGAACTTTAATAAAAGGTTGTGTAACAAACACATTACTCTTTCTAAAGCACGCGCACACTCAAGGATATCCCTGCTCAGTCTTCGACTGCACCCCCTGTGCTGAAGCAGGGATATCCTGAAATCCTGCCCCGTTGGTGGCCCTTGATGACTGGCGTTGCCCATCCCTGGTCTAGCATCTACTGGTAAGTGCACACTTCGTAATGACAGTATACATTACCCAAGCCAATGAAGAGGCACCACATTGCAGGGTGTCCATCAAAAAAAAAAGTGTATCCAGTGAAAAACGAACAACAATAACCAGCGTGCTGCCTCTCCACTTGCTCGGTACGGCCAATGTATGTAACTTATACAGTGCACAGCTCAGGGAGCGTTATAATGATGTTTGCAGATCTGTGTCCTTTGTTCAGATTATTATTCTCCTGCAGTATATGCAAAGCTACATCCAGATAATCTCCCTCCCCCTGGGTGAGGAGAGGACAGAGGGAGAGAGGTGTGTGTGTGACACTGTGTGTGCGTGTGACACTGTGTGTGCGCGTGTATGCTGTTAGCACAGAACGTCCTGACTTGCAGCCTGTTTATTTCCCTAGATCTGCAGGGTTTCAGTTGCTGCATCACTAGCGTATCCTGTCAGCAGATTGCACACGGATCCTGTAACCTGCGAGGTGCCACATGTTCAGAAAGGACATTGAGACTGTGCAACATAATGCACTCTCTCATTGGCTCATCTCCAGACCTCGTGACACCCCCACCAGGTCACATTTTCAGGATATCCCTGCTTCCGCACAGGATGCTCAATCAGTCCCAGCTTCAGCACAGGTAGCTGTCTGAGGCACCTGTGCTGAAGCTGGGATATCCTTAAAACCTGACCTGGTTTTTTTCCTGGGGGGGGGGTGATCTTCAAATTCACTGCTTTTCAGCAGCATGCCACTACCTCAGTTTAACCCCTGCTGTGCTAAAGGGGTTAACAGACACAAGGGCACACACGTGTGACATCATCACCCTGTGCATCAGGCACCAAAATTAGATTGTAAGCTCTATTGAGCAGAGACTCCTTGCAACATTCTACGTACAGCACTGTCAGCAATTGTAATATATTATCATGTTAGGTCACCATTGATGACGTTACCGCAGGTGCTCACTTTCACATGTGTATAAGTGGCCCTTTTTTTGTTGGCTCCTGAGCATCTAACTTTACTCTGGTGACCTTTAGCCTGCACCTGTCTCTGGGAAAACCTCCCCGGCGCAATATATCTAATTATTATAGATCTTAAACAGGACAAAAAAAAAAAAAAGTGCAAGAGACCTACTAAAGTTACATAAAACTCACACTAATAGTGCTCAGGGCAGACAGCTGTGCTAAAGATGACATTTGCACAGCTACTAAATGGTGTAAAACCACAGCGCGCGCACACAGCACACTAAGCACACAGAGCAGGGAATCCCCCCGCGAGACATGTTACATTCCGCTTGTCAGTAATAAGCAGTGAAGTCGGCACGCAGAATCCCGCGGGGTGTGGGCCACTCCGCGCGAGCCGGGGCCGGCTACACGGGCAGCTGCAGATACACAGAGGAGCGACTCCAATGCGCAGCCGCGGAGGTGTCATGTGACTTTGTACCTGCTGATACAAGCCTGTGTCCTGGGCGCGTTTCCACGTCATTACGGCTCCACCGAGGAGTGTTAACCCCTGTGCTGCCAGACGCACGCAATAGCAGCAAACGGGTTTAAAACAAAAACAAAAAAATAGGCCATTACAGCCGCCCCCCTCCCAAAAACAAAAAACAAACTTACGACTTGTAAATCGCATGTTGCCACCCTTAGAGCAGGAGTGGCCAGCTCCAGCCCGCAAGGGCCACCCCAGGTCAGCTGTGACAGGTCATCTTGTAGAGGTCAGTGGTCTCTGCCGACTCCCCACATGTGAGAAGCCGGCCACGTCTGTAATTCCACCAAAATGGATGTGCTATAGCATGAGTGGCCAAATCCAGTCCAAGGGCCACCAACAGGACAGGTTCAGGATATCCCTGCTTAAGCACAGATGACTCAGTCCCAGCTTCAGCACAAGTAGCTCAGTCTTCAACTGAGCCACCTGTGCTGAAGTAGGGACCGCCTGATCGGTCGGTGGCACGTGACTGCCGTCGGCCACTCCTGTGTTCGCCCAAACCAGTGTCTGCCTTCATATTAACCATGTAGATAGTGTGCAGATGTCTGCACAGAGAGGTATACAGCACCAGTATATACCCAGCACAGATTAAACTGCTGCAGCACAGATATTGGATTCAGTTATTGTAGAGACCGGGCACGTAACCTCGCCATGTGGTGCTGGGATAGAGTCCAAGGGGTCTCTAAACTCAATCCAGGGGCCGCTCCCAGGCCGGCTTTCATGGATATCCCCGTTTCAGCACAGGGGGCTCAGTCAAAGACTGAGCCACTGATTTTGCTGAACCAGGGATACCCATAAAAGCCGGGCTGGTGGTTGCCCTTGGACTGAGTTTAGAGACCACTGGGCTAGAACCAAACAAACATTCTAAATGCACACGGCCCCCCGCAGTGATCTCCCCGTCAGCAGCACATACGTGTAACTACACAGGCATGACAGCAGGTGCGGAGAAGCAGCATCTGAAAACACCACGTTAACAGAGCATCTGAGACTATACACATCATACATAGACCGTGGCCTCTTGCAGACGCACTTACCAGAACACTTGCCTACTTACCAATTAGATTGTGAGCTTTTCAGGGCAGGGACTCCTTTCCCTAATGTTACTTTTATATATGTCTCAAGCGCTTACTAAATAAATGTAAGTTAACACCTCAATATTCCCCAGTGCTTTTGCATACTGGATCTTTGTAAGTAGGGGATTCAGGAAGAATAAAGATACCACACAAAGATTTGTTACAAGAAGGATTTATTCTGCAGTGCAGAAGTACTGTACATGATTTACCTTGCTATTACACGGATCAGAACCATTCATTTGCGCACCAGTATAGCCCAGCACAGAATAAAGGATCTAATGCAGTGTGAAGGCCATAGGTGCATCTTTAACTAGACCAGTAAGCACTGGCAGAAGTAAAATATATAGTACAAGGACAGCAGTGTATGTCAGAGCAGCGCAGAATAATGTACCAGCTCCGCTGATACCAGATGGTCCAGCATCAAGCAAACAGTTATCCGTGGCAACAGAACCTCAGATCTCAATCTTGACTCAAGCCCAGAACTGATGGCAGGGAGAATTTCCACGTTGGTAACTTGGTTAACCATTGATTGTCAGAAGGGGCATGTGCCACAGGGATGCCAGCTCCTACCAGCAGAGAAGCCAACACTTACACAGTATGCACCCAGCACAGGATGCAGATCCCTGGGTGCAAAAACCTACAAAAATCAACAATACTCGCGAGATGAGTACAGTACAGTACAGCAGCCTGTGTATCTCACTCCAATTATTGTCTCCTAGCCCCACAACACATACAGTAGGTGGAACCAAAACCAATGATTTTAAACATTGCCCCCGGGTCCCAGATTAAACTTGTCACTTTATCCCCTTTGCTGACAGAACCGGCAGCACAATGCGTTACAGAACTCCGCCACAAAGAGGATAAAGCCCAGTCCAACCAGAACCTGTTTGGCACCTTCTACAAGAAGGTTAGGCTTTAAGAGCTCCATAAAATAAAGATGTATCCTTGGCCACGGTTTCCCACGTGGGGTTAGGGGGCGCACTCCTGCACCTCTCCTGGCAGCGAGAGACGGGTACGCTGTATAAAAGCCCCTTATTCTCACCCATTCTATGCAGAGACCATAAAACTGATATCCGTTAGCAGCTCGCCCCACACCGCTGCTCCGGCAAAAGGCAGCGGAGAAACCGGCAACACTGAGGATTCGGCATTAAAAAGATCCCATAAGAAACTTAACCCTTCTGTTGCCAGGGGATCAAAACGCATTGCAATTGTCACCTTTGGTACTGAAAGGGTTAAGGCCAACCCCCATCCCAACCGCAGCTCAGCGGTATAGTTTGGAGCTGCGGGGTTTGTCTTAAAACTCCCCAAAAATGTAACTCCAGGAAACCTCTAACGAGCCAGGGCCTGGCAACAGGCCAGGTTCAACCGCAAGAGTCTGAAGTAAAGTTAAAAAATTAAAATATATAGTGCTAAAAGATTAGTCCAACACAATCTTTTCTAATAGGGGACCCGTTATGTCAGACTATGAAATGGTTCTAGATTTATGGATGTTGGGGTAGACACCCTCACTCCCAACCCCTTTAAAAGCCCCAACAGAGTTCTGGGTGTTGCCCATATAACCCAGTCCCTTCAGCACTAAATGGTGTTATTTGGCTCATTCGGGAATGGTGTGCGAGGCGTCACTAGATACAGGACCAATTAAATACAAGATAAAAATCCCAGAATCCAATCATTCAACTCCCTGAGCGCCAGAGACCTGCAGAGCCCCTCACCGAATAATCTCACAAGCGCTCTACCAAAGCGCAAGAAAGTCTCACGTAAAAATACAGTCTAATCGGGGTAATTCAGTGTCCCATTAAAAAAAAAAACCTCCATTGATAAATGAAAGATCAGAGCGATGCCAAACACGCACTGCTCACCATCAGAAGTGCAGATCAGCAAGGATCTTGCTTTTTTATAGGTGTGGTCCAGTTTCCCCTACAATAATATTGGCTAGTGTTTCCAAGCAATGCATCCCCTCTAGAAGGGAAACTTGTGGGTCACTTGGCAAGAACATAGAGGCTTTTGGATCCCCTTTTGACTGACAGGTGTCACCCTCATTGTTTGGCTGCAGGACACTGTAAACATTTAGGGTCACGTCATGTCCAACCTTAGCTTGGTCATCTGGTGCCCCATTTGTGGGACATACAGTGCTTGTGTTCTGAGGCCACTGGAGAGCATCAATCGTGTCACCGCTTGATAGGAGAGGACTCTGGTCTTCGGAGATGTTACATTTTTTCCCAGTTATTTCATCATCTGAGGAGGTCTCCGAAACATATTCAGAGGACGGTCCCTCGGAGGAGTAATCCGAAGTTTCTCGGGCTGGGTGCTTTGGCATCGGTACTGGGACTTCCACTTCATATTTGAATGTAGCTATTGTGAAGAAATCATTGTTCTCTCCCAACCTGAGAAAAGAAAGTTACAGTTGAATGTCTCATTGATAAAATGTGAACCTCCCCACAGATTCCACCTTCTCTGCACTAGTCCTGTGATTTCAGAACTATCCTGAGAGCCACCCCGCCCCCCCCCCCCTCCCTAAACAACCATACTGAGAAACATGGCCAAACTCATTCAGGGAGATTGGGAAGGGGAATGAGGGGGTAGTCTTCTTCTGACATGCATAAGAATACAGGAAACGTATAATTGGAGAAAAGCACAATGTTTGCCACATTCCAGCAGGTGTTAATGTGACTTGGCCCAAATGCTAAGTTTATGAGTCCTTTGTGCCATGCTTTATAGCACTTGTACCAGCCAACTCACAATGACTACACAGCTATCAAGACAACACACCAACGTAGACTTACCTTCCACAGACCTCAAACGGATCAATCCAAACAGTAAGCTCCTGCGGGAGAGGAAGCCTGGAGTACTCGATACCACTTTGCACACAGGCCTGAAGCAAAGACTCGTCAACATACTGCCAGGGGTTGATTCGGATACACCTGCCAATGGGGGGGCAGTTAGCATAAGAGAAGAGGCAATTGCATGGGAGAACTGAAGTGCAACAGAAGTAGTGTGTAAGGAATAGGGCATTAGACAGTCACCCTGAAAAGCTTATGCAATCATACACTTATCAATGAGACCCAAATGTCCTTTCAGAATAGTGCATGGACCGATTGTCAGTGTTACAATTTGTTCCCTCACAGACTTTAAGCATTTTTGGTTTTTAATTCAACCCCTTCAATTTCAGAGCCTGGCCTGAAGATACCTGCAGCAGGAGAAGTGGAGGGACTATTTTACCGCAGCACTGAGTAGGACCCTGCTGAAGTGAGATGTTTGGTGCTACTGATCTGAGTGGGTGCTCTTCTGACAGTGACGCAGCAAGAAAGCCCAATGGGGAAAGTACAACATAGTGACATTTTAAACACCTTTCAATTTATCCTTGGAAATCCTTCCCCCATGTATCAAGGGGGAACTGGAGATCATTTTTTGTAGCCCTCAATGGGATCTATGATGCACAGGGTTTGCCCCAGAATCTGTTCTCACCGGTATGCCTGGCCCCTGTCAGGCTTGTCTGGGTACCAGTGACCCTGGTATCTGTGACTCAGCAGCAGTGTCAGGCTCACTCCGAGAGCCTCCGCCCGGGCAGGCTCCAGACTCTTCTTCCGGTTCAGGACCTTCATGAGGAAAGTGACAGCGGCCTCGATTTCCAGACGCATATTGCAAGAACGAGACGGAGGCAAACTGAGGACAAGAGGCAACAAGCTTTGATCAGTGATAGAAGACATTCGGTTCTAATTACCAAGATGCCCAGCAGGGCTTCACTAGGCCTTTTGTTAATTTCAGCCTGAGGGCACAGGCCCCAAACGTCTCAATCAAGGAACGTTAGAAAATAAGCTACAGACCTCATTGCCCAACTTATCTACCCATCCCTTTACCTGCAGCAAAGCCTCAGACCCCCTGGTTCAACGCAACCTTTAATAAACAGTCAGTGCTCCGTAGGCTGCACACTTACTGAGAAGTCACAGGTGCAAGAAAAAGCTGTATGGTGCTCTAAAACAGACCCAACCAGCTGATTGGTTTCCTAAAATATGATAACTATAATTTCATTTCCTTGAAGTGTCCCACAAATTGATAGACCATTTAACCAATGTTACACCATATCCAACATATCAATAAACTGGGAGAGTAACACCTCTTGATTGGTGAATACTCACACTTGCTTGTGTCCAGTCTCACTCATTGAATAGGATTTACTTGGTGTGTGCAGGAGCAAATCACTCACGGTTTTGTAGAGTGGTCTTTAGTGGGTCTTTTTCCTTCTCAGGTGTGTGCTGCCGGTTCTCCAAAGATTGCAACAGGTTCGACGAGGGAGAGATGAAGCACTACTGGAAAAAATAATTGCTAGAGAGTGTGTCCCCATTAAAAGGTTTTAATGGATCAGAGCATGGTATACAAAACGTGCCCTCAGGCCCCCACCAACGCGTTTCGAGCTTCCGCTCTCTCAAGGTGCATCTTACAACCTTTTAATGGGGACACACTCTCTAGCAATTATTTTTTCCAGTAGTGCTTCATCTCTCCCTCATCGAACCTGAAGTCACAGGTGGGCTCCTCACTGGCCAAATGGCCCTGACCATTAACTACCATTTCTATAGCTACAATAGGAGTTATTTCACGTGCTGTATCTCTACACTTACTGCGGCTCCACGTGTACAGTAAATGCAGAGGAGGGTTCCTGTTAACGCCAGAGGTGGAAGAAAGACCCACAGTTTCCCAAGACAGGAAGTCTCATGTTCAATACTCACGACCAACAGGCCAGGTTTTCAAGGAGGTCTCCAACTAGTATTTCATCCAATTGCCCAAATAAATTGGATTGCAATGTGTGGTCCTGCCAGCCCTGTTTTATGAGCTATGTGATGTGCCACTATGTGGTACGGTAACCAGAACCCACCCGTTGGGATGTTCTGCAGCAGCTAACCACTTCATGCAAGAGGGGATTAAGCAGCAATGCAAGTTTTTGGGGTTACTTGTATCTAAGTGTGTGTCCCCCCCCCCCCCCCCCCAGCGGCACAGCCATAAGGTGAGAGAGGTCTATGTACGGGGCGAGGGTCTGCAGATTAAACACAAACACTTTAGCTTTCATTAAATAAAAGTCCCTGCTGCCAAACCTGACCAAAACCCAGCAGCGGATGTGTAATAAAAGGAAAGCAGGGGGGGGGGGGTCCATAGGAGATTTCTTTAACCTTTTGCACCCAAATTGCGGACGGGACACCAGGTACAAGATAAGTCCCCGCGGGTAGGATCTGACTGGGCTTATGCGCAGCAAGAACAGCGTTTCAATGTCAGATGGATTGGGGTAAAAAGCTTTTAGTCTTTACATCAACCACCCCAAGCCCGGGGCTACTGTACATGGCCACCCCAAGTCACCAGGTCCACAGTGTCAGGAGGAAACAATACAAGGTACCTACCAACCCCAGCAGCCAATGAGCTAGTTCTGGTCTTGTATTATCTGCTGCTCGATTAGCAACTTTACTGTAATAGAGGGGCGGGGGGCTCAACTCCAGTTCTCAACCCCCCCACAAAAGGTCAGGTTATCCCAGCTTCAGCATAGGTGGCTCAATCAGGCCCTGCTTCAGCACAGGTGGCTTAATCAGGCTCAGTCTGACTGAGCCACCTGTGCTGACAGGGATATCCTGAAAACCTGACCTGTTGGGAGGGGGGGGCATAGCATGCCTGAGCACCCCTGCAATACTTATACCAGCTTATTACTGGGCGGTTTGTCCCAAGCAGTGACCAAGGTGCCAGTAACAGAGCAGTTCCCTTCAGCACAGGGGGGTCAGTGGCAGCTTATATATAGAATTAATAAGTTACAGGTGAGGGAAAAATAAAATCCCCACATTTAAATAAGTTTAAAGAGGTGGAAACGCATCACAAGGAAACCACTGTCTCAAAGCTCATTTAGGGGCCTATGCAGAGAGCAGCGGTGGAATTAATTGGAGATGTTAATAAATAGTACCTTTTTTGGCGTGATTTTATCTCCATATGCAGAAAGGTCCTAAAACTGCATTTAAAATCATGTCTGCATATGGAGAGTTTCAACCGGCGAGATGCGCGCTGGTGAAACATGTTTTAAAAAAATCGCGGGTTTTTTTTTTTATTTTCCCTCTGGCCGCCGAGCTCCAGCTTCTTGCCAACTTTTGTTGGCGGAGCAAATTGTTGAATATCGCGCCATTTTATTGGCGCGAACGGCCGCTAGATGGCGATCGTGCCTTTCTGAATAGGGACCTTTTAAAACCTGGCGAGATTTACAAAGAAAAAAAAAATGGCGCTTTTTTCTCTACTCGGCATTTCCTGACTTTCTGTATGCATATTGCGCCAATAAATGCCGATATATCCGATACCGCTGCTCTCCGCATAAGCTAAGGGGCCTCATGCAGAGAGCAGCGAGAAGCTGTGTTTTGCCAGTTTACAGCAAAATATTTCATCCAAAAGTAAAGAACTGGCGCGAATGAGGGGAAAAGAGAGAAAAGCGCAATTTTTTTTTTTTTTGAAAACGCGCCGCACGGTTGGCGAGACCCTATATTTCTGCAGTCTTTTAAACCGCCGTATGCAGAAAGGCGCGATCGTCATCTAGTGGCTGTTCGCGCCATTAAAATGGAGAGAAATTGTACTATTTGCTCCTCCAAAAAAAGTTGGCAGGAAGCTGGAGCTCACCGGCGAGAGGGAAAAGAGAAAAAAAACGCGGTTTTTTTCAAACATGTTTCCCCAGCGCGCATCTCGCCGGTTGAAAGTCTCCATATTCACACATCATTTTAAATGCAGTTTTCGGGCCTTTCTGCATATGGAGATAAAATCACGCCATTACAGGTACAATTTATTAACATCTCCATTTTATTTTAGCGCTGCTCTCTGCATGAGGCCCTAAGTCTGTGAAACATTGGAACAGACTAAAGATAACATGGAGAAGCTTCCAGAACATAACCATGCAGGGATGAGGGGGACTATTCCTGGAGTATTAAGCAGGAGTAATAAACTTGTTGAGTAACAATCTGGCAAATCCAAATACATTAAACACTCACCTGGGAATCAGACCCCAACTGCAGACCAGAGTTACCTGCCAGACCCCTGTCCTGTGCCTCATAATGTAGGCTGCAGAATGAGGGGAGGTGTGACCCCAATTAGCTAATCACAGGGAGGGATGCGAGGTGTTCTCAATCACAAGACCTGCATAAACCGCCCACACCTGAGGGGTGAGTTACCCAGGCAAACCTGCTGGGCATTCAGAGTGCAGGGGTGCTCAACGCCCGGCCTCAAACCCCTCTCAACAGGTCAGGTTTTCATGATGTCGCAGCTTCACCACAGGTGGCTCAGTCAAAGACTGAGCCTCTGATTGAGCCACCTGTGCTGAAGTAGGGACCAATTGAGCCACTTGTGCTGATGCTGGGATATCCTGAAAACCTGACCTGTTGGTAGCTCTTGAGGACTGGTGTTTGCTACCCCTGCTCTATTCCAAGTCTGTGGATAGGACATCGCTTGGTAACCTACCTTCTGAAGATCCTTATGGATGGCAGGCATGCCCAAAGCTCAAGTGACTTTTTAACTCTGTAACTGCTGGAGGCGCTCGGAACTTTTTCTCTCTCTAGTTAATAGAAAAGCAAACAGAATTTGCACCAGAAAGGTGACCCCCTGTGGGGAATGAATTAAAACAGGGTCACCCTGCTCACAGAAAGGTGACCCCCCCGTGGGGAATGAATTAAAACAGGGTCACCCTGCTCACAGAAAGGTGACCCCCCCCGTGGGGAATGAATTAAAAGAGGGTCACCCTGCTCACAGAAAGGTGACCCCCCCGTGGGGAATGAATTAAAATAGGGTCACCCTGCTCAACCCCCACAAAAGGTGACGCCCCCCCCCCGTGGGAATGAATTAAAACAGGTCCCCCTGCCTCACAGAAAGGTGACCCCCCCCCCATTGGGAATGAAATAAACAGGTCACCTGCTCCACCCCTCGCTCACAAAAGGTTACCCCCCCCCCCCCCCCTTGTGGGAATGAATTAAAACAGGGTCACCCTGCTCCACCCTGCTCACAGAAAAGTGACCCCCTGTGGGGAATGAATTAAAACAGGGTCACCCTGCTCACAGAAAGGTGACCCCATGGGGGATTGAATTAAAACAGGGTCACCCTGCTCACAGAAAGGTGACCCCCTCTGGGAATGAATTAAAAACAGAGGGTCACCCTGCTCCAAGAAAGGTGACCCCATGGGGAATGAATTAAAACAGGGTCACCCTGCTCACAGAAAGTGACCCCCATGGGGAATGAATAAAACAAAAAGGGTCACCACTGCTCACAAAGGTACCCCATGGTGGAATGAAAACAACAGGGTCACCCTGGCACAGAAAGGTGACCCCCTGTGGGAATGAATTAAACAGGGTCACCCTGCTCACAGAAAGGTGCCCCCCTGTGGGGAATTAATTAAAACAGGTCACCCTGCTCCACAGAAAGGTGACGCCCCTGTGGGGAATTAATTAAAACAGGGTCACCCTGCTCCAGCCCCTGCTCACAGAAAGGTGACCCCCCCCTGTGGGAATGAATTAAACAGGGTCACCCTGCTCACAGAAAGTTGACCCCCCCCCATGGGAATGAATAACAGGGCACCCTGCTCCACCCGCTCACAGAAAGGTGACCCCCCCGTGGGAATGAATTAAACAGGGTCACCTCTCACAGAAAGGTGACCCCCCCCGTGGGGAATAAGTAAATTAAAAAGGGTCCCCCTGCTCACAGAAGGTGACCCCCCCGTGGGAATGAATTAAAATAGGTCACCCTGCTCCACCCACCCGCTCACAGAAAGGTGACCCCCCCCCCCGTGGGGAATGAAATAAACAGGGTCACCCTGCTCACAGAAAGGTGCCCCCCCCCCATGGGGAATAAATAAAACAGGGTCACCCTGCTCCACCACCCTTGCTCCACAGAAATGATGACCCCCTGTGGGGAATGAATTAAAAAAACAGGGTCACCCACCCTCTCCACACCACCCTTGCTCACATAAATGTGACCCCATTGGGGAATGAATTAAAACAAGGTCCACCCTTGCTCACAGAAAGGTGACCCCATGTGGGGATCTTAATTAAACACAGGGTGCACCCCTGCGCCATAAAGGTGACCCCCTTGTGGAATTAATTAAAAACAGGGTCACCCTGCCGCACAGAAAGTGACCCCCTGTGGGGAATGAATTAAAACAGGTCACCCGCAGCGCAGAATAGAAATAGAACGCCCCTTGGGGAATGAATTAAAACAGGGTCACCCTGCTCACAAAAGGTGACCCCCTTGGGGAATGAATTAAAACAGGGTCACCCTGCTCACAGAAGGTGACCCCCTTTGGGGAATGATTAAAACAGGGTCACCCTGCTCACAGAAAGGTGACCCCCTGTGGGGAATGAATTAAAACAAGTCGGTCCACCCTGCTCACAGAAAGGTGACCCCCTGTGGGGAATGAATTAAAACAGGGTCCACCCTGCTTCCACCCTTCCACAGAAAGGTGACCCCATGGGGGAATGAATTAAACAGGGTCACCCTGCTCACAGAAAGGGACCCCCCTGTGGGGATGAATTAAAACAGGGTCACCCTGCTCACAGCAAGGGCCCCCCCCCTGTGGGGAATGAATTAAAACAGGGTCCCACCCTGCCTCACAGAAAGGTGACCCCTGTGGTGAATATTAACAGGTCACCCGCTCCACCTCTCCACCAGCTGCACAAAGGTGACCCCATGGGGGAATGAATTAAAACAGGGTCACCCTGCTCACAGAAAGGTGACCCCATGGGGGAATGAATTAAAACAGGGTCACCCTGCTCACAGAAAGGTGACCCCATGGGGGAATGAATTAAAACAGGGTCCCCCTCTCACATAGTACCCCTGGGGGAATAATTAAACATGTCACCCTGCTCCCCCCCACCTGCTCACAGAAAGGTGACCCCATGGGGGATAATATTAAAACAGGTCACCCTCTCACAAAAGTGACCCCCTGTGGAATGAATTAAAACAGGGTCACCCTCTCCCACAAGGTGACCCCCTTGGGGAATGATTTAAAACAGGTCACCCTTCTCACGAAAGGTGACCCCCTTGTGGATATGAATTAAAACAGGTCACCCTGCTCCACCCTGCTCACAGAAGGTGACCCCCTGTGGGGAATGAATTAAAACAGGGCCACCCTGCTCACAGAAAGGTGACCCCCATGGGGATGAATTAAAACACTGGTCACCCTGCTCAAGAAAGGTACCCCCCTGTGAATGAATTAAAACAGGGTCACCCTCTCACAGAAAAGGTGAACCCCCTGGGAATGAATTAAACAGGTCAACCCTGCACAGAAAGGTGACCCATGGGGGAATGATTAAAACAGGTCACCCTGCTCACAGGAAAGGTTACCCCCCTGTGGGAATGAATAAAACAGGGTCACCCTCTCCAAAAGATGTGACCCCCTGTGGGGAATGAATAAAACAGTCCCCTGCTCCACCCTGCTCACAGAAAGTGACCCCCTGTGGGGAATGAATTAAAACAGGGTCACCCTGCGCACAGAAAGTGACCCCCTGTGGGGAATGAATTAAAACAGGGTCACCCTGCTCACAGAAAGGTGACCCCCTGTGGGGAATGAATTAAAACAGGGTCACCCTGCTCACAAAAAGTGACCCCCGTGTGGAATGAATTAAACAGGTCACCCTGCTCACAGAAAGGTGACCCCATGGGGAATGAATTAAAAACAGGGTCACCTGCTCACAGAAGGTGACCCCCTGTGGGGAATGAATTAAAAAGGGTCACCCTGCCACCACCTGCTCACGAAAAGGTGACCCCCTGTGGGGAATGAATTAAAACAGGTCACCCGCTCCCCCTGCTCACAGAAGGTGACCCCCCCTGTGGGGAATGAATTAAAACAGGGTCACCCCTGCTCACAGAAAGTGACCCCCGTGTGGGAATGAATTAAACAGGGTCCCCTGCTCCACCCCTGCTCACAGAAAGGTGACCCCTGTGGGGATATTTAACAGGGTCACCCCTGCTCAAGAAAGTGACCCCCTGTGGGGATGAATTAAACAGGGTCACCCTGCTCACAGAAAGGTGACCCCCTGTGGGGAATGAATTTAACAGGGTAACCTGCTCACAGAAGTGACCCCCTGTGGGAAATGATTAAAACAGGGTCACCCTGCTCCCGAAAGGTGACCCCCTGTGGGGAATGATTAAAAACGGGTCACCCCTCTCACAGAAAGGGACCCCCTGTGGGAATGAATTAACAGGGTCACCCTGCTCCAAAAGTGACCCCGTGGGGAAATATTAAAACAGGGTCACGTCCCACCTGCTCACAGAAAGGTGTACCCCCCTGTGGGAATGAATTAAACAGGGTCACCCTCTCCACCCTGCTCACAGAAAGGTTACCCCATGGGGTATGAAATTCAAACAGGTGTCACCCTGCTCACAGAAAGGTGACCCCCTGTGGGGATGATTAAAACAAGGTCACCCTGCTCACAGAAAGGTGACCCCCTGTGGGGAATGAAATAAACAGGGTCACCCCTGCTCACAGAAAGGTGACCCCCCTTGTGGAATGAATTAAAACAGGGTCACCCGCTTCCCCCCCACAGAAAGGTGACCCCATGGAAAATTAAAACAAACATTGTCCCCTGCTCACAAAAGGTGACCCCCCTGTGGGACATATAAAACAAGGTCACCCGGCACCCCCCCTGCTCACAGAAGGAACCCCCTGTGGGGAATGAATTAAAACAGGTCACCTTCTCACCAAAGGTGCCCCCCTGTGGGAATGAATTTAAAAACTCGCTGCACACCCCTGCTCACAGAAAGGTGCCCCCTTGTGGGGAATCATTTAAAACAGGGTCACCCTGTTCCATCCACACCACCCCCTGCTCACAGAAAGGTGACCCCTTGGAATGAATTAAAACAGGGTCACCCTGCTCCACCTGCTCACGAAAGGTGACCCCCTGGGGTGAATGATTTAAAACGGGTCACCCTGCTCACAGAAGGTGACCCCATGGGGGGATGAATAAAACAGGGTCACCCTGCTCCACCCTGCTCACGAAAGTGACCCCGGTGGGGAATGTAATAAACAGGGCACCACCCCTGCTCACAGAATGTACCCCTCTGTGGGAATGAATTAAACAGGGTCACACCCTGCCCAATCCCTGCTCACAAAAGGTGACCCCCGGTGGGAATGAATTAAAACAGGTCACCCCTTTCCACCCTCTCACTAAGGTGACCCCATGGGGATTATTTAAACCAGTTCCCCCGCTCACAAGAAATTGACCCCTTTGGTGATTATAAAAACATTCACCCTGCTCAGAAAGAGCTTCTACAAATCTCAACATTGAACACCCCGCCTACTGTGTCTGTAAGTTCTCCACTAACCCCTTAGATGTAAGCTACTCGGGGCAAGGATTGCTTCCCTCAATGTTTATGTAGAAGCGCCCCTCCCATATGTCCCATTATACTGCCGTAAGCAGAGTGCGTATATTGATGGCTATACAAATAGAGCATACCTGGGATATCTGACCACGAGATGAGCGATATACAATTCTGAGGAAACGCTAACATTGGCTTGGTGAGATAAAATATCATGTATGGGATGAAGGGTCTGTTTAGAAATGAATTCGCATCACGTCAGGGCAATAGTGGATTGCCTTTTCTTTGCCAGAGTGGGCATTTGGAACGCCCAGTCCCTCAGTAATGAGCAGAATTATTATATTCCTTATTTTGGCCCCTTTGTCACTTTATTATGACCCACTAGGGGGCGCTGTAGGGAACTTTTCTAGGAGCAGGTTGTTTTAATGGTAATCCTTAGTATTAATTTCAGAAAACTTACCGGAGGGTGCAATTAAATAACACTCTCCCCTAAGTTTCACCACAAGACCCTTTAAATAAAAAAGACCCGACACAGCATTCATTGATATTAAATAACCCCAATGCTTTGCCATAAACATATTTAAACTTAAACTTTTTAAACATAGCACCTCTCATATTCTAAAATATATCTCCTTGTCCTACCTCCCAAACAAGCAGTTAAATACAGGGTAAAAGGGGGCGATGACAGCACTCTGACGATTTTAAAAATGCAATTGCAGGGTGCACGGAACCAAGGGACCCTTATTCCCCCGATAATCTAACAAATCTACGTAAGTACCCATAGCACTCACGTCTAAAGCTAACTGATGAAAACGTTGTAATGCAATAAACATTTAATAATAAACAAACCAGAAATAAATAAATGTGTTGCAGAAAACCAGTATCACAAATGGGCATGTCACAAAAGTGAGGGGGGGGGGGAAAGAAAAGGGGAAAAAACATGAACACAAGAAATATCCACAAACAAGATGAACGGCAATAACATAGCTCAAAATATGGTGTGGGCACAAAAAAAGTGGACAACAGCAACAGGCCTATATTCAACCTAACCAAAGTTTATGCGGAGTTAAACTTAACAAATAAATGATACCAAATAAAAAAGAAAAGATAATACCACTCTCATCTGCCAATTAGCAAAGTCCCCCTGTCCAAAAGTCCCAGAGGTACTACAATCCTAAGATGAACCTAACACAAAACATCAAATCCACATACACTAACAGACATGTAAATTCAACAATACAAAACAAAAAAAGACCAGATAGACTACAGACCTGAAGCACGCCAGGCACACTGGAGCAAAAATATACGCCAAACCTAAAACGATTACTCAGTCAAAGCATAACAAAATACGCTAAAAACACTATACCACACACCGCGGCATCTCAACTCATACAGATAAAAAAACCAACTACAGTCAATCCGGATGGGAGGTATTCAATACCACAAGAACTGTGGGCGTACAAGTTCAAGGCCCACTGACCAGCCCTGCAAGAAACCTTGCAAACACCAAAAAAACCATGGAGTCGCACAACAGCAATACATCAAGCAATTCCAACGTAATCAAACCCTGTAGAAAGACAGTATCAACCTGTGGTCGGCTCTTGTGCTCGTACATGTGGCTGAAATGTGTGCAGCTCCATGGAGCTTCTTTGCAAGGGCTGCAAGTGGTCTCAGGACTCCAGAGCTCCACGGGGGTGCACCTAATCACTGTAAGCGCGCGAGGTGCACACAGTTTCTTGTAGCAATGTGAACTATGGCATTGAAGATGAGAAAGGGGTCTGGTGGTTCACTTGCTCCACGCATGTCTATTAGCTGTGACGTATTAAGCGCATACACGGGTAAAACAGTAGATAAAATACATAAACACAGTACTCGAATAACATGTCCAGGTTGCTAGTTGACCAGTTAATAATCTAAAGGGAGCTAAGGGAAGTCCACGGGGAAGGGTGAAAAACAAAAAGAAAGTCTGGACCGGTATCGACGACAAGTAGGAAACCCGAAACCCCTAAGCAAAGGGCATCAAAAACAAAACAAGAAAAACAAAAAAACAAAAAAAAAAAAAACAGTCATTAAAACACACATCAAAGACTGAACCGGTGTCTCACACCAACAACCAAATACCAAAGGGCATACGAAAATGTGCAAAACAGTATATAAACACGAAAGAATGATGTGATCAACATATCAAACTTGCACAATAATCCTCTCTCAATGACAGATATAAACAGATAAGCCACACCAAATTGCCAACAAACATAAGTCCGACCGGCAGAAAAAACAGCACGGAAGAAATACTGAGAAAGAAAAAAAAAGGAAAACGCAACAACACACACACACCGGTCGCGAGAAATACGCCTGATTATCATTACAGGGTTGCTCCACCCAAATAACAAGCCAACTTCTATATATACGGGGGCGCACACAATAATTGAGTGCTTCGTGGGAGAATGTTATACTATAGAAATAGATCTAAAAGGTTCTCGATGACAAGTGGGGGCTCATATGATATCAGACAAGACAATAAATGGAACTAGGCGAAAGTGATAGGGGGATAAGAAAAGAACAAAATATCTCGCATACTAAGTTATGCCCATATGGATGCAGTCGTTGGTGGGGGCTCGGGGGAAACTGACATTGGGTCGGTGGGGGCTGGGGTTTCACAGTATGAAAGAATAGAAGTTTATCAACACTCCGTGTGATCACCATGGGGGGAGGGGTATAGACGGGCGTAAAACTCCCACCATTTTGTCAGAGTATTCAGTGCTAGGTAAACAGAGGTACGCTTGGCCTAGGGAAAATATTGTTCGAGAAGATGGTGTGTGGGGTGCGGGGGAAAACATGTGGGTGAGCAAAAAGGGCGGTTGTGGTGTTTGTATAGGGATGGGGCATCTGCTCGTTCCAGGCTCCCACTGCGGGCCACCAAGGACCCGGAGCGGGGCATACTCCTCAAAGCACAGACCAGGGGGAAGCCGCTCGTTCCGGGTCCCTGCAGCGACGGCGCCAGGCGGGGTGGCTCCGCCAAAAAAAAAAATACGGACTTTACAAAATCTCGGGTTTACAAAATTCACCTTGGGAATCCATGCAGCACGGGGGTGAGCACACCCCGTGTACTCTGGGCATCTCGAGACAAGCGCCGAGGGTGTCAAGTCCTCCACGGCTTAAAAAATGAATCATGCAACCCTGGTGACCGTCAACACTAGACGTGTGTGGGGTGCAAGGCAAACCATTCATAGGACGAACATGCAAGGACGACAACGGATGCCTCGGCTACTGGCCGGGGGGTCGTGCTTAGCTTTCCGTGGGGGCGGGGTGCGCTTGGGGTCCGTCCATGGACGGCTGGCCCCACACCCCGGACCAAGTACTTAAGGAAACAGTCGCAATCGATGGTAGGGAAAAAGGGAAAACGATAAGAAACAAAGTCACAAGAAGCAATTGAACAGAGCTACAAAAAAAAAAAAAAAACATCAGGATGCCCCCGCTAGAGCACAGGCTGCGACGTAGGATCACGAGGCAGCTCGACTTCCTCGGGCTCACAGTCGCGCGCGTGTATCGCGATTGCGTCAATAGTGGGAAGACGGTCTAAAGACCGGGCGCTTTTTTTTTCGTTTTCCGGCCGGGGCGCCTCCCTCGTCGCATCGTGCCAAAAGGTGACTGGTGGGGGTGGTGTCAACTCTGTTGCTGACTGCGAGCTGGCTAACCTTAGACATCGAGGGGCGCGGGCTTCAGTCGCTGGGGTGTCCGGCCTGTCGTGATTGTAGGCTGCAACCGGGGGGGGTGGGGGGGAGTCCAAAAAAATAAAAGCTATCCGTCCTGAGAGGAATAGAGAGATCCCTGGCCGGCTGCGGGGGGCCGTTGGCCTGCGGGTCGTGCGCACTGGGCAATCGATCGGCAATCAACGGGCTACTCCATCCATCACTCAGCTCTTAGTGAGTCCTAAATCCTGCTCCTCAGCCTCTCCAGCCTGCTTATCCTCTCGCTGGCTCCTAGCAAATCCCGTATCGCACCTCAAATTCCGCATTTAAGCATTATTGACTCCTCTTTTCTTCCTACGTAGTCCTTCTGCTTCTCTTCGTGCCCCCCGATAGGCAAATCGCAGCAGACAACTAATTCGTTTCTTCTAATTTCTAAAAACAATGGTCATCTATCGAACAAAAGGCACGCAACATGCCATCCACTCTTAAGGGTCTTCAAAGGGGCGGTGCCTTCCTCTAAAAAAAACCCCCTCCCTTTTATCTAAAAAAAAATCCCTCCCCCCCCCCTCCCCGCTCCCCCTAATAAAACCTTTCTCACTTGGCCGCCCCCCCGGGTCTGTGTGATGCCCTCTCCTCTCGGCCCCTCAATACCTGACTAGCGACACCTCTCTATCCCACTTTTAAGACCCACCTTAGACCAACACTTGCTTAAAGAAGCATATTAATAGCACGGTGATAATATCTATACACCTGATACATAAACCTTGGCCCCCTGCAGACGCACTACCAGAATTCCCTCATACTGTCTCTGTACGTTCTTCCTACCACCAATTAGATATTGTAAGCTCTCTTGAGGCAGGGACGCCTCTCCTAATGTTCTTTATATGTCTGAAGCACTTTTCTTCCGTTGCGGCTATTTGTATTATTGGTTATTTATATGATTGTCAGTGTGTTACTCGCTTGTAACGCCTATGTACGTAATGATGTGTAGCAGGGTCCCCCCGGCCCTCCCTCACCTGCGCGATAGCGGGTACCACCGCACCATATCAGGCAGTTGCAGGGGCTCCCGGCGAAAATGGAGTTTGCCAGGCGTGCGGGCATTTTGCAGGCGTCGCGCATGCGCAGTGTAGCCCCAGGAGTACCGGTGGCCATGTTGCGACTGGCGCGGGGTTCGCGCATGCGCGGTGTGTATGAGGGCTTGTGGCGGCCATTACCTGTAGTGCAGGGCCCTCTATATCTTGCGCATGTGCAGGAAACTGGCGCGGTGGCCACTAGTCTAGCGCAGGCGCAGATAGAGAGAGAGGCGCCCATGCGGTCCTCATAGGGAAAAGCCCCAGAGTGGACTACAACTCCCAGCAGCCTCTGGGGACTGCCCTATGATCTCAGCCAGACAGCCACTAAGGCTGACAGATTCTCATGCTGGAGAAGATACATTGTTGTGTGCAGACAGGAAGAGTAAGTTGGAGCTGGGAGAAGGGAGGGGGAGGTAGATGTAGGAGGGTGCAAGTGGCTTCTTGCACTAGGCCAGGTTACCCCCAGGCTTCAGCTAGGCCCAACTCACCAGTAGATGTGTAGCTGCTGTGTAGGGAAGGCCCTAAGGTAGGGACTTTACCCTTTTAGCAGTAGCTTAGTCAGTGAGACAGACGCTGCTGTGTGCTCTGACAAGGAGGGAGCAGTGTGACAAGTGCCTGGGATCAGACCTGCATCACTCAAGATAGAGACTATCTGTGTGGTGATTATCTGGATTGAGAGAGGACGCCATTGCTGCGGATTCAACGTTGGACGCAGACGGGTCCTTTCCTGTTGTTGCTGTACCCGGGTGCAGGAGCCCCGGGCAGGTATTTCTACAAGTGCACCAACTGTACCCTACATACCGGTTTCCTTACAGGCGCTGATCACGCCTAGTTGGTGGGTTGCTGGACTACTGGGACACTTGGGTATAGGTGTAAGGGTATAGCCCAGTTAGGGGCAAGGTTATAGCTGCCAGCTAGTGGCAGAGGGTAACACGGCTGTGTTGCTATATGTGATTATTGAGGTGATGTGATGTTATTGTTTTGCCCATATAGTAAACAGTTACATATATACTTCCTTGTATGTGTTTCCTATTTGTGGGTCTTGTGTCAGGGGTCATGCTATACACCTGGAATCCCTGCACAGGTGGAGGCGCCGTTAGCATACGTTCCAGGATACACCCCAGGCTCCCACTGGCGGAGGTTCAGGCCTCCTGTGAGCCTAACAGGTATTGCACCACACTGTAACATATGTCGATTTCTCCATATGGTCCCTATCTGCGATTGGGGGGGGGGGGGAACCCGTTACAGACGCTATATAAATAAAGCCATACATACATAGCTCAGGTTTTCAGGCTATCCCTGCTTGGTGCACTTTGGTACTAGGAGGAATTGTAGCTTTAAAGGTTTTTTTGCCCTGGATGCAGCATCGCTATCTGCAAGTTCCCAGTGGCCTTGTGCTGCCACCTGCTGCTCACTGCCGGTATTGCATTTGGAAGAGAATATAACGAAGAGACCCCAGCCTGTCATTCTTCAGCCATTTAATATACAGAACAAATAGAGAAACCAGGAGTGTCCATTTCAGAGCTTTTGTAAGTCAAGGTGGCCTGGGGCTTTGCAACGATGAGTAAATCTGGCCCTCAATGGGTTAAACTATTGGTGCTTCCAGAGATGGTAAGAGGCACTCAGGAGTTAGGTTACTGCAAGGGCGCATAACTCAGAAAGAACATATCTCCATTGGTAACCCCACCTATGAGAGCCTCATTGCCCTAAATATGGGACATTAGGGGAGGTGAAGCTGAACTCTTATAGGGGAATATTAGGGAGTATTGGGAGCACCGACCCCTCGTCCCTTATCGC
Source organism: Ascaphus truei (assembly GCA_036426205.1). Classification (NCBI taxonomy): domain Eukaryota; kingdom Metazoa; phylum Chordata; class Amphibia; order Anura; family Ascaphidae; genus Ascaphus; species Ascaphus truei. The sequence continues at coordinate 1,798,323 of CM071572.1, forward strand.
AGAGCTTGTGAAGAGTCCGTGTGTGTGTGAAGAGTCCGTGTGTGTGTGAAGAGTCCGTGTGTGTGTGACGAGCGGGATTCTTTTGCTCTTCTGTCCATTTTCTATTCCACGTCAGTTGCGTAGAGATAGCCAGCTCTGGAAGAGAGAGTGATCAGGAAACGTATGAGCAGCTTCTCCCCAGGACGCACAGCACATTAGCACCAGCGGGCCCAATCATAGACATGTCTTCTTTCCCACCACCCTGCCTGCTGGTCCCACTGCACGTCCTACGTCTTGTTTTGCCCAGTTCATTGTTTGTGTAATGTCTCGTACAACTCGTGGCAAATATCACTTGTTTCATGCAGAACATCATCCACCCCAAGCTGCTCTAACCAGCTGATGGGTCTAACCCTTAAAGGAGCAGCTCCCTCTGGCTCCCCCTTTTTTACATGAACAGGAAGCGGGAGGTCTCCGGCGCTGAACTGCATTCATATCAGCTCCCGATAGCTGCTGGTTCCCAAGACTTACTGTAGAAGGTGCCGTCGGTACTCTGTGGAGGTTTATATCCCACTGGCCAATGGGAAGGCGCGACGGCATTGGCCCATGGGAGATTGGAACCTCCATCTTGTTTCCCCAGTACCGGCGGCACCTCCTCCACTATGTATCTCGGGAAGCAGGGGGTCCCGTGAAGCTGCAATTAACGAGGTTCAGCTACAGAGACCTCCGCTTGCTTCCTAACCATGTAAAAAAAAGTGGGAGTGGAGAGGAGACGCAAAACAGGCCCTTTAAGAAACATTAAGCCAGCTGAGCGAGACCACGTGAGACCACAGAAAAGTGCTGTAACAAAACAGCGTGGCCTTGTGGTACTGCCATTGCCTTCTGTGTGGTTCAGAGCCCATGTCATACTCCCAGCAGGGTTAGGGCCTTAGGGGTCTGAATAAGGGTAGAAACCCGCATCAGGTGTGTTACATTTAGAAATAACATTTCCTTTCATCGGTTTCGTTAACAAAACTCGGGTGCTGTTTTTGGCCCAGTTTTGCAGGCGGGAGACATTATTAAATATACTTGCAATTTCAATTACCAGAACTGCGCAACTTGTCAGGGCTTTATAAGTCTGTAGGTCTACTATGTTTGACATTATTATGGAGGGAATATACTTTAATTAGCTTTTATATGCAGGATCTGATCTTCCCTTGATGAACTCATGAACACCCACAGATGTAGCGGGACTTGCTGTCCCCAGGGCACGGGACAGTGTCTGGCGCTATCACGCTGCGGGGACCCTCCACGCTGCGTTAATCCTTCCGAGCCGCGTCTGTCACGATCGGCCGCGGCAACGCAAACAGTAAGGTTTGCTACATCTGCATTGTGTATAAGATGACTGATGGGACATTACTTATGGATCATGCCTAGGTTTGGTTGTCCTTCTGTCCGGGTGTTATACAGTGTGTTGGTCTCTCTGCTTTCTTACGGCCTTCCGGTGTCACACAGCTGAGTGAGGTGCTCCAGCCTCTTACCCGATGAGCAAGGTGAGCAGCATGAAGAGCAACGCGACTCCCAAGGTGAGGAAGATGCGGGTTGTCAGGCCAAGGGATTTCTTTAAACTAATCAGGTCACTTAGGCTGTGCACTTTGAAACCTGGCGGCTGTTCCTCATGGGTAACATTGGTGTTCAGGACAACGTAGAAGACGTCTTCCAAATATGTATCTGCACCGTACTCATTCCGGGACACTGAAGCAGACAGAAAGGGTCAGGAAGAGAGGAACATGGGGTTCTGTGTATGAGACTTAGGATATTAGAGTCTAGAAGAGATTGGGGAGGATGATGCTATGGGAGATGCTTCTAGATAAATGTCTCACCCCACAGCTCTTATCAGATGCTCTACTTGGGGTCATTCATCAAACACTGGCGCAATAACACGACACAAGATTTAGCAAAGAAAAAACAATGCCATTGTTTTGAGTGCTGATGTTTGCACCATTTTTACAGCTAGGTGACTTTGATAAGGTGGCCTCATTGGGTCTGTCCCTCTCAGAGCTGGATGACATAGTGGTACGGAGAGAGAATGTATGGCCACCATGGTGAATCCTTCCATACAGGGCTACTGGAACTATATTATGTGCTATTTGGGACCACACTCGGATGAAAGGTTATCATGGGAAGTGGGAGATATCTTTGGAGTCTGGCTAAAAGTTCATTTACTATCTCAGGATTAGCTCACACATCATATACCTGTGGACATAGTAGGTATTTTGGCCCATTTTTACTAAGTGGTGCTATTAAGGCACATTCCAGTGACAGTACACACTTTATATGAATGGGCGGTAACGTGTCTTCCAGAGCAGTAAAGTATATTTTTGATAAAATACTACATTGACTTATTGCCTATTGAGTCATTCTCTCTGACTACAGGGTGAGAACAAGACAGGCAGGTCCTGTGGCTGATGTTACCCATCCCCATGCCAATCCACGTCTTAGTGATCCTGTCTCCCTACAGTCTTACCGTTCAAATAAAAGTACTTCCGGATTAGGACATCCTCGTCATCGGATATTTGGCAGGTGTAGGTGCCTCGATGGTAGGACCGTATAGGCTTAATTAAAAGGGAGGTGTCCTCTCCGATATGGATAATTTTAAAGTTGCTTAAGTCTGTAGACCTAATCTGGAAGGGAGAAAATCCAAACATCAGCAGCGATCTTCATCTGAACATTATAGCGTCAGACATCACAGACCGGCATATCCCTACGCATGGAGGAACCCCTCTTATAATGGAGAAAGAGTGGTCAAGTGGTAACATCAGGCCCCCTTCGGCTTTGATGAACATGGTTCGAATCACATTGTTCGCTCCTATTGACCTTGGGCAACTCAGTCTTCAAAAATGAGGTTATATGAATTGCTAGGAAAATAGCCTTCCCTTGAAAATGCTATGCCCTTAGCTGTGAACACTGCAGCTTTATATAAGGGAAAAAACGTTATTATAACAATGTCTTCTCTCGGTTCCAAGGGAGAATTATAACACTACAGAAAAACAACCTGACATTCTCTGTTCATGCAAAAGCAGGGAGATATTTAGAATAATCTGAACATATGACAACATTTCGGTCCAATCCCGAACCTTCCTCAAACAAATGTAACAGCCATTGGCAAATGATGTTCTTTCTATGGCACCAGAAATCTTACTTTGTTCTCGCGTAATTAGTTTGGTGTTTGTGTGCCGCTTTCATGGACCTACTTGTGTCTGCGGAATCATAACAGGGACATCTCATCATAGCTCCGACATTCCCAATCCAGTGTTGTAATTATGAGACCTCACCTATTCTACAGGTACAATCCTAATTGGAAATGTTTTGGGATACGTAGTGTAACGCACAGAACTCACAATGCCTGGCTGCTATAGTGTCCTGTAATGGCCCAAAATAATGACCATTGTCATTTTCTCACCTCTGACCCCGATCGTGACAATATCACAGAATAGTTTGGTTGATTGATTACCTCTCAAATTCTTTATATTTTTACCAAAAATTGCCATTTCATCCCCTAATCCTACACTTAGTTCACACACAAAATGGATATTTGTCATTCCATTGATTTTATTTGGGGTTTTGTAAAAACAAATCAGAGCTAATTTTAGAAGCATTAATAATGACTAATTGTTCAGCAAAACACAAATATCTAGTACAAATACGGTAGTAGAGTTAGAGAACGCAGAACTGCAATTAAAACCAGAAATGCATGTGATTAATGGAGAAGTTCAGGCGTAAGAGTGCGCCAGGGGCGGACAACTCCTCCAGTCCGCAAGGGCCATCAAAAGGTTAGGTTTTATGGCTATCTCTGCTTCAGCACAGTGGCTCAATCAGTGACTCAGCCATTGACTGGCCAACTCCAGTTCTCAAGATCCCCTCAAGAGGTTAAGGTTCTAAGAATATCCCTGCTCCAGCACAGGTTGTGCAGTCTTCGACAGAGCCACTGATTGAGCCACCTGTGCTGAAGCAGGGCTATCCTTAAAACCTTGACCTGTTGGTGGGATCTTGAGAACTGGAGATGGCCCACCCCTGGACTACGCTGACCCAGTGCCCCTTCTTTGCTTCAACTTGTAACTAGGATGCAACATACGTTCCTGCCAAACTGCCACGTCACGCTTTTATCTTCGGGGAGATTATAATTCACAGTACATTCGAGGTCCACCTTGTCGAGCTCTGATATAGCGATGTCATGAACTGAAAGATGTAAGGAACATGGTTTATGAGACACACACACAGTGGTACACAGTCTGACCGCTCCAGCGCTGGGCGGCTCAAAGGGATATGTGTGCTGATACAGAGCCTGTAGGTTGGACGCACTTTAATTGAGACAACCGCCCCCTATTTCATATTTTGGGAAGCCGTCTCCCCAGGAGTAGAGTTGAATTCCATTTAATAGAGTAGAGCAGAAGGCTTCCCCAGCTGAGAGTAGATAGCATTGCAGTACACGGAGTAGGGATATCCCCAGTAATGATGTGCAACTATAGCAGACCTAAAATACGGAAGCAATCAGTTAGTGAGCTGTGATAATGTTCTATGTATCTGGGGAACTTTCATGGTGATTGCAAACTCTGAAAGGTGATCTTAGGGTAAATACTGGATACATGGCGACACTCGGAAAATGCGCATGATATCAACAATACCGCACAGGATCATACACCACAGGCCGGGTATCCACTTTGCGGTGGAATTTCTTGCATTTTTTTCCTTCTAACCTATGCTGTGAATTTGGGAAGCGATGATATTATTAAGTACGAGGCAAACATATGTAGGGCTATTTATGTGTATTAAGTGTTCTGGCTGAAAAACCAATGGCATTTTGTTCTTTGACAAATATGTTGCGTTCTTATGGCCGCCTAGAAGTATTTTTTATTTATTTATTAAAGTTAGACTTGACAGGGGTTTGATTTGCTCTGGCTGCTCCCTTTTATGTGATGTCACTGTGTGATGTCACTGTGTGTTGAGCAAGCGCTTGTACAGTCAGAGTCTCCCCTTCCCACCTCCCCTTATCTCTTTTGGTTCTCTGATAAGGACAGGGAGGGATTAGGGGAAAGAAAACACTTGGTTGACAAACACTCCCCCACTCAGAGACCCCTAAGAAATTAAACCGTCCGACTATGTGGAATTCCAGCTTTTAATAAGTATGGACCACTGCGGCGTCATTTTGAACGCGTGTCTCTTAGCATCAACATATCAAGGTTATTTCCACCTCTTTTTGCCCATCGGCTTGTAATTTGGGGGGTGGCTATAGGGAAAGTTGCACAACGCACACGGTATAATGAGATTCTGTGTGTAGGTCTATCACTTTTTTTCCCCAATATCATGTAGAGCCGGGGTGGCCAACTCCAATCCTCCCGGTCCACCAACAGCCGCTCCAACTCAACTAACAATCTGCAAGTAGAAAGAGGTCTATGGGCAGCAGATCTTCAGCCCGCAACAGTCACACATGAACCTTTCCCCCACCTTATTCTGGCGAGTGCCTGGTACTAGGCTGGGCATTGTAGGATAAAGGGGTTCAGTGTGTGGAGGTGAAGACTATAAATGAGTACACGGGAGGGGTCTCTTCCCATGGGGGGCCGTTCCTCACCCACCAGTAACATTTACAATAGGTTGTTGTAGGAGGTTCCGGGGCTCTGTTAATACAATGGTTGGGTTTTGTTATTTGGTGAGGAGATAATATAATACATACATATAACTGAACGCAGCAGATAACTGCTTTAACCACAGATAAAGGCCAAAAGAAGAACAAACCAGAGTGGGATGTTGGTAAAATGTTGCAGGAGTTTGGAAGCCTGGTAGGATAACCCGATGGTGGACGGTAATGGTCAGGGCAGCTTGGGGAAGGGGGCGTCAGGATTTTTGCTGTAGGGGAGCTAGCGTCAGGGATTCAGGGCTCATTATATGGGGTCAAAAAAGCAACAGAGGATTGCTGGGACAGCGGACCCAGTGAAAAATGCATCAACAATTCACTGGGTAAGTGAAAAAATAAAAATCTCCTCACACGCGTTTCACGCATGAGAAAGCGCTCATAGCGTGAAATGCGCAGGAGGAGATTTTTGCTTTGTATTTATTATGTTTTATGTTTTTTTAATATGTAGTTAATACATTTTTTTTTTTTCTCTTGCCCGGGGCCGCTGTCCCTCCAATCCTCCATTGCTTTATTGTATCCTGGTCTTTGATTGGAGTGACGCGGGCTCATGTCTCCTCTGAAACGCACACCCCCACCGGTTGTCCTACATGAGCATAGCAGCTCAATCCTCACAAAAACTCTGACAGTCTTGATCTCCAAATATCAAACGTTGGCTTACCATTGCAAACCATTATACCTGCATTCCTATTCCTGCTGACAGAACCCAGTATATACCTATATACTCACTGCAGAACTTCATGGCTGTGTCCATAGGAGGGGCGTGCAGGCAGTGCACTGCTTGTGGAGTGCAAAAGCAAAAAGATGCGACGGTGGCTGGATCAATTGTGATAAAAAATAACTTCTTCATTCAAGATATTATAAAGCAGAGTTCACATAGCCCTGTGAGATGTACTCTTATTTGACTAGCCCTACAAGCAAGCCATTATTGGATTAACTAGCTGCTATTCATGTGGATGTGGTGTTATTCTGGGATATATTACATGATACATTATGGCATATGCACTTTTCTGAGCACGGATACAGAGCTTGTCTCTAATGTTGTCTCATGGTCACTACAGAACTTCTCCTGTTCTGACATTTTCGTGCAGTTCCTTGAGCTGAGATTGGCTATTTTTGTTAATCTCATGATATGGAGCCAGTGATGAGGAAGACCCTGTGTCCCAAAAGGTGTCGGAGGATGAGAGGGAGCGGTCTGACCGGGAGGGAGCGGTCTGACCGGGAGGGAGCGATCTGACCGGGAGGGAGCGATCTGACCGGGAGGGAGCGATCTGACCGGGAGGGAGCGATCTGACCGGGAGGGAGCGATCTGACCGGGAGGGAGCGATCTGACCGGGAGGGAGCGATCTTACCGGATCGAGCGGTCTCACAGGGAAGGAGCGATCTGACCAGGAGAAAGCGATCTGACTAGGCCGGTGTGGTAATTAGAGGCTAAGTGATACGTACTTGCACCTGCATTCCTATTGCTTCTGACAGAACCCAGTATATACCTACATAGATCACACATGTATCTGAACCATTTCTCAAATACAAAATATTGAATGATAGTTATGTCTTTCTGATTCCCAACCTAAATGGATTTTTGTGAGGAAAATGTGTAACTATTAAGCAGACGTGTAAATTTGTGTAACCTGGGAACTAATAGTATGGGGAATTTTGTAGATGTCAGTTATCATTCGTCTCTTATCCTCGCTGCAGCACATGCCTTAGATTACTATCAAATAATCACTAGGTTAGGGCCAGACAGAGTGCAGCTAAAGGCATCAGTGAGGCCACAAGTGAGAAGCAGGAGAGAGATTTCAGCTTGACAGCTTTTGCTTGCTTATCATTTTGTTGGTTGAAAGGATGGAGACCAGCCCCACACTCCACATAACATTTAAATATGTACTAGCTGTATCATCATATCAAAACATCCTTATACTGTTGGCAGTTATTCATATGCTATCACATAGTAAAGATTTCATTATTGAGCACAGCAGTAATTTACAGTTGCGTTTTTTTTTTCATTGATGTTTTGTGCAGCACAGGGATTGTGCTGGACATTTTGGGGAAATAACGGTGCTTGTACTTATTAATGAGCATGAAATGAATGCAACACGCACACATTTTCAAAAGTCGTCTTGCAATCAAAATGATGTCTGAAAAAATAATGAAATGTTATTATTATTTCTCTTTTTATCATGGCTATTTATGAGTAACTCAAGGCAAGTTCACAGTGATGGAAAATATGCTGTATGCTCCATCTGCTGTAGAAAAATAATTTCTAATTGGTTTATCCTAGACTGTAAGCCGCAAAATAGATCTATTAGAGGAAAATCGGTGCTTCTGATAATGCTGCGAGTAAACGTAAAACTGATTCAGTAGCGGTAATCTAGAAAAATGATAAAGGGTAGTTCGTGTAGGCCACAAATGAGAGGGAGAGAGAGTCAAATTGAGCTCAAGTCTTGTTGTTTCCAGAGTCTATTCCAAGAGTGAGAGAGTTATCATGGTATTATGTGAGCGCAAAACTCAGGCAACAGGACCCACTCATCTGTCTTTGATCTCTGTTTGGAGAGATATACAGTAACCATCACGGGACACAAGAAGGCAGTCAACCTCAGAAATCAATGTACAAGGTTTGATGCTCCCATCTCCAAGGGACCTGATTAAGGGCCATAGTCTGGACAACAGAATGTTGTGTCTGACATGCTTCACAAGAAGCAACAGATAACAGAAAGTACTTAAGTTATAAGAAACAATTCTTATCGTGAATACGTGGAAAAAAAACAGTATGCCTCTAAAGCCTTTCAAGCCAACAATAATTAAAGCTTAATTTTATTTACCAAGCACTGCATACAGAACATGATGTTGCTCTCCAGTAGTTATGCCCCACAGGACAACATATGCGCTAGGGGGCTTAATTATGTTCTTTCTTTTAAAGTTTGGGAAATAAAATGAAATTAAATTCAGTTTTAATTATTTAAAATAACAACACGCTATTAGCCCTGATATTTATTTGTTTTTCTTTGGGGTATATTTGGGATTCATCTCTTTTCAATGTTTTGCTAAATAACATTTCATATTTAATAGGTTTTTTTTTTTTACATCAAAGGCTCACGTGTCCCCCCCATTGAATATTTGAAGAACATTGCAATGCATACACCATTAAGATCCTTCTGTATTTTTTACTTTTGTAATAAGAACTATTTGTTTATATTTTTGCATTATAGTATGCATAATAAAATAAAAAAAATGCAATTAGAATTGTTCGAATGTACAGTCACGGTATGCTCTTCATAAATAGAAAAGGTCTGGAAAGTTAGTCTACTGGAATCAAACCCTTGCAACATAATGATATGCTGCAGTAGTCTTTATGTGTTTTATACAGTGCATATAATTCAGCACATGATAATGTCGTTTGAAAGAGTGAAGTGACAATTCCTGTCCAAAATCAAGTTTGAGCCTAGAATTAAGCACTCCTCTGGAATATGGAGGCATGTGCTTAAAAAAACAAAATACTGTAGATTTTAGTTTCAGAGTAGAGGGGACATTTTCCCCTTTATAACTTAAAGTTTCACAGGCTTGATTGCGCCAGTGTAATTATTTTTGCTGACTTAACAAATAATAGTTTCATCCGAGGTATCGCCTTCTGGCAGCTAAGTTATTTATTACTTTATAGTACATTGGGCTGCATAGTATGCACCATATACTGTACTGTTGATATTGCAGTGGTGTAACTGCATTTGTGGACCCCATGCAAAAATGTTTAAAGCCCCCCAAATAAAAAATCCAAAATAAATCTAGTTTTCACTGCAGTCCCTGTGTCAGTGGCCCTGCGAGCCCTTTCCCCCTTGCTCTCACAGCCTTTATCTTTTCCCCTTCTCATACTCTCCCCTCTCATCGTCACCCTCCCCCAATGTATTTCTCCTCCCACCCTCACTCTCCCCCCTCTCTCTTGCTCACTCGCTCCTCTTTCTTACTCTTCCTTCCTCCCTCTCTCCCCCCTCTTTCTCACTTTTCCCACCCACCTCTTCATCCCCCAATATCCTTTCTCCCTCACGCTCAACCCCGCTCCTTGCACAATCCCCCCCACACACAATCTGGCACACACACAATATTCCCTCCTTCCAGCACCGGGTGATAGTTGTTATTGCTGTGGGAGGTCTGTGAGTGCTACAACGGTTGCCACCTACACCGTACAGTATATTGATTGCTAAGTGAGAAAAGTTTTACAGGCTTGATGGCTACAAATGGCTCACAAATGCCAATGGGAATTCACATTCCAATATTTGCATATTATACATACTGTAGATCGCACTATGGGGTATCCCCTTTATTTTTTATCTGAGAGCTTCGTGGTGCTGAGGACCAGTGAACAGACCTGATCTGATCGACCCACACTCTAATCCAGCACCAACATACCAAACTGATTTTGGAACTGCTTTATTCAATATTTTGAAATGTGAGTGTACATCTCATAAAACATCTCTAGCATTTACAATCCCCAATTCCAGACTATCTGCACTATTGTATGTTGTCTGTTTTTCATTTTTTGGTGATATCAGTGCTCCCCAACTTCACTGCCTAGTATTGTATGTATTGTATTGTATGTCTTTATTTATATAGCGCCATTAATGCACATAGCGCTTTACAGTAGTAATACACATGGTAATCATATAAATAACAAATAATAACAGGTCATGAGAATAAGTGCTTCAGACATAGAAGTAACATTAAGGAAGAGGAGTCCCTGCTCTGAGGAGCTTACAATCTAATTGGTAGGTAGGGAGAACGTACAGAGACAGTAGAAGGGAATTTTGGTAAGTGCGTCTGCAGGGGGCAAAGCTTTATGTATTGTGTCCAGTATTATCCACAGTGGTATTCATATGCTTCTTTAAGCAAGCGTGTGTTAAGGTGGGTCTTAAAGGTGGATAGAGAGGGTGCTAGTCGGGTATTGAGGGGAAGGGCATTCCAGAGGTTTGGGGCAGTCAGTGAGAAAGGTTTAAGGTGGGAGAGGGCTTTAGATACAAAGGTGGTAGAAAGAAGACATCCTTGAGAAGAACGCATGAGTCGGGATGGTGCATAGCGAGAAATTAGGGCTCAGATGTAAGGAGGGGCAGAAGAGTGTAAAGCTTTAAAAGTGAGGAGGAGAATTGAGTGTGAGAGGCGGGATTTGATCAGAAGCCAGGAGAGGGATTTCAGGAGGGGAGATGCTGAGGCAGATTTAGGAAAGAGCAGAGTGATTCTGGCAGCAGCGTTAAGGATAGATTGTAGGGGAGACAGGTGAGAGGCAGGAAGGCCGGACAGCAGGAGGTTACAGTAATCAAGACGGAAGAGAATGAGGACCTGAGTCAGAGTTTTAGCAGTCGAGCAACAGAGGAAAGGGCGTATCTTTGTGATATTGCGGAGGGAAAAGCAACAGGTTTTAGATGTTTTGATTGTGAGGGGCGAATGTGAGAGAGGAGTCGAGTGACCCCTATGCAGAGTGCTTGTGCTAATGGGTGAATGCTCATACTTCCAACAGTAATGTGGAAGCAGGTAGTAGGGCCAGGTTTGGGAGGAAGTATGAGAAGCGCTGGCTAGTAATCTATCTGACAACTGTAGATGCAGCAGGAACTAGGTAGGGAGAAAGCACCACAAGTTAAGGCGCATTTTAGAACATGTGGTTTCCGTGCGTAACCATCTTGAGACCCCCTTAGCATGCCACATCAATGACACCCATCATGGGGATCTCAGTGGCCTGAAATTCTGTGGGATAGATCATCTTACAACTGGCCCTAGAAAGGACAACTAGGCCAGGATCTTCCTGCAAAGAAAGGGCCATTGGATCCACGATCTCCATACTCTCAGCCCTAATGAAGTCTTTTTATATTCATAATGTCTCTAGTCCTAGACAGTGTCTGTCTACCTGGTCTATATAACTATTCTGTATTTTAAGTACACTACTCTTTCTGTCCCAATAGGAATAACATGGAAGGGTATAATGTATGTCCAATACTTTGATTACAGCATCTCCCCCCTCCCCACTGTAATAGTATTTATTATACATCAATTATGATTTCTCCATGTGGTGTTATTATACTTATTGTTTGTCTGCTCGTGTACTCTGGCAGTGTGCTTCCCGTGGTAGGGTAATGTACGCACAACAACTTTGCCAGGCACCCAAATTGTCAGCTATATAGACTGGGACATTAAAAGAAAAAACACTATTTTAATTGCCCAGAGGCGCCTGGAACTTGGCCTGGACTTACCCTAGGTGGTGAACGAGCTACCTTAAAATGGCACTTTAAGAGTTAACTACCTAGTTATCACATGGGCTCCTCACTGTGAACCAGTGGTTATCCCTATAAAATCATACCGCACAAATGATTGGAGCAGAGCCCCCAGCGATGATACTAAGATGATAGTCTGTACAATACCAAAAAGGAAAGTTCATCTCTGAGTCTAAAGAAAAATATACATGATGTTCCAGACAGTGTCTGTAATCCCGAATAAATTGTCCCACGGAGTCAGTAATTATGCAGAAAATCCAAAGAGGAAAAAATCCAAAGAGGAAAAAAGCGGAGCACAGCGGCAAAAATGGAGGGGGCTACAATGATAGAGCGAAACTAAAATCAATTTATTAAGCAAGGTGACAACCTGGCATGCATATTGTAAGTAACTCTTACGTGTCTCACGCTTTTCCCAGCGCTTCTCAGAGAGTATTAAACTGTATTACACAAGTTGCTTTTTGTAGCCAGTTCTCTCAGCCGGAAGTACCGTGTCACCGGATGCCGCACAGATGTGGTATCAGCGAGATCAGAAGGAAAGAGAATACTCTCTTCGTTATCTACAGTGACACCCTCCGGTTGGAGAAACCAGCTTGACATAGGTGCTGATATGCTTAAAAACAACAATATAATCCAGTGTGACGTACAAACATACAATTAACTTGATTAAAATGATTTTAAAAACAACGAATACAATGGAAAAAACTAAATTCCAAGGAACTCCGTCAATTTCTATGTATACCTTTAAATAGAAATGGTCTCGTGAAACACTTCTATGGGATAACTTGCTCAGTTGGCTAATAAAACATAGAGCTAGCAAAATGATATCCTATATAAAGCATCAAAAAACGTTATCCGTTGGCATAGAAATAAACACATACACATTGCTAGTTAGGATGCTAAAAAGAATATAATCAGGTGCTATACTCAGATGGTCTAGTTACTATAATAGAATTCATAAATAAATCATAATACCTAATGGTCTCCTGAAATATTCTAAATGTAGCTTTCCCAAGTAGCAAGTACATATAGAAAGCAGTAATGCTAGAGCTGTGACTAAGTAAACAGAGCACATATTGTGTCAATAAATAATGACTAATGCATAAATACACAAATGTATCAAACAGTCTACTCTGCACAGAAATAGTAAACAAATTGTAATTGAGTATAAGAAATCTCCTCTTATAGTGATATGAACAGGAGTACCATAATCACTCCTAATGGAGTCGAGAATCAATCTATATACCCTTAAAGCAAAGAATCGGACAGTCAAACAATAGAGACAAACTAAATTAATACAGGAAATATTGTGCATATTAGACTAGGAAGTGTTTTAATTCCCAGTCAGTATTCATACCCCAGGGTATAAATCCAATAGATTTCTCTGCAATTTAAAACTGCTTCTCTATTGCCTCCCCTGGTATGTAACTGAACGTGTTCCAAAGCACTCAATGTAAAAGTGCTAAGAGAACCCGGGGGCAATGCGAGAAGTGCCTGGAGACTGGATATTGTACATCTTTATTCCTAATAGACCTCAGATGTTCTGTGATCCTAGCCTTTAATGGCCTAATAGTTCTGCCCACATAGGGACTACCACAATCACATCTCAGGACATAAAGGACATAACTTGTATTACAAGTCATAAAGCTTTGAAGTTTATGTCTACTGTATGATTCGTATATCTACACTTCACGGATTTAAGTGGAGTGGCATTCTTGTTGCAATTGCCACACTTGTAGAAACCCTTAGGAACTTTCTTTTCTAAATTACACCCCTCATTCGGTTTAAAAAGACTAGGGGAAAGATGATGACCGTTTGGTCTTTGCCTTCCTGTATACAAATCGGGGATAGGATCTGGTATATGTACTCCAATCCCTATCTAATCTCAGAACTCCCCAATGTCTCAGAGTCAGTAACTATCACTCATATCATAAAGCCATTATGTAACCTGATAGGCGTTTAGGAAACCACACTGGAGGCAGGCTCACTAACCTTCGCATTTAAGAACATTTTGTGCGAGTCTGCAGTTGTAAGAGCAATGAAGCCCAATATGATAAAGTCCGTAATGGAGTGAGTGTAAAATGCCGAATGAATTACTCACTCCATTCCATGGATCATTGAGGGATGTCGGCGTTGTCCTGCCGGGAAGAGATCGGTAACCAGGCTGGGTTGTGAGGCGGTGCAGCAGCCGCAGGGGAAAAAAAATGTGAAACCGGAGTGCCGTCGGATGAAGTACAACAAAAGATTTATTGGCACATGAATACAGCGAGGGATGATTCTCTTGCGCAATCACGCAGATGCCTACGCTTTGTCAAAGAGAGGATAAAGCGCAGACATTTGCGTGCATCGCGTAAGAGGATCATCCCTCGCTATATTCATGTGCCAATAAATCTTTTGTTGTACTTCATCCGACGACAGTCCAGTTTCACATTTTTTTTCCCTACGGCAGCTGCACCGCCTCACAACCCAGCCTGGTTACCGATATATACCTATAAATACTGCAGCAGTGAGCAATGAGGGGAGGGAACTTACATTTTTGAGAAGCGAAACATACATCAAGGGCAAGAGTCTCTCCGACGTCACACATTATGCAACGCAAACACCTTCACAGAAACTGGTAACCGGCCTGTTGCCGACGGGGCCTGACTTTAATGCCTCTGTTATCTGTGTTCACGTAGCTATAGCAGGGAGCTACGTTAACGGTGTCAGGGATAGATCAGCCAAAGCTGTCAGCTATTCCACTCCCTCTCTCTCTCCCTGCCTCTCTTTCTCACTTTTCCGACCCACCTCTTCATCCCCATGATATTGTAGGGTTAGATTTTTCTTTAAATCTGGTCTACACCTGACATCTGCTTTAGCGTAATACATTGCGACCGCAGCTACTACCTATGCAAGCCTTATTTATACAGAGGCCTCTCTAAGAGTTACTACGGGATACCATTGTCCAACATATTGAGCATATTACTCTAATGGGGGCCACGCACTATTAGTAGGTAGGAGTAAATCCATTTAGATTTCTCCTGGTCCCTATTAGTCTAATTGTGAGCAATTCCCTTTTTCTTCGCCATCCCTGAGGGGTAATGTGGTAACCTACCCACTTACTCAGCGGTACCTTACAGTTTATACCGACTGAGCAGGTATTAATGCATATGGCCACTGTCCCTCTATATCTACACTTAAGTCATACTACACTCAGGTAGCTGAACTACTATCCAGCTCCACTGCTTAAATGCTATTTTTAGTTCACTGATCATCATAGCTTTGCAGTTACCAGGGGTCCAGAGATATATACTGTCCATGACCCTGCGGTATTTGTGTGCATAATTACTGGTGTAGTCTTTAATTCCATGTCGTTATTTAATGCAGACTGTCCCCATTTTATTTTATGAGATTTTGTTCATTAAATGTTGGTTTTATCCTATGTCCATTAATTCTTTAACAATACATAGGGGACAGCTGCTTGGTCTATAGCCCTAGGGCTATCACAATCCAGCACTACATTCTATGAGCTAATTCAAATCAGCCAGCTCAATACTTATTTTTATATTGTAAGTGTTCAGGAGTCAGAGTGCACGTAATTTGGGGCCTTCCTGTCACCTCTCTAGCAGGGCCTCTTCTCTCTGTTCCTATTGCATTCCCCTAGTGCACTGATCCAAACTACTACTCCTTTTCACAGATAGAGGGGGTATCATGTCTTTTTTTTTCTGTTTAATTTATTAGTGAAACTCTACATTTCGATCCTAAATCTTATAACAAAGGAGTTACACGTATTTAATTGCATCTTTTAAACAAAAATGATTGAAGCCTGTCTACATTTGCGTCGCCCCAAAGGTCGAAAGGGTTCCCAAAGAGCTGCTCCCCTCTGTACAGAACCAGCGTGCTAAGGGGTAACATCTGTTTTTGCGTAGTACTATGTGTTTGATCAACACCCCCACTAGAATGTTAATGACCCAGGAGGACAAAGGAAGTTGAAACTACAGCTGCATTCAATCTGAACCCCTTCAGTCTACATCTGCGTCGCCTCAAAGGCTGACAGACTTTGGCGCAGCCGTAGAGCAGCCAAAGGGTGTGAACCAGTTGCTGATGTTTGGTGATGTTAAAACTGCTCTATTTCAATCAGAAACTCACCAGCCCTTTTATCTCGTGTACCCAATTTTCCAACTTACCTGGCCGTATAGATTGTATGCCTCTTCTAACACATTGCAGGCTTATCCGACCTCGTCTAAAACAATTTAAATCTTGTCTGTAAAGGTTACATACGCCAATAATCATATCTCTAACTTTACATAAAATGTCTGCGAATTGACTGTATAACCTCTGTTCATTTAATGTAACCATGTATTTGTCAGCATAACTCTGTGCCAAGGACATACTGGAAAACGAGAGGTAACTCTCAATGTATTACTTCTTAGTAAAACATTTGATAAATAAATAAATAAAACCCATAAAGGTACACAACATTTAAGCCGTTATCCACACTAAATACAGCATATTTCCAATTGTCTTGAGGACTAAATATTGTGAAATATGTGAAAGTGCATAAAGGGTTAAATGAATGAAGTATTTATAATACAGTATCTGCGATTCAGTGCAAATTGGCAAAAACAAGAGATAAAATTCCCGTAGCATTATGAGGGAAAAATTGTGATTGCACAAGTTCTGTAGTGAAAAGTAGTACACATGGGAAGAATGTTGATCCAGGGATTTGATTGCCAATATTTGGAGTCAGCAAGGAATTTATTTTCTCCTTATGAGATATCATTGGATGATATTTCACTGTGGCTTTTTTTGTTTGCCTTTCTCTGGATCATAATACTGTAACTACATATATAGGATAAATATCTGTGGTCTAAATTTAGCATAGGTTGAACTTGATGGACGTACGTCTTTTTTCAACCTCATCTACTATGTAAATATACATACATGCGCACACGAACACACACCTGTACAGAGTGAACTCCAGACTACCACATTATAGAATTGTTTTTATACCTATTTGTTAATTTAAAGAAAAAAAAGAAAGGGTCCAAACACCTTCCAAAAAACTAATTAGCAAGTTGTTTTCCCAAGATATATATATATATATATATACAGTGCTTGACAAATCACCCAAAAATCTACTCGCCGAACCAAAAAATCTACTCGCCACCTAGTCCCGCCCCCAACCCCACTTTTAAAAAAATACATAAATAAAATAAATTGAATAAATTCCTAGTAAGAACATTCATTTTTGACATAAGTTTATTTATTGTATTACATTATACTACAAATAAGACAGAGAGGGTGTGGGGGAGAGACACAGAGGGTGTGGGGGAGAGACACAGAGGGTGTGGGGGAGAGACAGAGAGGGTGTGGGGGAGAGACAAAGAGGGTGTGGGGGAGAGACAGAGAGGGTGAGGGGGAGAGACAGAGAGGGTGTGGGTGTTAGTCAAGTTAGTGTGTGTCAGTGTGTCTGTCTGTTATCCTTTGTGTGTCAGTATGTCTGTCTGTTAGTCTGTGTCAGTGTGTGTGTCAATGTCTGTCTGTTAGCCTGTGCGTGTCAGTGTGTCTGTCTGTTAGCCTGTGTGTGTCAGTGTGTCTGTCTGTTAGCCTGTGTGTGTCTGCATGTCTGTCAGTGTGTATATTGTACTTCTCACGTGTTAAGCTGTAGACTTTGTATGCCCCGGAGTGTGTGTGTGTGTGTGTCTGTCTCCTGTGTGTCTTTCTGGTATTGTGCATGAATTGCTATATCTTTTAATGAGTCGGTGGCGTGTATTTACCTGTCTTTCTGTATATGCAGAGCGTGTATTTTTATGACTGTATATAAAGCCGATTGTGCCCGTGTGTATACCGGTTTCCTTTAGTCTCTCTCTGAGGTCTTCGGGAGTTATTTATTAAAGTGGAATAGCGCTGATTAGGTGCCACACGGAAACTGTCTGGATTTTCCTCTGTGGCCATCACATTTTATTGAATAACCCCTTCAGTATTAATCCTTTCTTTGCCCCCTCACGCCTGATTGTCACAGATCTGTCTCCCCGGCAGGTTCACTCCCCCCCCCCCCCCCCCCCGCCAGACCTGGGAACATGGCGGCGCCAGACGCGGCATGTGATAACCAATTATATCCACACCCCAACACCCTGACTGGGCAAAATAAGGGACCTATATTCAGAGATGTGCGATAGTCTTTTATTTAACCAACGAGTGACAAACATTTCACATGCTTGTTACTGCACATTCGCGGCGATTTCCGAAACAGCGGTAAATCAGCGCAAACAGAACGGCGCCAGATTTATCAGAGAAAAGAAAGCAATTTAAAGCAATTTGGGTTATTCCTGTGCTCAATCTGGGCTGGGTTTCGCATCCAGCCTATTTAATAAAATAATACCCATAATTCCCTTTGTTGTGCTTGCGTCTGTAACAAACGCCACTGCGGGATCGAGCTCTGAAAATGCGCGTCCCGCTCCGTTTGCCGCTGTCCCGCGCCTCTCGGCGTCGATGTGTCATTGTTCTCTGCTTGGCTGCTCTTTTGTTCCATGTGTATTAGTGAGTGCGACAAAGAGATGAATTTATTATAATGTGTCAAAGTTTGCGTCTCTGTCTCCGTGTTCGCTCCACTTTCGTTCCGCCCCCCCCTGCCCCCCCCCCCACCCCTCCCTACTCGCCAGAACTCGGGGGAACCCCTAAAATCAACGGCAAATTCTTCCATTCGATGACGACGCTAGTGGACAAGAAAGAAAACCTTTGCTGCATTGCCCACCCTGACATTCAGAGGCGATGCAAGTTGTCCGATACAAGAGCACCGTTACCACACATGCGGTTATCTGACTATTCATCCAACCTATCCCATCGCTGGCTGCACATCGCTACGTGACGTCTAGCTGTACTGTATGTCAGGGGCGGCTAAATCCAGTCCTCAGGGGCCACCAACAAGTCAGGTTTTCAGGATATCCCTGCTTCAGCACAGGTGGCTCAATTGGTGGTTTCGTCGAAGGCTGCACCGTCTGTGCTGAAGCTGTGAGATGCTGAAAACCTGACCTGTTGGTGGCACTTGAGGACTGGAATTAACCAATGACCGAGCCACCTATGCTGAGGCAAGGACTGATTGAGCCACCTGTGCTGAAGCAGGGATATCCTGAAAACCTGACCGGTTGGTAGCTCTTGAAGGCTGGAGTTGGCCACCCATGCTGTATATGTATTGTGGCCCAGCTCCACGTCGGCCTTCTGTTATTCTCTCCCACAGACTTGTTCTCTGTAAACGTTGCTTGCTCTCCACGGCGTGTGTATAGTATATAGCGTATTGCGGCTGTTAGTAGCTGAGCGGCGTATCGACAATTCATCTCCACCAATCCCCACTGACCTTGGTTAAATGGTTAGTGATACCGTGTCCACTGCTCTTATACAGGGCTTGGATTTACCCGTACCCCGTTATAGGAACATTGCTGAACTTGTGGGATGCACAAACCGCGGTGTATCCCGAGAGCGCGGGACGGTCCAGATATGGGCGGATCTGAAGATTTGGGCTCATTCCTTATCTGATGTATTTCCAAACGCTCCGGAATGGATTCTTCTCAGCGATGTTTCCGGTAATATACGTTAATAATGATGCGTTTGACACATCTCTGCCATTTCTGAGATATGACCACATTACTTCTCCCCAGGCACAGGCCCACATTACTTCTCCCCGGGCACAGGCCCACATTACTTCTCCCCCCCATGGCACAGGCCCACATTACTTCTCCCCGGGCACAGGCCCACATTACTTCTCCCCGGGCACAGGCCCACATTACTTCTCCCCCCCATGGCACAGGCGCACATTACTTCTCCCCGGGCACAGGCCCACATTACTTCTCCCCGGGCACAGGCCCACATTACTTCTCCCCCCCATGGCACAGGCTCACATTACTTCTCCTCTGGCACAGGCCCACATTACTTCTCCCCGGGCACAGGCCCACATTACTTCTCCGCGGCCACAGGCCCACATTACTTCTCCCTGGGCACAGGCCCACATTACTTCTCCCTGGGTACAGGCCCACATTACTTCTCGCCGGGCACAGGCCCACATTACTTCTCCCCCCCCGGCACAGGCCCACATTACTTCTCGCCGGGCACAGGCCCACATTACTTCTCCCCAGGCACAGGCCCACATTACTTCTCCCCCCCGGCACAGGCCCACATTACTTCTCCGCGGCCACTGGCCCACATTACTTCTCGCCGGGCACAGGCCCACATTACTTCTCCCCGGGCACAGGCACACATTACTTCTCCCCGGGCACAGGCCCACATTACTTCTCCCCGGGCCAGACACAGAGAAACTCCTCCACGAGTCCCGATCGCTGCTGTATCCCGGACCCGCAGCTGCGATCAGACACAGAGAAACTCCTCCACAAGTCCCGATCGCTGCTGTATCCCGGACCCGCAGCTGCGATCAGACACGATAGTAACCCAGTGCAGCTGCAATTCCAACGCTGCGGTGATCGAAGCTGAGACGGTAAGAAGCTGTTCTGTGGCGATCCATGTGTAACGGGAGATATTCATGCAGACACACTGTTGCAATTCACAATGAGATTCGACGTTACAATGGAAAATTAAAGTCTGTTTGTGAGACACAAAAAATACTATTTGACTTGGTCGGATGGGACCGTTAAAGCGTTAAAGCGTTAAAGTGGACCTCGGCACAGGGCTATTGAAGAAAATCTCTTGGGTCAGACTGATTCTGCCAGGTCTATATAACATGAGGCAAGAAAACACTTTAATCAGGTACACAACTCCAGTAAAAATGTCA
Source organism: Ascaphus truei (assembly GCA_036426205.1). NCBI lineage: Eukaryota > Metazoa > Chordata > Amphibia > Anura > Ascaphidae > Ascaphus > Ascaphus truei. The sequence continues at coordinate 1,818,976 of CM071572.1, forward strand.
GGTTTCGCAGCTTAGGGACTTCAATAAATATTGCTTCATTCGTGGTTTATTAGTTTCCCCGCAAACTCTGAAATGTGCCTATCAATTAGATTGTAATATTCCAGCCAGGGGGGACAATTGAACCCTGAAACGTCTAATATCCAGCGTCCTGTTTTGCTATTTAAATGATGTAAGGAGAGTTCTAGTGGACAGTGGCTCAGACCACGTGGAACGCTGCAGAATAACCGCATGTAGGAGGCCAAACGGAAAAGTGGCAAAGTGGCCGATTTGAGAAAGTTGGTGTATGCAAACAAGCCCACTTTTGTAAAGTCGTTAAACAGGGCGTTCTGCTCGTGTCCTCACCACGTGGCTTCTTGTGGCCGGATAAGGCAGGCCGCACAGGTTATCACAGATTAAATCCAGGCATAACATAGCTGTAACGGGCAAGCTGGTTATAAACTAGGTGACGGAGTTAGCCAAAGAGATAAAGGACAAGAACAAGGAAACAGACGCCAGAAAGGAAGCACCTCCATTTTTACCCAAAGACGTGAAAGGTTTACGGTGCGCGTGATTTTTCTAAGGCAGCCGATTACATGGCGGCGCTGTTTATAAAAAAAGAAATGCCCCCTGTAATAACACGGTGGGTGCGCGGAGACATCGCTGCTATGTGCTGAGGTCTGGCAGGTCGGGGACATACTGCATCGCCGACTTCCCCCATCTGAACGCAGGAGGAAGACCCGCCTTCTGTTTGCGTCATCCAGTGATGTCACGATCATGTTCACGATCGCTGCTTCGACAGATTATTGCATGATTTCATGATCGTGACGAGCCGGGATGGGGCCCTGGCTCTGATGCTTCCGCCTCTTCAGTGCTCAAAGGGGGGTTAAACATCTGTCATTGGTTAAGCTTGCAACTTGAATACCAGGGTAGGAAGGTCCCTTGTGCTGCTTTTGCATCACTACCTGTAGCGAGGGATGATAAGCTCCACGTTTAACAAGGTGCGTGTGCGCATGTAATATCCACTCATGCTTATTTCTCTCTCCCACCAGGTTGCTCGGGTGATGAAGGGAGTTGGGGGAAGGGCCCGCCATTGGTTTATTTTCCCAGCATGCCTCTCTCTCCCTGAGACCCTTAACCTGTGAGGAAGACAAATGTCACAGGTGAGGTTCTGAGGAGCCGAGCTTCATGCCATCACCACAGAGACCAGACGGGACGGAGAGCCATAAAACGGGAAGCGGCGGCTGGGCGATTGTCATGGTCCTGTAACATGCATGACAGGGTCAGAATTCATTTCGAACCACTATTAAAGCAATAGGTTTATTCGGGGTGTACAGTGGCGACTCTTGTACTGTTTGCTGTATTATGCAGAAGTCTGATAACGGCTGATTCATGTTGTGCGATTTGTCCAACCAATGAAGTGACCAGGCATTGGGGGCTATTCATCAAACTACGGCACTGCGGATAAAGTCAGCGGGAGCTTCCGCGTGATCGTGCACCTGTCGCACTTATTGCAGTTTAATGAATAACCCCCCTTTGTGTCGCTGCCCCTGCACCCCGGGTTGTCCTGTCCAGTAGCAGCGCTCGTCAACTCGTTTCCCAAAGGCCTAGATTAGAAAAGAAACATACAAGTAGAAGGCCCAGCAGTGTACAGTGACTTTATAAATATCCCAAAATACTTCAAATGCTGATACTGCCAACATGTTGTGGAAGCAAACATGTATATCATGTGTACCATATAATATTATCAGCCTAGCTTCACTTAGCTGACGTATCTACTGCAGTGAAATTAGTTGGACAGACCGTCCAAGGGACGTCGGTCACAGGCTACAAGTTGACGAGTCTAGTTCTATGGAGTCCAACCATTCTTGTTCTTCTGCTCTCATTCCCTGCACTGTTGATCCCTAAGGGTTTGTATCCTAGTAAAATAGAGATTTTTAGGATCAGATTTTATATCCCTGCTAATCTCTCACCTGTCCATCCTGACCCTTACATTTTCTAGAGATTTTAGACTTTGTGTCTCTGTCACTGACCAGAGATAATAGGCCTAAAGGTACAAAGATTTAATATGAAAGTATTTAAATATTTACAAATAAATAATAATCGTTACATCCTGGGACAAGAATAATTGAGAAAAACAGTACATGCAAAACCCCAAAGTGCAACAACAGGAATACATGAGACTAATATTAATACATCCCTCCCCAAAGCCCATGATCTTCCCTACCTAAAGTCTCTTCAAAACCCTCCAAAGTAACCCACCTCTCTGATCCAATCGCCTCCACTGTCAGACCCATCACCATGCCACCAACAAGACTAAATCCAGAGAGCTGACCCCAACACCTGCCAACCAAGCGAGCTCTCAATGCACCTGACCCATAGCTCGACCATAATGTTCCCACCCCCTGCCCACCAACCAAGCGAGCTCTCAATGCATCTAACCCATAGCCCGACCATAATGTTCCCCACCCCGTGCCCACCAACCAAGCAAGCTCTCAATGTTCCTAACCCATAGCCCGACCATAATGTTCCCACCAACCAAGCAAGCTTTCAATGCACCTAACCCATAGCCCGACCATAATGTTCCCCACCCGTGCCCACCGACCGAGCAAGCTCTCAATGCATCTAACCCATAACCCGACCATAATGTTCCCACCTCTGCCCACCCACAAAGCGAGCTCTCAATGCACCTATCCCATAGCCTGACCATAATGTTCCCACCCCTGCCCACTAACCAAGCAAGCTCCCAATGCACCTAACCCATAGCCGACCACAATGTCCCCCCTACCCACCAACCAAGCAAGCTCCCAATGCACCTAACCCATAGCCGACCACAATGTTCCCACCCCTGCCCACCAACCAAGCAAGCTCCCAATGCACCTAACCCATAGCTTGACCACAATGTTCCCACCCCTGCCCACCAACCAAACAAGCTCCCAATGCACCTAACCCATAGCCTGACCACAATGTTCCCACCCGTACCCACCAACCAAGCAAGCTCCTAATGCACCTAACCCATAGCCCGACCACAATGTTCCCACCCCTGCCCACCAACCAAGCAAGCTCCCAATGCACCTAACCCATAGTCCGACCATAATGTTCCCACCCGTACCCACAACCAAGCCAGCTCCCAATGCACCTAACCCATAGCCTGACCACAATGTTCCCACCCGTACCCACCAACCAAGCCAGCTCTCAATGCTCCTAACCCATAGCCCGACCATAATGTTCCCACCCCTGCCCACCAACCAAGCAAGCTCCCAATGCACCTAACCCATAGCCTGACCATAATGTTCCCACCCCTGCCCACTAACCAAGCAAGCTCCCAATGCACCTAACCCATAGTCCGACCATAATGTTCCACACAGTGAGATACCCGTGAGGACACCTGGGTAATATGCTAATTGAAATATTTTCACTATTTTACATATTTACATCACCATATTTCCCTGGTATGTCTGTGCAATCCCCGTTATCTCGTGGAGTATGTGGTGAATAACACCAGGCTGGTTCATGTTACGGCACTTGCTTTAGTGCATACTGCGGTCTGATTATGGAAGTTAAAGCAGCAATAATAATAATACTAATAATAATAATACTAATAATAATAATAATACTACCCCCCCCCCCCACTTTTTTTCTTATTTGTATGTGTAAAACATGTGACAATGTATAACTACATTCTTACCAAAGCTGCCAATCGTTTGGTGCTCCTGTTATAAATCTGTCATAATCCTGATGTGTGACTAACATAATGGCTGCTTCAGTCGGTGTAACTCAGCAGCTACAATGTATCCTATTACTAAGGTAACATTATCAATTGTTACAGTTTGCAAACTGCAGGAAATATTGGCAACAAATGATAAGAAACAGGACAGTGTTGCAAATATCTTGCAGTGCTTGGTAGGAAGGTTATAAGCGGGTACAGAAATCAAAGGATGCTTTAAAACTCATAAAAAATAGCATTAAGAGTTGAATAATATTTTTTTTAAATGCAGTATTATCTAATTCTACCAAACAGGTTTTTTTTTTTAAACATAAGATTTCCCATTTCGCTGCTTTGTCAGGTTCACATCGTGCTAAATAGGCAAACGGATCTTCCTGATTACACAGGGATCCCTGAGTATACGGAACAGGTACGTTCCCGAAAAGTGGCCCCAAAAGCGAAATTCTGTATATCGAATACTATTTTCCCATTGACTTCCATTATATATAACGGGAGATACGGAAAGCAAATCCGCCCCAGACAGAGTAACGTCGCACTTAACAATGCAGCAAGCTTATTTTAAACACATATTTAGTGGGAAATAATTATATTATAAAATATGAATAATAGTGGTCACAATGAAGAGCCTGGGAAAGCGGTTCAGTATGAGAAGCGCTTGGGAACGACCTGGAGCCGGATGACTGCGCTAGGACAAATGACAGGCCGCACATTGTGCGATTTCTCCCCCTCCGCAAAATGTATAGTTTAGAGCAGGGGGACTCAACGCCGGTCCTCAATCCCTCCCAACAGGTCAGGGTTTCAGGATATTCCAGCTTCAGCACAATTAGCTCAATTAGAGGCTTAGTCGAAGACTGCTCCACCTGTGCTGAAGCAGGCATATCCTTGAAACCTGACGCAGGGGGTTGGGAATGTGAATTTTAACTTTCTGCATATTGAATTTCTTAGCCAAATTGATCAATTCTGTTATAGGGAAATTGTGTACATGGAGCTTCCGCATATCGAGGTTCTGTATATCGAGGTTCCGTATATCGAGGTTCCGCATATCGAGGTTCCGCATATCGAGGTTCCGCATATCGAGGTTCTGTATGCCTGTGTTCCTGCGTCCGTAGGGAGATCCAGCAGCACTAGAGGTACAGTATGTATGCGGGAAGAAGATCAATGTTCTATAGGGATACAGGTTCTTACAGTCTGTGCGGTGACTATTGAGAGACAGACAGGACTGGTCTCTAGATCCAGGGCTGGCGAACAGAAACAAGGAATTCTCACATGTAACTGAAACAAAAGCTGCTGTGTAACACCGAGTGTGTGTGTGTCTGTCTGTTTTCTGTATATTGATCTGAGTTGTGTAGCCATTTCCAAATCTAATAAACCGTAATAAACTAAAAACTGCGTCTGTTTTATTTACTGTTTTGGACACATTTTAATATTCTCAGACAGGGCCTCATTCTCAAAAGCAGTGGCACTCAATTCCAGTCCTCAACACCCCCCAAAAAGTCAGGTTTTCAGGATATCCCTGCTTCAGCATGGGGGACTCTGTCTTTGTCTGCACCACCTTTGCTGAAGCAGGGATATCCTGAAAACCTGACCTGTTGGTGGATCTTGGGGACAGGAGTTTCCCACACACTTTAAAGGGGAAAAATAAATTCCTTCCTGATTCCAAGAATTGGCCATCAGATTTCTCCCTGGATCAACATCCTTCCCATGTTTACTTATTTGGTATATCCCTGTATACCTTTCCTTTCTAAAAAGATGTCCAACCTTTTCTGGAAGATATCTATTGTATCTGCCATCACAGTCTCCATGGGTAATGAATTCCACATTTTAATTGCCCTTACTGTAAAGAACCCTTTCCTTTGTTGCTGGTGAAATCTCCCTTCCTCGAACCTTAAGGGATGGCCCCGAGTCCTTTGTACTGCCCGTGGGATGAATAGTTCTTTTGAAATCTCCTTTTATTGCCCCCGAATATATTTGTTTATAGTTATCATATCCCCTCTTAGACGCCTCTTTGGTAATGTAAATAAATCTAATTACGCTAGCCTTTCCTCATATCAGATTATTCATCCCCCTTATTAATTTGGTGGCTCTTCTCTGCACTTTCTCTAGTTCCATAATGTATTTTCTAAGGAGTGGTGCCCAAAATTGTACTCCATATTCAAAGTGTGGTCTTACTAATAATGCTTTATAAAAGGGCATAATTATGTTTACTTCCTTTCCATTCATTGCCCGTTTAATACAAGATAAGCTCTTGTTTGCCTTTGCAGCTACTGCATGACATTGGGTACTATTGCTAAGCCTGCTGTCTACAAGCACTTCTAAATCCTCTCTATCAAGGATTCACCTAATTTATCCCCAAAAATGTGTAAGTCGCCTTTTTATTCTGGTTTCCCAAATGCATAACCTTACATTTATCTGTATTAAACCTCATCTACCATTTACCTGCCCAGGTTTCCAGTCTCTCCTAGTTGTCCTGGACAGAAATGACATCCCGATCTGATTTTATGAATAAAAAAAGCTCAACAACAATAGAACAGAATTGAGCAGGTAGAGAAACATTGTTGAAGCAGCAATCCATTGCTCATTTGTTTTACTTACACCCGGGTTAAACCTTGGCCTGTCTGCACCTCTCTCCTCTTGTCCAGTAGAACAGAGGCACATGAAGGTCTCACTCACTTAGCGGCCAATACAATGTGCAAACAACGTAGAAGAAATTGACTTTTGGCAGGGGAATTGCTGTTTTAGACATTGGGTGGGTAATTTACCAAAGCTACAATAATGTTCCTTTCCATGTTACTGACACCATTTACTGTGAGGTGGATATCTGGATCTAAGACTAAGGTGACATTGCAATTGGCGATATTAGTATCGTTGTAAAATACATCATGCACATTTCACCAGAAGATATACGCAAAAAGGAAGCGCAAAAGAGAAAAGAACCATCAGTCTATATTCCAAAGCTTTATAAATTGACTCAAAATAACAATATCACATAAAATACATGAATAAATAAAAAAGATCACATAGGATCTGCAAACCCACACAGTCTGTGCACAATGATGAATTCTCAAGTCAAAACCCACAGACCTACAACTAAGTAGGTATAGGGTGCAGAGGATAGTATTACTGCTTACATATGAAGGAGACCACCCCCAGTGTTAGACCGCTGGGTATCCGCAGCAGGCTGGGCTTCCGTCGTCACGTTCGCTCCCCGCTGCGTGATGACGTCACCTCTACGTGTTTCGCATCATATGACGCTTCTGCACCCTGCACTTACCTAGTTGTAGTTCTGTGGGTTTTGACTTGAGAATTCATCATTGTGCACAGACTGTGTGGGTTTGCAGATCCTATGTGATCTTTTTTATTTATTCATGTACTTTATGTGATATTGTTATTTTGAGTCAATTTATAAAGCTTTGGAATATAGACTGATGGTTCTTTTCCCTTTTGCGCTTCCTTTTTGTGTAGATCTTCTGGTTTGACCCCGCTGATCACGGGAGGGTGGGAGCAGCAGAGGGATAAAGACATATTTTTACGGATACAGAGGGAATTTTGGGACTGCGCATACTATTTCTTTTTGTGGACATTTCACCAGAAGGAAGCATTAGAAACATTTCATTAACAAAGAGAAATGTAATGAAATCAGATGAATAATTAAAGTGCTCTGGGAAAGGAATCCCGGGAGCCATAAGAACAGGGAGCAGTGTGACGGAGGGTCCGAATGATGACCTGTAGCCAGGCCAGAAAGGATGATGTGTAAGGGGACATACGTGATCGAAGTATGGGTCATTTAGTCACATTTTTTGGCCAAAATATTTTTACGCTTGTCACCACCCAAGGTGACCCATTTTTACAGGTCCTAACTAAACGTTCTCTTTACCTCTACTGGGGGAAGACGTCTTAATAGACAGGCCATGCACCGCTGCATCACATGACCTGCTATTTACAAGTGGGGCCAGTGGCTTAAAACCAGGGAGGAAGGGGCAGAAACCTCCAAACCACTCATTACCAATTTAAATTTACAAACACACACAATCCCTGAAAACGCAGAACCCAAACCCACCACTCCATATATATTTGTTCAATAAGGTTACATTAAGTCACAATCCCAGTAGCAATTCTTTTGGCACAAATATGGTGTGGTGGGTTTGGGTTCTGAGCATGCAGGGGTTGTGTGTGCTGGTAACACTCCTCGTCCTTAAAAAATTGGATTGAAGGTTAGGTAGGAAGTAGTAAGGTAGAATGTGGTCATGTAAAGCTTTTGGATTGGCTCACCAATGTGTTGTATTGTGAATAATATGCTGTGACAATTTTCATCCACAATTCTGTGTTGGTGTTTTGTGTACCACAAGCGACAGAGAAGCCCAATGATACATCCAATGTGACAAAAATACACAGTAACATACTTATATATTGTCTTGGAAAAGGGACATTTAGTTTAACCCTTTGGCCAAAGCATTGTAAGCCTGCGATCCACGACAAGGCAGACCCAGTTCGCAAGTCCTAACACTACCAGATAAAATACTAATATACCTCTATTAGAATTACAATTCTCATGTACCTCTATTAGGAGGGAGAAAGACCAACAGTGGATCTATATCCAGTAAAATGAAAAGGACCTACTGACTTGGGAAGTGGGGAGGGGCGGGCTTAAAACCTGGGAAGGAGGGGTCACCAACCTCCAACAGCTGAAAATAAGTTAAACAACACACAGAGCCCCAGCAAGCTCTTTTTGGGAACACCTGACCCCCACAAAATAAATATGTATATGTGTCAAAAAGGAGAGCTATTGAGCGTGGCAATTGCATACAATTGGTGTTTTATGTGAAGGAGTGGCATGGGGCACGAAGAGGTGTGTAGGGTGGTATGGGCACAAGGCGACGGGGATATTAATGATTCCACCTGTCAAGCAATAATGCAAACAGCAGGCTTAGTAATAATGCTCAATGTCAGGCAGTAGCTGCAAAGGCTAATAGAATGTTTTCTTACATAACACTTTTTATGGATGGAATGGAAGACAGCATAATTCTGCCACTGTATAAATCCTTCCTTAATAATATACAGTACTTTAGGTTTGTTTACATTACAAAATAGGTGTCTAAGAGGGAATAGGATAACTATTTACAAATATATCAGGAACTTCTGAGAGAATGTTCATCCTGATGGCACTAGAAGTGACAGACAGGAGTCATCACTTGAGGAAAGGGGGTTTCATCAGGAACAAATGAAAGGGTTCTTTATAGTAAGGGTACGTAAAATGTGGCATTGTTATGCATGTGATGGCAGATACAATAGATATATTTAAGAAAAGGTCAGGCATCTTTTTAGAAAATAAAGGTATGTAGGATTTTACCAAATAAGTAAACATATGAAGGATGTTGATTCGATGAAAAAAAGGAATTTATTTCCCCCCCATACGAGACATAATTAGTTGTTTCACTGGGGGTTTTCTGTTTGCCTTCCTCTGGATAAAATCGGATTAAACATTTTTAAAGAGATGGAAAAATAACCAGAAAATAGTGCAATGAAACTCATCGATACATCAAACTCATGGTTCCGGGCTCTGACCATATCAAACCCCTGGGATAGAACAAAATGGCAACTATGGCTTCATTAAAAGAGATGTGTGAATTATTTGCCGACATTCATCTTCCACTGTGAATGTATATAGGGAGATGCGAATATTCACAGCTCAACGGCCAATCGGGCTCATTCGCCTCTTTAAAAAAAAAAAGTATTCCTGGACCCCCAGCGAAGGTGTGAATGTCTGCGTTAGGGGCCACAAGAAGAAGCACATCAGAGATACCTGGGAGATATGCTAATAGGATATGCAAAGTGAATGATTTCTAGCATGGTCCCAGGTATGGGTATCTCAGGTGAGATTCTTTTTGTGCACAGGTGTCGTCTCCATGCGTTGCTTTGAGGTGGGTAAGAGGGGACCCTAGTAAGATAGTACTCCTTCCTCCCCCCCCCCCCCATAAAACCCATGTTTCAGGGCTACCTGGTGTAATTATAACAGCTGTGAGGATAGGCTTTGTTCCAGGGAATACCTCTTTTGCATAACAGCACTAACGTCCATTATAGTAACTCTGAAAGCTGCACTTAACACCTAGTGAGCCTTGAACATACCCGTTAGCTCTTAACGAGATGTTAACTTAAGTTTACGCCTCATTAACTCAATCACTGAGCTGTGTGGATCTGGTCCTCAGGGATGTGCTCTATTGACACGCTGACCAGTTCTTCTTCTTGTTCTGGAGGTCTGTAGATCACCCCAGAATAACAACCTTCCCATCTGGTTCTAGGGTTGCCCAAAGAGTCGGTGTCTTCTCAAGTACCTTGTGCTAAAATACCCTTTGTTATTTTTCACGTAAAAAGCAACTGCTCCTTCCTTTCTACCTGTCTTTTCTAAATATAGTGTAGCCTGGTACAGCTAGGCATCAGGGCTGATTTTCATTGTACTATCACTCAGTAATTGCCACAATATCCAAAACATTATTTCAATTAGTTCTGGTATTTTATTTCCCAAACTGCAAGCATTTGTATGCATGGCCTGAAGACCTTTGTTACTGCTTTTCTAAACCCCGGCTGTTTCTCTGTATTACTTCTCTGGGCGTGTATGTGTATACCGGTATTACCTCTCTGGGCGTGTGTATGTATACCGGTATTACCTCTCTGGACGTGTATGTGTATACCGGTATTACCTCTCTGGGCGTGTATGTGTATACCGGTATTACCTCTCTGGCTGTGTATGTGTATACCGGTATTACCTCTCTGGGCATGTATGTGTATACAGGTATTACCTCTCTGGGCGTGTATGTGTATGCCGGTATTACCTCTCTGGGCGTGTATGTGTACCGGACCGGTATTACCTCTCTGGGAGTGTATGTGTATACCGGTATTACCTCTCTGGGTGTGTATGTGTATACCGGTATTATCTCTCTGGGCGTGTATGTGTACACCGGTATTACCTCTCTGGGCGTGTATGTGTATACCGGTATTACCTCTCTGGGTGTGTATGTGTATACCGGTATTACCTCTCTGGACGTGTATGTGTATACCGGTATTACCTCTCTGGGCGTGTATGTGTATACAGGGATCTATTATCAGGCTAAATCCTATATAAAACAGCCACACACACACCACGGGATTATAGGCTAAATCCCGGGCATTATTCCCAGTAATTGGGGCCGATGTGATTGCCAAGATTACATTCCAAAAATACCCTCTCATTGTTAGAGCAATTCCCAAGCCAGGCACTGACTCCCTCCCCCTGCCTGCAGCCAGGCCACTGACTCCCTCCCGCCTCGCCTGCACGACTTCCCGGCGCCGCACTGACTCCTCCCCCTCGCCAAGCGGCCACGACGCCATCCCCTCCCTGCAGCCAGGCACGACTCCCCCCCTGCCTGCAAGCCAGGGCACTGTCCTCCTCCCCTGCCTGCAGCCAGGCACTGACTCCCTCCCCCGCCTCAGCCATGCACGTCCCCTCCTACCTGCCACGGCACTGACTCCTCCCTCCCTGCCCTGCAGCCAGGCACTGATCTCTCCTCCCCTGCCTGCAGCCAGGCACTGGACTACCACCCCTCAGCCAGCCGACCAGGCCACTGACCTACATCCCTGAGCTAAGCACGGAATCTCTCGCAGTCAGGCACTGACTCCTCCCCTACCTGCAGTCCAGTTATAACCTCCTCCATCCCTCGCATCCATCACTGACTCCCCCCCTCCCTGCAGCAGGCCACTGACTTCCGTCCCTCCTCCTGTCAGCCAGGCATGACTCCTCCCCACTGCCTGCAGCCAGGACTGACTCCTCCCCCCTACCTGCAGCCGGCACTGACTCCTCCCCCTACCTGAACAAGACACTACTCCTCCTCCCACCCCTCTCGCACTACTCTCCCCCCCTCAGCGCATACCCTCCCTCCTGCAATGACCAGCCGTCCTCATCCGCCCTTATATCCCCTGTCGCGAGGGCATGACCTCCCCACTGCAACAAACAACTGACTCCCACCTAGGCAAAAGCCAAACAGGAAACACAGTGACACATGTCCTTACTACTCCGCTAGCCAGGACCCAGGGAGGTACTCTCCCCCTCCCGACAGACCGCACTGAACCTCCCCCCACATCAGGACACTGCCCCCTCACGCCTAGCCAGACACTCTGACATCCTCCCCCTCCCATCAGGGCAGCTCATAACATCCTGCGAACGATCTCCCTCTCACCCGATCCTCCCTCCTGCCTGCAACCAGGCACTGAACTCTTCCCCACCCCGCCTGCCAGCCAGGCCTTACTCCTCCCCCACCCTGCGCAGCCACACTGACTTCCTCCCCCTCCCTGCCACAGCCAGCACTTGAACTCTCCCCCTCCCTGCCCTGGAGTACGGACTGACTCCTCCCCTCCCTGATCCAGCCTGACCCTCCCACTTACCCTCCGGCAGCCAGGCACTGTCCTCTTCCCCCTCCCTTGCCTTGCACAGGCAGGCTCATTCCCTCCTCCTGCCAGACTCTCCCCTCCCCTCCCTTGACCTGCAGCCAGCACTGACTCTCCCCCCTCCCTGCCTGTCACAGGACATGGTCCTCCCCCTCCCTGCCTGCATCCAGGCCACTGCTCCTCCACCCTCCGCTGCACAGGCCACTGCTCCCCCCCTCTCACCCTGCAGACTTCCCCCAGTTCCCAATGCCCCCAACTCACTCCCCATGCTCCCCGCACTGACCCTGCCCCTCCCTCGGCATACTCCCTTCCAGCCTGCAGGCACTGACTCCACCCTACCCTAGCAGCCAGGCACTATAACTCCTCCCGCCACCCTTGCTGCAAGCCAGGCAGGACTCCCTCCCCCCCTACCTGCAGCCAGGCAACTGACTCCATCTCCGCTCCCTGCACTGCAGCCAGGCACTGACTCCTCCCCCTCTCCCTAGCAGCCATGACATTACACCTCCGCCACACACCTGACTGCAGCCAGGCAAGTAACTCCTCCCCCTCTCCTTGCAGCCCATGCACGACTCCTCCCCGCACCCTGCCACAGGCAACTGGTGGAGCAGTCTCCCTAGTGGGGGTCAGGCAATACTTCCCCCTGCTGAGCTCAAGGAGTCTTTAATCCCAGCCCAGTTTGTGGCAGCATGGCACTAGTCCTCCCCACCGCCGACAGGACACAGTTGAGGAAGGGAAGTTTGTGTGTAGTGTTTGCAGCCAGAGTTTGGTGTCTGTCAAGTTTGTGTTAATCGAGACAAGTTGTGTGGTGTAGCAGCAGCAGCGAGTTGAGAAAGGCAGAGGTTCCAAGATGGGGCGTGCCCACATAAGGGCTGTTGTGCCTCCAGGTGTTTGCTAGCCATGAAGGCCGGCTCTCTTTCCCTTCAGGGGGGGGGGGGGGCGCGGGCCAGGCACGGGTACTTTAAACTCTGCAAGAGTCCGACACTAACTATTTTGATTAACACCCCGGCCCCGTGGCTACCCAGCGGCCGCCATGCCTGCCCGGCGAACTCGATGCTAAAGTAAGACTTCTGGCACCTGCCATGCCGCCACCACCAGCAGCCCCCCCCATTGCCCCTCAGACGCTCCTGCAACTGTCCAGTGCCCCCATGCCTTCCCCGGCACCCCCAGTGCCCCCCCCATGCTTCCCCAGCTCCCCTCATGCTAATTTGGAGCACATAACACCCCTCCCACCCCGCAGCAGACCCCCTGGGACACCCAAAACAGGGTGAATGTTGTTTCAACCCCAGCCACCATCCCCCTTGTCTCACAGCTGCAGGACCCCAGGGATGGAGCTATCCCCCGGTTCCTAGGATCTCCCGGCCCTCTAACTCACTCTGTTACACGGGGCTCAGGCAAGGGAACAAAAAACATGCTTGGGGGGGGGAGGGGGTGGAGGGGCGGGGTTTTCCCCCCCTTACCTCGGCCCTGTAATGGCCCATACCCAGTGGTGGATCCGCCCGCCGGGCAGCTCCACTTGCCACTGACCCCGGGGGTTCATCTTGTTCAGGCAGCTCCTCGGCGGTATTGCCGGAACCAGGGGCACAGGGAAGTGTCACCGAACCGGGGACCAGCCGGTGGTGGACCGTGCGGCGACAAAAGGATCCAGGGACTGGTCAGCCAGGTGTCCAGGGGGCAAGGATATGGTGAGCATGATAATGATTGTGATTGTGAATGATGATGTTAGTGAGCTGAGGGTCAGTTGTTACAGGGTCAGACTGGGAGTCAGAAAAAAGAGGTGCATAAGCGCAAATTGCAACTACTTATCTGTTTAAGGGCTGTTCCTGAGGTAGTTCATATTTGAGCGAAACGCGTAGGGCGGAGGGTTGGCTGAGCATAGGAACTTTGGGAGGACAGAGTGTTTGCTGGCTGGAGGAATGTGCAGCTAAGAGTGTGGTTCCAGAATCTTCAATATGTGATTTCATTACGCTGGAGCGGCAGTGTGTAAGCAGGATCCGGGGGGCAGAATGGAGGTCCAGTGCTTGGACCCAGGGTGGGTCTAAATGCGCGTCTCAAACTGCCTATGTAAGTGCATTACTTGTGTTTTTTATATATTTAAAGCAATCTTACCTATATTTGCCTTGTCTTTCTATGTGGATCCCCCTCTCCCTTCTCTTTGACCCTCATGAATTCTCTATGGAATGTATGAAGAGGCGAACTAGATGTCTTCTGAGTTGGTTACTCTAGTCCAGGATGTGCAAAGTTATTTTGCTTGCACTCCCCCCACCACCCCCCTGTGGCCGGCCCCAGAGCTCGCACCCCCCCCCTCTCCAGTGACCGAGGGTCACATGACATCACGTGACCCCGCACACGACATTTGACACATGTGCATAACGACATGTCACACAGACCCAGCCGGCGTTATTTTGACAATGTTGTTGTCATGGCGACGTGACCAGAAGCCAGGGGAATCCCCGGTAAGTGTGAGGTTGCAACAAGCGGGTGACATCAGGCCTGAGAGATGCGTACCAATATGACGGCAGCACCTGGTGCCCTCTTCCTGGCTGTATATAAGGGCCTCGCCGCCCAAATTTAGAGTGCCTCTCCCACTTGAGGGGAGGCAGGTCACACATTAGAGAGTATTGGGCCTTCTCTGGTACTCTTCCCTAGGGTGAGAGAGAGTGAGTGTCACCATACCTCTGCCCCTGATAGAGGGCAGGAAGAGCTAGGACAGGTAGAGGGCCCTCGACCGTAGTGGTTGTCCAGACCATCTTCAGCTGGGTAGTGAGTCAGAGACTGTATTGGGCAGAAGCTGCGGTGTACTGTTCGCTGTACCAAGAATAAGCCTGTCCTGAGTTGTTATGCCTCCTGGCTGTGTGTGATCTTACTGGGGGAGGAGAGAGGAGTATTCTACCGTAGGAGATCGCCTCCATTCATCTGGAGCCTGCTAGAGATACGCGTAATGTACCCACAGAAGCCTAGTCCTGTGTTCCCACTACCATCGGCGGACAACTCAGCCCTCCGTTACCAAGAAGGTATCATGCACCACACGACCAGTAATGGCAGATCTCCCGTTGGGTGGGGGAACCACTGTATCATATGTGAGAGGGGGAATGCAGTTGTCTGTGTGTTAGTGTTACAATTTCATTTCAAAGTACAGTCAAAAAGCATAAGAAATGTAGAATATTATGTTGATAAAAATCAATCTCAAATTGCAAGTGTCTATCTTTTTTTTATGAAAAAATGTAATAAAAACAAATTGTTAAAAGCCACTTTTGCCTATAATAGTAATAATCCCCTCAGAACAGGGCATTACTGGCCAATAATGACCTAGCTGAGTTAACCTCGGCTCCGCCCGGGCCTTCAACTCTACCAGCCCAGGCATTATTGGCCAGTAATGCCCTGTTTCTTCTGGGATTATTACTTAAATATCACTTCACATATATAAAAGATGCCTTAAGAAATACAGATGTGATCCATATAAAATATAATATACTGGATCATGGTGCTTATGAATGCACGTTATTAAAACCTTGCAGCTAAAATTGGCGTTTCTCCTTTTCAGACCCCAAAATGGGGCTTTTACTGAATGGAGAGGCGAGGACTGGAAATAAGCTGGGACGCAACAGTATGTCATTTAAATGATGCCTGTGGTGTTAGACCGTCAACAAGGACTTTAAAGATTGGACCCTTGAGGGTCAGCCACTCACGCCATTCCCTTGATAAAAAAAACAATGGTTAATATGCTGCAGACCACAAGAATTGTAAACTAAATACATACACTTACCGGTGCTGCGGGTTAAAGGCAAGTACTGCCAGAGTAATCCAGATTCAGTATAGGAAATGGATCCAGAGCACTGATGATTTTATTCACGCGTGACACATTGATAAAGACCACGTTTGTTGGTCGAAAACGTTGTGTGGCTAATGCATTTCTACTGTTGATTCGAAAATCGTCGTCTCCGATCTTTGATTCCCTTACATGCCCCTGATGAAGGCTGCACATACATCCATGATGAGGCTGCACATTACAGCCCTGATGAAGGCTGCACATACAGCCCCTGATGAAGGCAGCACGTACAGCCCCTGATGAAGGCAGCACGTACCGCCCCTGATGAAGGCTGCACGTACAGCCCCTGAGAGGCTGCCCAGTACAGCCATGATGAAGCTGCACGTACTCCCATGATGAAGGCTGCACATACGCCCTGATGAAGGCAGCTGCACATACAGCCCCCGCTGGGCCAGGCTGCCGTACGCCCACCGATGAAGGCTGCACGTAAAGCCCCCGATGAAGGCTGACGTACCGCCCTGATGAAGATGCACGTACAGCCCCTGATGAAGCTGCACATACATCCCATGATGAAGGCTGCACATACAGCCCTTGATGAGGCTCCACGTACAGCCCCTGATGAAGGCTGCACGTAAGCCCCTGATGAAGGCTGCACGATACATACACCAGATGAAGGCTGCCATCATACAGTTCCTGATGAAGGCTGCACATAGTCAGACCCCCTGATGAAGGCTGTACATACAGCAATTGATTGAAGGCTGCACATACAGCCCCTGATGAAGGCTGCAAACAGCCTGATGAACGTGCCAGACAGCACAATGAAGCTGCACGAAGCCCACCGAAAAGTCAGTCACTTTTCTGGCCTCATAATGACAATTAATAAAATCACGCGTTATCTGTGGACAAGTACGGAAGCAGCCAAGAAGTCGCTCCTTCGGCAGGCAGGCCAAGTGGCAGTTTTCTATTGGTGTGGGACACATTCTGTATTCTGTTCCACCCACCCAACCCTGCAAGCGTCCTCCTGCCATATTTGTATCTGTATTGGGTCAACGCCCGTTTAGGTACAACCTAAAATAACGTCACATTAAGTTATCCTTGACCAGGGCCACCAACAGTCCAGGTCTTAAGGCTATCCCTGCTTCAGCACAGGTGGCTCAATCGGGGATATCTTAAAGCTGCCTATTGGTGTCCCCTGGGGAATGGAGTGGCCGCGCCCCGTTGCTGCTTTGAAGCTACTGTCACTTACGTTTGTATTTCTCGTGCTGGATCTCTGTGACTACAAATTGCATTGCCTGTGAATGGTGTCTCAGTGCGTACGCTGCGAGGACACAATATTACACAGGAGGTGAGAAACACACGGGAGGGTCCAAAAGGAAAACAAGCACAGGATCAGAGAATCTACACTGGAGATCATTCACACTCAGGCACAACAGTGGCGCCATGCCGGAAACCGCGAAACAGGCGACCTCATTCTGAAGGAAGTGTATATAACCGAGTCCCGAGGAATATACGATCACCCGGGTTGCCTATGTTCAGACTGTTGGTGGGGTGTTCGTGGCATATTTTGGTGCGGTGTGAAGTCTTGCTGGCTTCAAGATGGTTTGCTGCCAGTGGAAGCGCTGTACCGGCTGTTATATGCTTACATACTGTAAAACAGATATCATCATATAAAACCATTGAAACTCACTGTACTTTGTGGTGATCGCTGGGGAATGCCCTAGTAGGGATTTAGGAGTGGGCAAGTTAAATGTAGCTTAGCTGTTTAGTGGGGGGAGTATTCTGGTTGGGGAGAAAATGGGTGGAACAGATTGTCGATAAGAGCTGCTGGTGCTGGCCTTCCCATGGTTTTGACCAATAGTGGTAAGAGGGCGATTACCAAAGTTTCCTAGCTGCAAATTGAGGCACAAATAATGCCCAGATATGTGAGCTGGTTGGGCGCCCGAATTATCCTCCACTGAACGGTACGTGGCTGCACGCCACTCATGGGGCCTTGTGACATGTTGTGAACTAGTGCCTTTTCTCTGCTCATTCTCTTCGGTGCTCGCGCGTCACCAGTTAGTAGGAGAGATGTTAAAACGACGTAGGGAAACCCTCGCGGTGGTGCGATCACATGCTCGTGACGTGCCAGAGAGGCTGATGCAGTGGCCTCTCTGTCAGTGAAAGGTTAAGGCATCATAGCACTACCAATGGGATTTTCTTCGTTGATAAACAGGCGCATTGTTCGAGCGGTGGTTTAGACGCAGTTGTGGAGATAGAAGATTTGGTAAATGACCCCCAATCATGCACCCGGAACAACATAGAGGTTAGAAATGACACCAGATACCATTAAGCCCCACGCACCCCCTGAAACAGGTTACCACCTATCGCAAATGCTTTGATTGTGTATATAAAGTGTCACATTTATGCGACCGATCGGTTGTGCTTTTTAATTCAAGAAACGCCTCAATTTTTAGTGTTTGCAATATTCCACGATATCGCACATTCACTTAAAATCTACAACCACGACATTTGGGCTCTATCTCTAGTTCTGCAAAGTAATAGCTTTTCAAGCCCATTGGCGCAGCGGTTGCATGCGAGATTGCACGCGTTGAATATGGCCGACGAGACAATGGTGAGAGGTACTTCTCATATCTCTACTCATAGGGCGGGCACAGGATATACAAGAAGGTACTTCTCGGCGTCCAAAAACTTTGGGATGAGAGACAATGATAACATACGTATTATGTAATCATTCAGCGGTGCAAATGTATTCTCCAGCAGTTGCAGACACGCTATGGCAGTCACAGTATTGGTGTGATTTGCTAGCGTCACAGGCTATCATCCTTTCACTGGTTGGGTGAGGCAGAAAAGCAGCAGTAATGGAACCTGGGCCCATACACAAGGAGCAAGGCGATCAGCTGGAGGCAGTGATATACAGCCCCGGGAAACGGACGGCTTGTTGCGTCTTATCTCACTGAGCCTCATTTCCGTTGGTTCTGCGTCTTCTACGATGACCTGCAATAGAAGGGAGGTCGGTATAGTTGCAGGTGCGTTCTTTCTCGGTGCCAGCCTGTCACAAGTCAGCGCATGTTGCAGATATAATTGGTTCATTGTCTTTTTCTGTCCGTCACTATAGTCTCCCGGCGGGGGTCAGAGACAGACGGAGTGGACCCCACTGAAATTAACCAGCAGACGCCTCTGCAATCTCGGGACAATCGGCGGCAGGCGTCCACGCCATGGGAGTCAGTGGCGGATTAAGAATGAGGGATCAGAAAATAAGAACTATGGATGATCTGAATTCTGAAGTGTTCACAAAGACGGCATCATAATGGTCAATGTGAAGCTGCCATGTGGAACAGCACCACTTAGTAAACAAGGGCCTTATAAGCAGAAAGACAGTCAAAAAACGAATACAGGAAACGAAGAAAATCCAGACTCTTGCAATGTTTTATCAACAATAATTAACAATGTGCAAAGCGTACCGAGCAGAAGCAATGAAAGAGAATCATATATACTTTAATCATAGTTACAATCAAAGAAGCAACAGGTGACACCAAAACATATCCACATGTAACACCCACACACGCTCGGCGCTTAACAAAAAAATTATACTTTCCAACGCGCTCCACTACCCGCATTCCCCCCCCCCGCGCGCATTCAGCAGGACACCCGGCGACTCAGCGCCGCGGGGACTCAGCCTTATGGTGCTGTAGTACTCACCTGTTGGCTTACAGGAGGTCTGAGTCTTGGCATTGGTATGGGAGTAGGATAAAAAGGACAGTTCTCAGGATGGTGCAGGGCTCGCCAGAGGCGGTACAGGAACGGTACAACAGAATTATTGGCAAACGAGCTCATACAGTTCCTTCTCATGCAAGCGAGGTCACGTTTAATAATGTTCACAGACATATCCCTCACAGACTCTGCATGCCTTCTTCCCTGGACTAGGCCCCCAGGAGCTTGGCGCCCCTGGGCTAGTCTTCACCCCTTCACCCCCTGATGGGGTGAGGTAGAATTCTGCCTACTCCCTAAGGACCAGGCTACGCGGGACAGCCCTAGAACAGACTGAATTTGATAAGGTTGTGTTGAAAGCCAGTGCGTGAAAAAACAAGTCCTGTTTGGCATTAATAAACTGCAGTTAGGATAAACTCCTTCCATGTAAGCATATAGCATAACGTAGCCCTAATAGGGTTAGGGACTAGTACCTAATGCCAGCGGCGCCATAAATAAGTAGTACAGACCAACGTCCCATTAATCAGAGGAGAAAGAAAGGGCACAGCGACCCATAAAGTGCACGTCACTCAGTTTCTCCTGGAGTATCCAACATCAGAATTTCCATAGGCATAGTGCAATCTACAGGTAGGCAGCAGGAACAGGTAGGAAAATAAGGCAGTGCCCTGCCAAGAGTAACAGAAGAGGCTCACGGTTTATAGCACAAAAAGTAGATTTTTACAAAAAAAGTGGACAAAATGGTCCCCCCTAAGCCGCAGCAGGGGTCCACCAACGCGTTGTCGGGCAGTATGCCCTTTATCAAACGCGTTGGTGGACCCCTGCTGCGGCTTGAGGGGGGACCATTTTGTCACTTTTTTTATTGTAATAAATCTACTTTTTGCTATAAACCGTGAGCCTCCTTCTGTTATTGGCAGGGCACTGCCTATTTTTTCTACTTGAATTTGAAAGGGAGCCAAATTTTATAACCCGGGGAGGGTCCCACTCCTACGCTCCGGTAATTGGCAGCACTCTCTCCTCCTTTCCCGATCGCTCGTTAATCCGTGTGGCGCGCGCTCCTCGGCTGCCTCCATTGCCCCATGCCTTGACCCCCCGCTCTCTCCTCCGCCTCCAGTGCCGAGCATTTCCCGTCGGTGGCCCCCTCACGCCCTGTGACACGCGCGCGTGTGCGATGCATAACACCATGGCCGTTACAGACAGGGCACTATGCAGGAAGGGAAGGAGGACGAAGATGCACTAGAAGAAGAGTAGACAAGGCTGTGGGAGAGCGGAAGGGCAGACATCCTTTCTCTCCAATCGCTCAATCCCTATCTTTCTGGGAGCCTTTGTTTCTTCTTTCGATTATAGGAGAATTGACCTCATCGCTCGATACACGCTCACCCTACATCCACCTTTTCCAGTACCCAAGCTGCCAATCCCCCTCGTCCACGATACAGCTCATTTTCCCCATACCATTCCCGCCCCGAACTCCACTTTTAGAGACTTTATTTTCGTCAATAATCGGGTCATAAAGAAATCGGGATAGACAGAAAATACCATGTGCCGGTAAGAAAAAGCATTTCTTTCCTCCTTTATTCCCTCTTCCTTGCCCATACTCCCTCATCTCTTCTGGTGCACTTACCTTATTTGGTTGCGAGAAGTTCTATAGGCCCCCCTAAGGTCATCTGCGGACCACCCCCTTTTGCGGCGAACCTTTTTTCTTGCTGTAGTCATACCCCCAGGTCAAGATAGAAAAGATGTCCTTTGATGTCATAAAAAGAAAGAGCCCTTGCATAATAAACTAATAAGGACTATGATTAGACCCCACTCATCCCTATTTGGTAATTCTGCCGAACCCACATATGATGCCCTCAATTACTGAATAAATCACCATACGAGGGTGCTCGTAAACCGAATTCTTCGGATTATAGAAAATCAAAGTAAGGTCCTGGGCCTCGCCATACTCCAAGAACCAACACCACTCCCAGTTCTTGTCCTCCTCCTAACACTACTCTGTGTCCTCCTTCCTAACACCACTCTGCTTCCCTCCTACTAACCCACCAAGTGTCCTCATTCATAACACTAATCGCTTGTGTCCTCCTCCTAACCCCACTCTGTGTCAATCACTTCCTACCCCACTCTGTGCCCTCCTTCCGAACCCATCAGTGTCTCACTCCTTACCTACCCTACTCTGGGTACTCCTTACCTAACCCCACATGTGCTTACCAGTCATTTATTCGTGCATGCTTTTGTAGTTCCTGTGTGTGCTTGTGTCTATGCCCAGCTCCCTTGTCTGTTTCAGACTCTGGTTCCTGTTCCTTCGACCCCTGGTTGGATTTCCCCTTGGTGAAACTTGACTTGCTATGATTTACTACGCTGCCCTTCTCCGGCCCTTGAGCACCCTGGCTTTTACGGGACATCCACTACGCTGACCTTACTACTGCACCTTGACCCTGGCTTTACGGACATCACTACGCTCGCTTCTCAACCCTTGAACCCTGATTACGGACATCACTACGATGCCTTTATCCGCCTTGAACCTGCTTAAGGACATAACTACGCATGCCTTCATCCTGCCCTTGAACCCTAGGCTTACGGACATCACTACACTGCCTTCTCCAGGTCGCCATTGCAACCCTGGCTCCCTACGGGGAATACACTACGCGCTTCTCCGGCCCTTGAACACTGGCTTTACCGGACATCACTACGCTGCTCTCATCACAGCCCTTAAGACTTGGCACTTGCGACTTTAACCCTAAGACCCTATGGCACCTGGACTCAGCAAATATACTGTCTACCTTCTACTCTACAGGCCGGAAACGCATTTACCACCACTCCGGCACGCCTCCTCACTGCTGTGGGATCGTGATATACCCTTACCACCTCAGTATGGGACTGGCCAAGAAGGTATGCGGGGCATTACAGGACGTTACCACATACACGCCCCAGAGAACCCCCGGTGGTAATACCGGTATACACATTACACGGCCAGAGAGGTAAATCCGGTATACACAGTACACGTCCAGACAGAGCAGGTAGGTAATACCGGCGTATACACATACACGCCCAGATGAGGTAATACCGGCTATACACATACACGTCCAGAGAGGTAATCGGTTATACACATACACGTCCAGAGACCGGTAATACGGTATACACATAACAGCCCAGAGAGGGTAATACCGGTATACAAATACACGTCTCCAGAAGAGGTAATACCGGCGAGAGCGATGAGAGCGAGAGAGCGAGAGATCCTCTATCAGAGGCTGTGTGCCTTGCTGAACCTTGACGGTCTGCACCTACTACACCTGTATTCTACATGGTTTTGGACTGTTTTATATATAATAACAATTAAGAAACTCCAATTCATATTAGCATAAATAAACAGCCAGTGACCCCTCTTTCACTCCATTCTTCCTCGCAGTGAGTGATGTAAGTTAATTTGTTGGTGTTGTGCAGGGTTTACTTAGAATGGAGAGTCACCTCCCATCTGTTCTCCCAAACACTTAACCCTTCCTTCAATGGGGGAGGACGCAGAATGCTGATGAGATGGGTCATTGGAGGTGCAGGGGGGGGGGGGGGTGAGGGGGGGGTGATTGGAGGGGTTGCAGGGGGGGTGATTGGAGTGCGGGGGGGGGGGTGATTGAAGTGCAGGGGGGGGGTGATGTGGAGTGCAGAGGGCTATGGAGGTGCAGGGGGGGCGTCATTGGAGGGAATGAGGGAGGGTGATGGAGATGAAGGGGGGGGGGTAATTGGAAGCTGCAGCTAGGGGACGTGCAGTTGGAGGTGCGAGGGGGTGGGGGGAGTGGGGATGTGAGGTGAGGGGTGAGGTGTGGGGAGAGTGATGTGAGGTGTAGGGGTGGAGGGAGAATGATGTGAGGTGCAGGGCGGTGGATGTGGTGGTGTGCAGGGGGGTATGTGTGTTTGATGGTGGCGAGAAAGTATATGGTGTGTGGGTGAGGGGGGAGAGGGGGGTAGAGAGGTAGGTAGAGGGAGAGTATCGCAAAGGTTGATAGTGAGGGTTCGTGGGGAGATAGAGGATGATGATGGGAGGGGTGCTGGGGGAGATATGGGATGTATGATGATTTTACCTGCGCGGCCCCCCAATGCCAATTTCTTTTTCATTGGAGCACGTTCAGGCCCTCTTCGCTGTAAGAGTTGTGAGGGCCTGTGTTATGCTATTCATGTTGTGATACAGTAAACAACATGGGTAATTGTATTTATTTATAAAACTCTACCTGCCCTTTTACCAGAGTAACAGTAATTACTGTAAGGTATTCACCCCACCCCAATCGCATATATAGTGGGTGAGTAGAACATGTGGTGTGTACGGGGTGCGTGTGTGTGCGTATAACCTGCAGGCTCACAGGAGTGCTGAGCCTCCGCTTAAGAGGCACTGGGGTGAATCCTCGGGAACGGATCTTCTTCAGCGCCTCATCCCAGAGTAGGATGTCTAGGGAAGTGTAGAATGACCCTAACATAGGACCCAATCAGAAACCACACACACAGTGATTATATTAACTTAAGGCTTTACTAATATGCATTTAGATATCCATCACATTTACAAACCAGTCATAACCTGTGTCCCTCTCACGAGGAGACACTACCGTGACGTTCTGCGGGAAGTTCTCCCACATAGTGATCCCACCATGGTGTCAGTGAAACCCCCAACACCCAATGTACCGTACTCCTACGGAGGTAGGTGGGTGACTGGCAGTCATAAATTATCTATTAGGCTGTTGGTTGCACCTTGTAGAAATACCTTCGGCACTCCGATGCTCGAGCCGCAAACTTTCAAGGGGGTCAGACGTGGCGATGCATCAGTACTGATCCTTCCAGGTACTTCCAAGGAACCCCACGATGGTTCCCACCGCTCACGGGAACCAACCGTCTCACGGTAACAGCAACCGAATCAGGGAACAGAACCGGCCGTATCCCTGTCTATCCCTAATAACCCTAAACGTGACAGGAACCCTAACCTAGCGCTTGTCCCTGATGAACCGTAACCTGGGGTGGCTTGGGGAACTCTCCTAGGGGCCTGCGGAGTTATAACCTGCCACTCCCTAGCCTACCCAAGTCCCTAGTCCTCCCTATAACTAGCTACTCCTAACCACCTGCAGCGGACACAAGACAGCTCTCACCGTCCGCTGCAGACATTCACACACGCTGCACACACTGCGCCAGCAATGCAGCGACAACACACAGCGGCAATCGTACACAGCCACCGGATACCCGCAACAATACACTGCACACACTCTGTGCCATTTGCCAGTGCGCAACAGCATCCCGTGTGGCACTGCCAAACTGCACCTTACACACACACTAAGGGTGACCTCCCTATCTAGGGCCGTCCCTTATAAATTACCCACTAACTGGTGGGGAGTGGGGGCCTACCTGGATGTGTGGGTACCTATACTGGATGCAGGAGCCTGCACTTACTCCCTGCATCCTTCCTTTCCTTCAGATCGCTGCTCCAACTGACAAACGTGCTGCAGCCCCAAACAAGTATCTCTTGCCTGCCTGGCCTTCCTAAGCCCTATTGGCTCCCTGGGGTCACGTGGGGCATACAGAGGCTCAGGGGGATATGTAGTCCCAGCTTCAGAGCCTTCCATGGTAGGTCTGGGGTTCGCGGGCTTTCTCTACCTGCCCTGCGCTTGCGAAAGAGTTCCCGGGCTGTCTGTACCTTCTCTCAGCTGCCCCTACTCTCGCGCGAACTATCCCTGTCTCTGGGGCTCTCCCCTGCGCCTACAGCGTCCATGCGCCTAGCGCAATCCTCAGCACAATGGCAGCGCCCTGCTGGTCCAGCCGCCGGGACCTTAGAGACGCGATCGCGGCCTTCCTAGCACGCCGACGCGTCCCCGGCAACCAGCCGCAGGCAGGAGAAAGCCGCGCTGCTCCCTGCTCCCAGCCCCCACCCTTGGAAAGCAGCCGTCGGGTCGTTCGGCACCCGCGCTCGAACTGCTCCAGGGGAGGGGGGTCTCCAGGAGCTGCTGGAGACCAGGGTTACATACATTTAGAGTTACCTCTCGTTTTCAAGTATGTCCTGGGCACAGAGTTAAGACAAATAATACATGGTTACAAATACAGTTACATAAATGAACAGGGGTATAATTATATACAAGGACATTGCGTGCACAGTTAAGAAAATATATTATGGGTGTATGAAACAGTTACAGACCAGATTAAAATGTGAGACAGCCTTAGATTTGAATGAATTTAAACTGGTGGTGGATGTGAGAGTCTCTGGTAGATTGTTCCAGTTTTGGGGTGCACGGTAAGAGAAGGAGGAACGGCCGGATACTTTGTTGAGCCTTGGGACCATGAACAGTCTTTTGGAGTCTGATATCAGATGATAAGTGCTGCATGTGGTAGGGGTGAGGAGCTTGTTCAGATAGCTGGGTAGCTTACCCAGAAAGTATTTAAAGGCAAGACAGGAAAGGTGAACTTTGCGCCTAGACTCTAGTGATGACCAATCTAGTTCTTTGAGCATTTCGCAGTGATGTGTGTTGTTGTTGCATTGGAGAACAAAAAGACAAATTGAATTGTAAAGGGTGTCAAGTTTGCTAAGGTGGATTTGAGGTGCTGTGCCATATACTATGTCCCCATAATCAATAATTGGCATTAGCATCTGCTGTGCAATACGCTTTCTGACCAGGAGACTTAGGGAGGATTTGTTCCTGTAAAGTACCCCTAGTTTGGCATAGGTCTTGGTTGTCAGGGTATCAATGTGCATTACGAATGTTAAGTGGGAGTCAAACCATAAGCCAAGGTATTTAAAACTTGTGACAGGGGTTAGGGTGGTGTTAGCGTTGGTTCTAATCAGGAGCTCAGTCGCTGGAAGCTTTAAAAATTTAGTCTTGGTCCCAAATACTATTGTTACAGTCTTGTCAGTGTTTAAAAACAGTTTGTTTTGGGAAATCCAGTTTTCGAGTCTCAAAAAGTCAGACTGAAGTATTTGTTGAAGGTCAGAGAGGCTATGGCTGTGTGCTTATAGGATTGTGTCATCTGCATACATGTATAATGAGGCTTCCTTACAAGCTGTGGGAAGATCATTAATGAACACTGAGAAGAGTAGGGGCCCCAGAACAGAGCCTTGCGGGACACCACAGGTGATATCCAGGGGGTTGGAGTTAGAGCCTGAGATGGATGGATGAGATGTTGGGATCTTCCTGATGGGTAGGACTGAAACCAGTTTAAAGCATGCTTCCCTATTCCAGAGCTCTGGAGTTTGTTAAGCAGGATAGCATTATCAACTGTATCAAAAGCCTTTGCAAAATCTTGGGATACTGCACCAGTGAGTTGTCCTTGTTCCATTCCACACTGGATTTCATTGCAAACTTTTAGCAGGGTAGTTACGGTGGAGTGTTTGGGACGAAAGCCAGATTGGAATTGGCTAGGGAAATTTGTCTTGGTATAGTAATCGCTTAATTGGGAGTGGACACATTTTTCCATGACTTTGGATAGAATTGGGAGAAGTGAGATTGGTCTGTAGTTTGAGACAGTGTTTTTGTCCCCACTTTTGAAGATTGGGACAACTCTGGCAGTTTTCCAGGTCTTAGGGGTATGGCCTGCAGACAGGATAGAATTGACGATGGAAGCAATTGGTTTGGCAATGGCTGGGGCACCAAGTCGTAGGAACCTAGATTGTAGTAATTTAGGTCCGCATTGGCTGCTTAGTTTTAATTTAAGGAGCACTTGTGTAATCTCCTCTTCAGATACTGGGCCAAATTGAAAATTGTGGGCAGTGTTGGGAGGGGGTTGGGCTATGTGGGTACTCCCAGGATGAGATTCAGGTTTGTGGTTTGGGCTGCGTTTCGCTAATACGTTAGTAGCACACCCCACAAAGTAATCATTGAATGCATTTGCAATGTCAGTGGGGCTTGTCAGAGTAATATCCCCCTTAGTGGTATTACTTGGTTGGGTATGGTTAGGAGGCTGGAATATATTGTTGATAACCTTCCAGAAGTTAGCTGGGTTTGATGTATTTTGATGGAGATTGTCAGAGTTATATTGTGCTTTTGTATGCCTTGTTTGCCTTGTGCACATATTCTGCATGCATCTGTAGTGATTGAGATCCTTGGTAGTGCTAGTTACTTTGTAGCTTTTCCACAAGGCATCCCTGAACTGGTAGAGTGCAATAAGGTCAGTTGTAACGCATGGAAGATGGCCCCCCCCCCGTACCCTTATTTTGCGTAGTGAAGCATGGGTATCGCAGAGTTTTAAGAACTCGGATTGGAAATACTCGAACGCAAAATCAGGGTCGGGAATTAAATCGATTATGTGCCATGGGCAGTTGGTAAGGTCATTCAGAAACTGTTGTGGGTTAAAGTTTTTTTAATGTTCTAGTGAGGAGAACTTTAGGGCTTGAATGGGGCGTTTTAATTTTCCTTACACAGTACACTATTGCATGGTCACTGAAAATGTCAGGAAGGATGCCAGAGGATTGGATTCTGCTGGGGTTTGAGGAGAGAATCCAGTCTAGCAAGGAATAGTTATGCGATTTCAGGTTTGTCCGTGTGGGTTGGGAAATGAGTTGTGATAGGTTAAGTGATTTGAGTTGTATCTGGATTTTATGGTTTTTAGGGTAAAGCCAGTTGAAGTTGAAATCCCCAAGAACTAGCAGCTCACTCTTCTCGTTGTGAGAGGAAATGGAGCCAATAAACTGGGTGATATCAGCCAGGGATTGTAGAGGGGCTTTAGGGGGGCGGTAGATACCAGCGAGCAGGTTGGGCTTAGAAAAGGGGAGGCAGATTTTGCCAACTAGAATTTAAAAAGAGGGTGGGCTTGGGGGGCAATTTAACAGTGTAAATTGTAATGTGTCTGCAATATAAAATAACACCCCTCCTCCTCTCTTTGACCTATCTCTCCTAAAAATGGAGTATTCCTGAATGGCGATATTTGCAACAGGGGTTGTAGGGGTTAGCCATGTTTCTATGAGAATGATGGCTTTTGGTTTATGCATAAGGCACCATGCCCTTAGTTCGTCCAGTTTGGTCAGCAGGCTCCGGATATTTATATGGGCGACAGATAGCCCTTTTTGGAACTTAAAGGTGGAATTCTCAGGGGCATGGGGCAGATTTGAAATGGGAGGACCTGGGTTAGGTTCAATATCACCTGCTAAAGAGAGTAATAGTATGAGCAGAAATTTGGGTAGTTGTTTGCCAGTTGTAGATGTATGGTGTTTGCCATTAGAGTGTGCGGTGGTTGGTGTGCTGGTTTTTAGAGTTCTCCACCAACATTCCGTAGATAGTGCAAGGCTTTTGAGTAGTGCAGGGTGTATGGTGATGTTGGGTGTGGGACAGGATGGAGGAGTTTGTAGTGTATAGAGGGAGTAACATCTCCATGAGGCCAGGAGAAAGAAAAAAGGTAAGATACATAGCAGGTTCATGATGCCAGAGGTAGGCAGTGATGCATGGAGCTGTTGTGAGTGTGTGCAGACTAAACAGCAGGGGTGTGCCTGTTCCTTGTAAAATGTTTTGCTGCATTGCAATGCTAGAGTCAGTTCTGGGTTTCAGTGGGCTGAGTTGGTGTGTGAGGTATTTTTGTGCAGTCAGTTTTGGGAGAGGCTGCAGTAAAATAAGTTGTAAAGGGGTGTGGGGTTAAAATATGCAGGTTAACAAGCATGGGATCAAAGTGTTTTCATATACAGTAAGCTCACCATTTGTTGCCTTGAGTAAGAGAGTTTGCAGAAAGGATGCAGTTCCCAGTCACCTCTAGTCAAACTATAGTCTAACTATATATTGTCACTTAAAATTATCACTTTAAATGCATCACTCTTAAGATGCCAATGCTATCCTGCCAATGCAGTGGGTATATATGTATCAAGGCAAACACAGAGCAATTCTGGGGCAAAACAATCTAAAGCATGTACAGTATCAAAGGGCAAAATCCCATTCAGATCAATGGGATCATTTTGATTATACATGGGGTGCAGTTTATTTTGCCCCTGAATCTCTGCACTTTTGCTCTGATAAACATGCCCCATGTCGTTTACTGTGTCAGAGAAAAAGACGGATGAGTATATGAGCATGATTCGAGACTGAGGAGTCAACCGTCCGAGAACCTGGAGAGCGACGATACTTGAGATTTGGACGACCAGAAGAGGCGAGAGCATCGGACGCGAGAGTCGATTGCAGATGAGATCCTCGGAGATTCGGGGAGAGGGATCGAACGAGCGAGAGAGACCGGAGAGAGACCGAGTCGAGCGTGAGGCGCGTAGATTGGAGGGAGATGGAGAGAGATGAGAGCGAGGCAGAAGGGAGACGGAGATCGAGAGGAGAAGGAGAGAGAGGGATGAGCGAGATTGGAGCACGAGAGATGGAGAGGGAGGGAGCGAGGAGAGCTGAGGGAGGAAAGGGATCGAGAGCTCGAGGAGATCGAGAGAGAATGATGATGAGAGTGAGATGGAGACTACGAGAGCGAGAGATGAAGAGAGAGAGAGAGAGAGACTTTGCTGACACCTTGGCGGTCTGCACCCTACTGCTACCTGTATCTACGCATGTGTGAGTGCCTGGTTTTCTGGACTGTTTTATATATAATAGACAATTAACAAACTCCAATTCCTTATTAGCATAACATAACAGCCAGTGACCCCTCTTTCACTCATTCCTTCCTCAGCAGTGATGTAAGTATTTGTGTTTTACAGGGTTCCTTAGAATGGAGAGCTCCACCTCCCCTCTGTTCTCCCCACCTTCCCCTTCCTTTCCATGGGAGGAGGACGACGGACTGCTTGACGAGATGCCTTCTGATTTTGAAAACCCTCTACACTTCCTCTCCATTGTAATTTACAGTGTGGCCTTCCTGTTGGGGACGGCTGGAAATGGTTTGGTCATCTGGCTCGCTGGCTTCAGGATGAAGAGAACGGTCAACACCGTGTGGTTCCTGAACCTGGCCATTGCTGACTTTATCTTCACCTTCTTCCTGCCCTTGAGCATCGCATACACGGCCCTTGGTTTCGATTGGCCCTTTGGTACTTTCCTGTGTAAGTTCAACAGCACCATTGCTATCTTAAACCTTTTTGCCAGTGTCTTCCTCCTCACTGTCATCAGTGCTGATCGCTGTGTCTCTGTGGTACTTCCCGTGTGGTCACAGAATCACAGGACACCCAGGCTGGCTTCCATAGTGTCCCTATTCATCTGGATAGCAGCCTTTTTCCTCTGCTCCCCTTACTTGGCCTTCCGGGACACTATCAGGGACAATTACAGCAATGTCACCATCTGCTACAACAACTACGCCTTGTCTAGTGACATTGAGGACACAGAGGTAGTGGCTCTCAGGTCCATGAGACACCAGATCATGATTTCAGTCCGCTTTCTGTTTGGCTTCCTACTCCCGTTTGGCCTTATATTGGTCTTTTACTCCTTGATGGCTTTGAGGCTGAGGAGGAATCGCCTAGCCTGGTCCAGCCGCCCTTTCAGAGTAATGGCAGCTGTAGTGGCCACTTTTTTCCTCTGCTGGTTCCCATACCACATCTTCTCTGTGCTGGAGGTCGTCATGGACCGCTGGAAAAGCAAAGGGCTCCAAACTGCTGTCCATATTGGGACCCCCCTAGCTACCAGCTTGGCATTCTTCAACAGCTGCCTGAACCCCTTCCTCTACGTCTTCATGGGGAGGGACTTCAAAGAGTCATTCCGGAGGTCCATTCTTTACGCGTTTGAAAGCGCATTCAGCGAGGAGCCTGGGAAAACTACCGATAGCCAGGGCAAGTCCAGGTCCCTTTCTGACCAAGAGACGCACTTCACCCGACTGCACTAGAACACCCCCAAAGAAGACCTCAAGTGAGGGGACTAGTTGCGAATAGAGGGATTAGAAGCAATGAATGTTGGACGGTATCCTCGCCTGAAATTGTCAGGACATTTCATTATTTGCATAAGGGGCACAGATTGTAACAATTGATATTGTCATGAACTGTTCAAGAGTCAAATTGATACATGAGGGTGGTGTGGCAACTTTACAGACAACTTTACATCTATGCATTAGTGATTAGTCCATCCACCTGTAATTGGCAGCACATTGTAACATTGTAACATTTTCCTATCTCCATTCACAAGGCAATCACACCAAGAATGTGCTTCCCATGGTTATTACTAGAGGTTGCTGCATAATTGTCTCTAAAGTACCTTTACGATTGAAAGCGGTCTTAGAAGGTCCTCAAAAAATACTACGTGGCCTATGCTGTAAGGATTCATAAAAAATATCGCCGGGCCATTTAAATCGCCGTTTTTGTGACCGTTCTATCACGGTATCAGAAAGCGTTGATTACCTGTGATAGCAAAATTCATAAAACGGGCGAGTAGCCGGCGACGTAATGAACGCCTCCCTGAAAAGGCCTCACCCGGTGAGTTATATCTGCTGCTGAGAGAGCTGCTCAGAGGGAGCCGCCTCTCCCTGCGCAAATCTCGCCCGAAATTTATATATTTTTCATTTACATTTTATTACTAGTGTAGAAGAGCAGGGGATCTCCGGAAAAGAACCGTGTTGATTTCCAGTCCGGGGACCCCCTGCTACAATATATTAGTAATAACATTTTATATTTAAATAAGTAATAACCACAAAAACACAACCCACCCCCTGTACCCCCACATAAAACCATATTTTATTTTTTTTATACACAGGATTGATACTATAGGCCAGCAGGGGTCCCTTGGTGGTCCCCCCGGGTGTCTTCGGAGTCCTCGGGTGGTTCCCACGGATGGCTGGGGGCCCTCGGGTGGTTCCCATGGGTGTCTGGGGCCCCACAGGTGTCCCCGTGCGTGTACAGGGGTCTCCGGTGGTGATATTGATCGGTGTCAGCTCCAGAGATTCCCGGCATGAATCCGATGAAAAAAAAAAGTATTTTTTTCTAAGTCCCATCTCGCCGCTTCTCTGCAGGTTTCCAACACCTTTACGCCAACTTTTTCTGGCGTGAGCATTTTGGGAGAAAATCACCATTCTAGAGCGGCGATAGGCGTTCATAGCCAAATCACTGCTACTAGAATTGCACGAGTTTATGAACATGCCGAAAAGCGACGATTAGTAGCTTATCACCGCTGCCTGGGTGATTTTTTTTTAGTGAAATTTTTGGGGTAATTCAGCCTTTTTTCGCCGCTTACTGAATAGCAGTAGGCATTTTGGGCAATAAGTGCTTGATTAGTCTGCATATTAGTATGTTTCAGTTCAGAAAACAATTTAGGGGTCTACTGTATGTGAAATATGTATTCACCATATGCACAATATGCAGCAAGTTTTGCTCCAGACTTGCACTGTGTTTGTGTTGATACATATGCATATAGTGTATACAGGCATACCCCGGTTTAAGTACACTCACTTTAAGTACACTCGCGAGTAAGTACATCTCGCACAATAGGCAAACGGCAGCTCACGCATGCGCCAGTCAGCACGTCCTGAACAGCAATACCGGCTCCCTACCTGTACCGAAGGTGGGCGCAAGCGGGGAGACTATAGAGCCTGTTACAAATGCCTTATTTACATCAGTTATGCACATATATGACGATTGCAGTACAGTACAAGCATCGATAAGTGGGGAAAAGGTAGTGCTTCACTTTAAGTACATTTTCGCTTTACATACATGCTCCGGTCCCATTGCGTACGTTAATGTGGGGTATGCCTGTACTATAGTATGTGTATGTGTGTATATATCCCATTAAAAATCAAAAGGATTTTCTTCTTTGATACATCTTGTGCAGTTTTTTTTGCAACATAATTGCGTAACTTTTGGCTTGATATATATATATAAACAAAAATAGAGAGAGAGCGCACGCCCCATAGCATAAAACTGTGTCTTTAATATTAAAAGGGGAAGGGAAGGGGGGGGAAAGAAACACACTCACAAGATAAAAATGATAATTAGGCGATTTGTGATAATATCACCACCATCTGGTATCTGTGCTGCAAACGTCCGCACTTGTGGGCTCCCTCAGGGCTGCGTGAAGAAGTCGCAGCTCACCGGATGCCAGGGGTGTTGTTTGCCGACTAAAATAAGTCCACCGGAGTCCAGACAATCGCCTCTCCACTTCGAATGGCCGCCGTATGAATCCCACGCTGGATGTGGCCTCGTGCGCAGCGTTGTAGTGACGTAATCGCGCTATCAGAGTCCCTGACGCGTTTCGTCACCACCGGGCGACTTTCTCAAAGGGCTGATAGTGGATAGACTGCAGTCCTGTATACTTATAGCCAGTTCGTTGCTTAGCAACCCGTAAATGAGCAAATATACCGGATGGTGGTGATACCGGATGGTGGTGATATTATCACAAATCGCCTAATTATCATTTTTATCTTGTGAGTGTGTTTCTTTCCCCCCCCCCTTCCCTTCCCCTTTTAATATTAAATACACAGTTTTATGCTATGGGGCGTGCGCTCTCTCTCTATTTTTGTTTCTAGATACCCCTGGATGTGGTTTATCCCATGTGAGAGCAGCCGGAGACCCCTTTATCAGCATTTTTCACCTATATTCATAGACTAATATAAAAGGACTGGTTGGACTTTATATACTTTTATATACTTTTCTTTTACACTTTTGCACCACACTATATTCATTTTGTTAAGTTAATTGTGTTACACAATATTGTTATATGAATATATATGTAGATTAGAATTCATGTATTTTATTTACATTATTTAGCTTAAATCACTTTAGTCACCATTTAGGATTATTTCACTTATAGTTTTACTCTGGCGCTACTACCTTTGTTCATATATATATATATGTAACGGGTATTCCCCCCCTCCCAATCGCAGATATAGTGTGGGGTGAAAGGGAACATACAATGTTACCAGGTGTGTGGTGCGTCCCCACGTCAATGCCTCTCTAGAACAGTCACAGGTGGTACAGCAACATCGTATATACTGCTTTCCTTCCACCTCGGTTGGCTCGAAGCCTAGCGGGAACTGGGATAGATCGGCTCCATGGACACAGGCTTCTTGCAGGCAGGTGCACAGTAGTGCAAGGGCATCCACTCCTGGCACGTGCCAGGGCCCATACACATTAGGGTGTATCCCCTGACAGTCTATCTCTGTTTCCTGCTCGGAAAGAAAATAATCCATGTCTACAACAGTGCCTTCCTCCTCCTCCTGGTGAACAGAAGTGTCTGAGGGCTGCTCTAAACTCTCGCTCCTCCTGGTGGACTCTAAAGGGGCAGCACACTCTTTCAAGGAGTGATTCTGGCACTGCACTGTGTCACTCAGTTGGCGGGTGTGGGGCTTAGGTTTTCCCGCCAGTCCCGCATGGTTTTCTGCAAAATCATTCTGCGCCTTGGGCGCGGTATCACGTGCACGCGTCTCACTTGGAGGAAGTTGCCATGGCGTGGGGTCAGCATATACTAAAGGGTAACCCTCAGGGGGACACCCGGGCATAAATAACGTGGACGGTGACTCGGACGGGCAGATATCCCTTGAGGATGACACGACAAAAAGCCGCGATCTCCACGGGGACGTGGAAGCTAGCTCTAGGTCTATAAGAAGAGCGTGCTGCCATCCAGGGATTTTACGCATATGCTCATAGATCTCGGTCTCTGATATGTTGGCGGGAACGCCTTCTAAGGCCACCACACGGCGGGGACTAAGATTATTTATCCTCAAGGCCCAGGCGAGGAACTCGAGCCCGGACTTGACAACCATGGTGGACAACAAAATAGGACTCGGACAATTAAAAAAAAAATGGAACAGGGCACCCCAGGTCTATCTCAGCAGCGCCTCCAAATGTAACGGGTATTCCCCCCCCCCAATCGCAGATATAGTGTGGGGTGAAAGGGAACATACAATGTTACCAGGTGTGTGGTGCGTTACCTGTTGGCTCACAGGAGGGCTGAGCTTCCGCCACGGGGAACCTGGGGCAATATACTAGGGGTAACCACTTACTCAATTCAGCGCCTCCACCTGCGATGGCTCCCACCAGAGGGGGAGTGGTTCCTCGCAGGACAATCACAATAATCACATACACGGTGAGGTAATATAACTAATACTATTTACTTAGGAACATAAGATAACACATATCATGACA
Organism: Ascaphus truei; assembly: GCA_036426205.1. Classification (NCBI taxonomy): domain Eukaryota; kingdom Metazoa; phylum Chordata; class Amphibia; order Anura; family Ascaphidae; genus Ascaphus; species Ascaphus truei. The sequence goes on from CM071572.1 coordinate 1,854,541, forward strand.
ATACCAACATAACCGGTGTCCCTCTCTACAGGAGACACTTACCACTGCGTCGCGCAGGACGCTTTCCCAACACCAGGTGATCCCACCCAGTGTCCATAGAGTCCCACCCAATGTCCCGCACTCTTGCAGTGAGAAGCACTGGGTGACTGCGCAGTCACAATTACACTAAGGGCCCGTTGGTGCACTAATGACTGTATAGTACCTGCCGAGCACTCCGGTGCTCGGATCAGCAACAACTTCACAAAGGGTCAGACGTGTGATGATTCCGTCTGATCCCAGCCTGGAGATATTCTCTGTGGCCCCGACTTGAGCCCGAACTCCGTCACTGGAACCGCAGCGTCCACTGAGTCCCTATCTAACACTATAACAACGTGACACACACTGTACTATAGGCCGTCCCTATAGCACAGCTTCCTTAGGTGGCTTAAGGAAAACTCCTAGGGCCTGCGGGGTTGCCTATCCTATGCAGGTAGGTCCCTGCACCCACCCTTCTCGTAACACGGGCCCTGGGCCATGGCTCCCTGGATTGGTTACCGCTATGAACCCCCCAGTTGCCTCATACTATGCGCAACGCGGACCTGGGCTATGGCTCCCCGGATTGTTTACCGCTATGAACCCCCCCCCAGTTGTCTCACATCGCTTACCTCACCTAATGCCTGCAGCAACGCTCTGCAGACTAACACTCAGCCCACTTGTCCCTCTCTATTCCCCAGCTCTAACTACAGTAAGTGACAGGGGTCCCTAACCTGAGGCTATTCCTGGCAACACTCACTAACCTGGTGGGGAATCAAGGCTAACTTGGACCTTAGGGCCGCTGGCCTAGTGCAGGGAGTCCCTGACTCCTGCACCCTACCTCCTTCCCCGGGCTGCTCCTGACTCTGACTGCCTAACGTGGGCTCAGCGCGCGAATTGTATCCACTTGCCTGCCTGTAGATCCTAAGCCCTATTGGCTCCCTAGCATCACGTGGGGCGCGCAGAGGCTCATGGGACTTGTAGTCCTCTCCAAGAGCCTTCCCTGGTAGGCTAGGGCTTCGCGGGCTTTCTTTCTCCTGCCCTGCGTGTACGCAAGCTATCTGGTGCTGCCTCACTGTTTCCCTGCCTAGTCTCACGCTCGCGCGACTTCTCCCTAGCTCTGGTCTATCTTCTGCGCATGCGCGATCTATCTGTGGTCTTCCCGGCGCTCCGGTGCCCTTGCGCATGTGCAACGCACCTGCAATGGCGGCGCTCCGCTTACCGAGCCGCCGGGACCTTAGAGACGCGACCGCGGCCCTAGCAACGGCCCGATCGCGTCCCCGGCAACCGGCCTGCTCGTGTCCCTGGTAACCGGCCAGCACCCCAAGGCAACGCGCTGCTCGTGCACCTGCCCCCTCACTCCCTCGTGCGCTGCGGCTGTATGCTGGAAAGGGAGGGGGGTCAGCGGTGAAAAGGGAGACCTGGCTACATATATATTATTTGTTTTTCTAATATCACCTAAAAGGTATCACAACCTACAATGAATCTATGTATCCATGGATGTGCTTCAAAAACAGGCTCACTATATCCCACCTTTTCTTTTGTGGTAATATTTTATTCAATATATTTTTTTGCTTAAGTGAAATTAATGGCATTTAAAAAAAATATATCAACACGTTTTTATTATCTTTAATGTATTTATATATATAAAACCCCATATCAGATGGAGGGAATCCCCCTCCCAGGACTGTAACGTTCTATTTATGACGTATTCTTTGCTGCCGGATCCTCAGTCTCACCAATGGATCCCCCAGCCATCAACCCCGGGGACGTGAGAATGTTCTCCGCGTGACGTCACCACGCTGCGCTCGAGGCATGCAAGGTGCCGGCGGCGCCTGGGTAAACCATCGATGCGCTCGGCAGTGTAGTTTGCTCTGGTCTGGCCTTCTTCTCCTCCCCCCCGATTTTGGTTTCTAGATACAGCCCTTGGAGGTGGGTTTTATTCCCATGTGAGAGCAGCCGGAGAGCCCCTTTATCAACGCATTTTTCACCATATTCATAGACTAATATAAAAGGACTGGTTGGACTTTATATACTTTTATATACTTTTCTTTTTACACTTTTGCACCACACTATATTCATTTTGTTAGTTATTGTGTACACAATATTTGTATATGATATATATGTAGATTAGAAATTCATGTATTTATTTACATTATTTAGCTTAAATCACTTTAGTCACCATTTAGGATTATTTCACTTTAGTTTACTCTCGCTACTACCCTCTTTGTTTCATATATATATAGTAACGGGTATTCCCCCCCTCCCAATCGCAGATATAAGTGTGGGTAAAAGGGAACATACAATGTTACCAGGTGTGTGGTGCGTCCCCACGTCAATGCCTCTCTAGAACAGTCACAGGTGGGTACAGCAACATCGTATATATATGCTTTCCTTCCACCTCGGTTGGCTCGAAGCCTAGCGGGAAACTGGGATTAGATCGGCTCCATGGACACAGGCTTCTTGCAGGCAGGTGCACAGTAGTGCAAGGCATCCACTCCTGGCACTGCCGGCCCATACACATTAGGTGTACCCCTGACAGTTCTATCTCTGTTTCCTGCTCGGAAAGAAATAATCCATGTCTACAACAGTGCCTTCCTCCTCCTCCTGGTGAACAGAATGTGTCTGAGGGCTGCTCTAAACTCTCGCTCCTCCTGGTGGACTCTAAAGGGGAGCACCACTCTTTCAAGGAGTGATTCTGGCACTGCACTGTGTCACTCATGTGGCGGTGTTGTGGGTCTTAGGTTTTTCACGCCATCCCGCATGGTTTTCTGCAAAATCATTTCTGCGCCTTGGGCGCGGTATCACGTGCACGCGTCTCACTTGGAGGAAGTTGCCATGGCGTGGGGTCAGCATATCTAAAGGGTAACCCTCAGGGGACACCCGGGCATAAATAACGTGGACGGTGACTCGACGGGCAGATACCCTTGAGGATGACACGACAAAAAGCGCGACTCCACGGGGACGTGGAGCTAGCTCTAGTCTATAAGAAGAGCGTGCTGCCATCCAGGGGATTTACATGCTCATAGATCTCGCTCTAATAGTTGGCGGAACGCCTTCTAAGCACCCGCAGTTGGGGGCGGGGAGAGGACACAAAGACTTTGACTGGCTCTTGTTAATCTAAGGCCACAGGCCAGGAACTCGAGCCCGACTTGACAACCATGGTGGACACCAAATAGGACTCGGACAATTAAAAAAAAAATGGAACAGGCACCCCAGTCTATCTCAGCACGCCTCCAAATTTAACGGGTATTCCCCCCCCCAATCGCAATATAGTGTGTGGTGAAAGGGAACATACAATTTACCATGGTTTGGGTGCGTTACCTGTTGGCTCACAGGAGGGCTGAGCTTCCGCCACGGGGAACCTGGGGCATATACTAGGGGTAACCACTTACTCAATTCAGCGCCTCACCTGCGATGGCTCCCACCAGAGGGGGAGTGGTTCCTCGCAGGACACATCACAATAATCACAACACGGGGTAATATAACTAATACTATTTACTTAGGAACTAAAGATAAACAATATCATGACAATACCAACATAACCGGTGTCCCTCTCTACAGGAGACACTTACCACTGGCGTCGCGAGCGCGTTCCCAACACCAGGTGATCCCACCACAGTGTCCATAGAGTCCCACCCAATGTCCCGCACTCTTGCAGTAGAAAGCACTGGGTGACTGCGCAGTCACAATTACACTAAGGGCCCGTTGGTGCACTAATGACTGTATAGTACCTGCCGAGCACTCCGGTGCTCGGATCAGCAACAACTTCACAAAGGGTCAGACGTGTGATGATTCCGTCTGATCCAGCCTGGAGATATCTCTGTGGCCCCGACTTGAGCCCGAACTCCGTCACTGGAACCGCAGCGTCCACTGAGTCCCTATCTAACACTAAACAACGTGACACCACTGTACATAGGCCGTCCCTATAGCACAGCTTCCTTAGGTGGCTTAAGGAAAAACTCCTAGGGCGGGGGGTTGCCTATCCTATGCGTAGTTCCCGCACCCACCCTTCTCGTAACGGGCCCTGGGCCATGGCTCCCTGGATTGGTTACCGCTATAACCCCCCAGTTGCCTCATACTAGCGCAACGCGGACCTGGGCTAGTGCTCCCCGTATTGTTTACCGCTATGACCCCCCCCCAGTTGTCTCACATCGCTTACCTCACCAATGCCTGCACACGCTCTGCAAACTAACACTCAGCCCACTTGTCCCTCTCTATTCCCCAGCTCTAACTACAGTAAGTGACAGGGTCCCTAACCTAGGCTATTCCTGGCAACACTCACTAACCTGGTGGGGAATCCAGGCTAACTTGGACCTTAGGGCCGCTGGCCTAGTGCAAGTCCCTGACTCCTGCCCCACCTACCTCCTTCCCGGGCTGCTCCTGACTCTGACTGCCTAACGTGGGCTCAGCGCGCGAATTGTATCCACTTGCCTGCCTGTAGATCCTAAGCCCTATTGGCTCCCTAGCATCACTGGGCGCGCAGAGGCTCATGGACTTGTAGTCCTCTCCAGAGCCTTCCCTGTATAGGCTGGCTTCGCGGGCTTTCTTTCCTCCGCCCTGCGTGTACGCAAGCTTCTGGTGCTGCCTCACTGTTTCCCTGCCTAGTCTCACGCTCGCGCGACTTCTCCCTAGCTCTGGTCTATCTTTCTTGCGCGCATGCGCGCTCTATCTGTGGTCTTCCCGGCGCTCCGGTGCCCTTGCGCATGTGCAACGCACCTGCAATGGCGGCTCTCCGCTTACCGAGCCGCCGGGACCTTAGAGACGCGACCGGGCCTAGCAACGGCCCGATCGCGTCCCCGGCAACCGGCCTGCTCGTGTCCCTGGTAACCGGCCAGCACCCCAAGGCAACGCGCTGCTCGTGCACCTGCCCCCTCACTCCCTCGTGCGCTGCGGCTGTATCTGGAAAGGGAGGGTGGGTCAGCGGTGAAAAGGGAGACCTGGCTATATATATATATATATATATATATATATATATATATATATATATATATATATATATCCTATAGCTAAGCCTATAGGGGAACCATGTTGAATGGTTTTGAAGCAAAAGGTGTGCTCATTTGCATGTCATTTCCCAGAATCCCTTGCTGCAGTAGAAGTGCTGGGTGATAATGGTGAAAGGCGGGTTTGCAGACCTGTCTAAGACATGCAACTGAGCATACAGTACAGTTAGTCCTCGTTTTACGACGCTTCGTTTTACGACGAATGGCTTATCCGACGCTGTCCAATGCATCCCTATGGCCGGTTTTACGACGCCGAAATGGCTTATCCGACGCTCTTACGACGCTTTGCAAAGTTGCAACATTATGTCAATCAGAAAGCTGCAGTCAGGGAAATCGTCCAGATCAGTCTGTGTGAGGGTTTAGTGGGGTATTTACGCCTTTAAACATGTGTAACAGTTTTATTATACAGTTCTGGATTCAATAAATAGAATCTTTACATCATAATGTATGTATCATAATGTATGTGTGTGTGTGCAGCATAATCTTATTGTTTGAGTAAAATATTTTGTGTATTTTAGCATTAAAAATGCCTTCAGGAACGGAACGTTTAATTTAAACAGTGTTCCTATGGGAAAACGGGTTTCGCTTTACAACGCTTCGCTATCCGACGCCATATTGAGTAACGCATTGCGTCGGATAACCGAGGACTGCCTGTAATATTTCCAATTGCTCTCTCTATATATATATATATATATACTGTACATAAACCTCTATATATCTATATAAATATCTATCTATCTCATGACTCAATAATAATAATAATAAATAATTACTAAGAGTGCTATTACCATTAACACGTTGTAGTATTTTACCTCCGAGCCCGTTTAGTTTGGTCCCACAACACATTGCATGGGCTGAGACACTGTTTTATATCTGGTAAGGTATAATCTGGTTAGAAATGCTACTTACGAGCCATGCCAACCACTACATGGCATAAACACATACACTGCTCACATGAACACACCTGGGAAGCAGAGAGCGCTTGTCACTGGGTAGAGGATCATACAGATGTAGCAGACATTATTGCACCCATATAACAGGATGAACATGGTACTGTACGCTGTGCTCTTTTCTACCATGTTAACGTGTCATATAACATAGCACATTGTCTATAACCTGTGCTGCTATGCATCATTATTGCCACTAGGTGGCACTGACATGCAATGTGTTAATGGTGTCATGCATGGCACGCTGTATAATCCGGGACATCTCTCCGAGCAGCAAGATCGGCGTGCATGTCCAATCACTGAATATACTTATTGTGCTGTCACTGTCGCTGCGCATTCCATCCAAAGTCATGGGAAATGTGTCCACTCCCAGTTAGGCGATTACTATACTCAGACACATTTCCTTAGTCCCTCCAGTCTGGGTCTTGCCCAAACCACTCCATGGTGTAACTACTAAAAGTTTGCAACGAGATCCAGTGTGGAATGGAACTGGGACAACTCGCTGGTGCAATATTCCTAGATTTTGCAAAGGCTTTTTGCCAGTGCTGACCGTGTGATCTTGCTAAACAAACGTCAGTGCTCTGACACAGGGGAACATGCTTTAAATTGGTTTCACCCCTACCTAGGTAGATCCCAATATGTGTCTATCTCGGGTTCTAACTCCAACCTCTTGGATGTCCCCTGCGGGGTCCCGCAAGGCTCTGTCCTGGAGCCCCTGCTTTTTTCAGTCTTCATTAACGATCTTCCTACAGCGTGTAAGGGGGCGTATATGCACGTGTATGCGGATGACACAATCTTATATGCACACATCCGCGGACTCTCTGACCTGATTTTACAAAACTTGAATCCTGAATTTCACAAAACAAACAGTTTTTAAATAAAACTGTAGCTATGACAAAACTTTAGACAAAGTTGTAACTATGGTATTTTGGACCAAAGACAGAGCTATGGATCAGAACCAACATAATCATGGCCGTCGACATCTTTCCCAGGCCCAGGAATAGCGTTTCCATCACCCACCTTTTTCAAATGACCTTTTGACCTCACCTTCTTTAGCACCTCTAAGCTTCCTCTATTCCACCCCCTCTCCTTATGTTTTTCCCTCCCCCTCTCACTCACCCATTCTCCCCCCCTCTCACTCACCCATTCTTCCTCTCACACTCCACCCCATCGCTATCACTCATTGACCCCCATTTTACTTAATTCCACTCCCTCAATCCCCCCTCACATTCATTTCCCCATCTTCCCTGCCCAAACACACACACACACAATCCCCACCTCCACACACATACACACAATTACACACAATCCCCCCAATACTCATAGAATTCTCAACCCCACAATCCCCAATACAACAATTACCCCTCACAATACACAATTAATAATTCTCTCCCTCCACAATACACACATAATAATTCCCCCCCCCCCCCCCCATTTCTGGCCAGGCCCAACTTTCAGCCCTGGCCGACCATGCCTCCACAACCACCGGGCCCAATACCATTGTCCAAGCGTTCCCCCATGTCAGCGACCTTGAACACCATTATAGCCCCCTGTCAGTTTTAAATATCTGGGCACATGACTCGACTCCCATTTAACATTCGGGATGCACATTGATACCCTGACATCCAAGACCTATGCCAAACTAGGGGTACTTTATAGGAACAAATCCCTCCTAGGTCTGCTGGTCAGAAAGCGTATCGCACAGCAGATGCTAATGCCAATTATAGACTATGGGCACATAGTATATGGCTCGGCTCCTCAAACCCACCTTAGTAAACCAGACACCCTCTACAGCTCACTATGCCGCTTTGTCCTTCAATGCAACTACAACACACATCACTGCGAAATGCTCAAAGAACTAGATTGGTCAACACTAGAGTCTAGGCGCAAAGTTCACCTTTCATGTCTTGCCTTCAAATACTTTCTGGGAAAGCTACCCAGCTACCTGAACAAGCTCCTCACCCCTACCACACGCAGCACTTATCTGAGATCTGACTCCAAAAGACTGTTCACAGTAGCAAGGTTCAGCAAAGTATCCGGCCGCTCCTCCTCCTCTTACCGTGCACCCCAAAACTGGAACAGTCTACCGGAGACTCTCCCATCCGCCACCAGTCTAAGTTCTTTCAAAACTAAAGCTGTCTCAATTTTTAATCTGGTCTGTAACTGTTACATACGCCTGTAATATATATTATCTTTAACTGTTCATGAAATATCTGTAAATTGAATGTATAACCTCTTCATTTAATATAACCATGTTTTGTCATTATAACTCTGTGCCCAGGACATACTAAAAATGAGAGGTAACTCTCAATATATAATTTCCTGGTAAAACATTTTTATAAATGTATAAATAAAATAAATGCTCTAGTTTTGTGCGTTCTCCATTTAATGATGACAGGTAGAGCATGTGCATAACAGCACACTGAACGATGTGTACAATTAGACTGTCTTACACACTCATGTCGTTTATTACTATATCATACCGTTCCAATTTGTCACTAATATATATACTGTCCTGCTGAACCGGTAACTCTGGACCCCAACCTCTTAGGCACCCCCCCCCCCCCTGAAACTCATACCCTAGCAATCCCTGCTTGACTACATGCCCGGAAAGGGAAAAACACAAAAAATGGTTTTATTACAGACAGTATAATGGGATCATACAATGTTACTGGGTTCAAGAGCTAACTGTCTTGGACCCTTATACATGGAGCAGGGGTAACCAAAATGGGGCTTGACCTTTATTGTATAGTCTGGTTACCCCCTCCCGTCACACCTCCCCCCTCAAGATGAAGGTTCCAGGACAGTCACCATATCAGGTGGCTTGCTCGCCTTAAAAAAGTTGAGGTTGCCGGGGTAGAATAGAGTCTCTGTGGCTGATACGGTCCTCCAGGATGGTGGGATTCCTTTCCCCCTCCATGGTCCACGTCCATCAGGGCACTGATCCGTTGTAGCAACACACTTGTTTCTCCCCCCCCCCCGCCCCCCGGTATCAATCCCTGGGGTTGGGGACATTGACCACTGGGGTCAGAAAGGGCTACTAGGGCTTGGGGCTGCTGACTGCAGCAATGCAGGACCATAGCTTTTTAGCTGCTGGTCCATCCTCTGGGGACCAGGCTGTCAGCATCAATGCCCTCTGGTCGGTCAGCTTAGTCAGGGGCTCTGTCAGGACATTGTAGCGGGTCACTAAATCTCTATAGTACTGCTGTGTGCCCCTTATCTCCCTCTCTAACCTTTCCCTCCCCATCAAGACACTGTACCCATTCTGATGGGGGGGTGCTGCTGAACCCCAGGGTCTACCGAGCGATCAGCCCACTGGGTCCCACTTGGATCATCCATAACAGGGACCCTCTATCTCCCTGACACCTTTCGCTTCCACTCCCAGAGGGGATCTGCGAGCTGGGGAGTTGTCCCCCCCTGCTCCACAGAGCCTTCCCTATACTTCCCAGGAACCACTAGCTGGTCCCTTGCTGTTTCTGCGCTTGCCGGAGCTCCTGGGGCTGGGACCCAGACAGGACGCATACCCAGGTCCACAAGCAGATCGGCATCTGCCCGCACCACCTCCCGGTATAATGCACTGAGCTCCGATAGTTCCCTGTCACACAGTCTGAGCAGAAGTCACAATGGGGAACATCACATACATGGGGACATTGGTCGGCCATGGTCTGATTTACCTGCCTGATCCCTGCGACGTCCTGTGTGTGGAGGCTCCAAATGTAGAGGAGCGATGGTGTGTAGGGTGGGCTTCCAAAGCTGGGAAGCGTAAACCACCTTGGTGGGCAGCGGTGCCAACTGCAACTCTGCCTGGACAACTGGAGTCACAAGAGCATCCTCTCCAGGTAACTTCACAGCTATCCCCGTCTGTGTGTACCGGTGCCTGCCGATTGCCTGGGACCCCTGGATGCAACAGCAAATCTTTGTAGACTGCTAGCTGTATCTCTGCCTGGAGCTGCTGCACGTCTGCTGTCTGCGCTATCTACGTTCGGTTCTGAGAACTTGGGTGTAAAAGTCGGGACATAAAAAAGTGGGAATGGGTGAAAGAGGGGAAGGCTCCCGCATCAGCTTAAGTAACAGTGGAATAATAGATAACAATAATGAAAATCATAAGGTGCAAATAGGGATAAGGGGACTACTCACAGAACAAACAGAAAGATTCCCCAATGAATGCACTCAAAACGATGAAGTGAGAATAATTGAAAACTTAAAATGACTATTTATTCAATTTAATAATATAAAATATAGTTTGTACAGAGGGATGTGGTGAAGTGATCCAAGACCACTCCCTTATGACACTCCTATTAATAATTCCAAATAATGATTTATAAGGAAGAAACACCTAGGGAGACACTAGTCTGTATAGTACTGTACCTAATAGTATGTAGGCTATCATATACAAAGATGAAATCCCGATGAAATAGATACAGCAATCAGTATTGCAATACTATTTTCTAAAATAACTGATAGGGTACTGTAGTACCTAATACCAGTACTGAATCCAAAAGGAAATAATCTATTGCATAAAATGTTTGCCAAAATTGGCAGACCTATGAATCAGGACTAGTGTGTCGTGAAGGTTCACGTGTGGTATGGCGCATGGTCACTAAGTGAACTCAGACTGGTGAGAAGTAATCGCCTGCACATATAGTCATAACAAAACTGATAGATGGGTGAAAAACACCCTGAGGAGGGGGGAACCTATAAAGGACTGGCTTAAAATATGCAGAGAGAAAGCCCTGAGGCACGGTTCAGTGACCGTATCCAGTTATAGCCTCCTGTCTATTGTGAACAATATATAATTGACAATAAACATGGATCACCATGGATGTGTACCAAAAAAGCTGAGTGTCAGTAGTGTCAGGGTGAGCTGTGAGTGTCAGGATGAGCATGGAGTATGAGCTGTGTAAGGGTGAGTTGGGGTGAGCTGAGTGTCAGTAGTGTTAGGGTGAGCTGTGAGTGTCAGTAGTGTCAGGGTGAGCTGGGAGTGTCAGGGTGAGCTGGGAGTATGAGCTGTGTGGGTGAGTTGGGGTGAGCTGAGTGTCAGTAGTGTTAGAGTGAGCTGTGAGTGTCAGTAGTGTCAGGGTGAGCTGGGAGTGTCAGGGTGAGCTGGGAGTGTTAGTATGAGCTGTGACTGTCAGTGTGAGCTGTGTCAGGGTGAGCTGTGAGTGTCAGTATGACCTGTGAGTGTCAGTATGAGCTGTGAGTGTCAGTATGACCTGTGAGTGTCAGGGTGAGATGTGACTGTCAGGATTAGCTGGGATTGTCAGAGTGAGCTTGGAGTGTCAGGGTGAGCTGTGTGAGGATGAGCTGTGAGTGTGAGCTGGGAGTGCCAGGTTGAGCTGTGTGAGGATGAGCTGTGAGTGTCAGGGTAGGGCTGTGTGAGGATGAGCTGAGAGTGTCAGGGTGAGCTGGGAGTGTCATGGTAAGCTGGGAGTGTGAGCTGTGTGAGGGTGAGCTAGGAGTGTCAGGGTTAGCTGTGAGTGTCAGTAGTGTTGGGGTGTGCTGTTTAAGGGTGAGCTGTGAGTGTCAGGATGAGCATGGAGTATGAGCTGTGTGAGGGTGAGTTGGGGTGAGCTGAGTGTCAGTAGTGTTAGGGTGAGCTGTTAGTGTCAGTAGTGTTAGAGTGAGCTGTGAGTGTCAGTAGTGTTAGGGTGTGCTGTGTCAGGGTGAGCTGTGAGTGTCAGGATGAGCATGGAGTATGAGCTGTGTGATGGTGAGTTGGGGTGAGCTGTGAGAGTCAGTAGTGTTAGGGTGAGCTGGGAGTGTTAGGGTGAGCTGGGAGTATGAGCTGTGTGAGGGTGAGCTGTGAGTGTCAGGGTTAGCTGTGAGTGTCAGTAGTGTTAGGGTGTGCTGTGTCAGGGTGAGCCGTGCGTTTCAGGATGAACATGGAGTATGAGCTGTGTGAGGGTGAGTTGGGGTGAGCTGTGTCAGTAGTGTTAGGGTGATCTGTGAGTGTCAGTAGTGTTAGGGTGAGCTGTGAGTGTCTGTAGTGTTAGGGTGAGTTGTGAGTGTCTGTAGTGTTAGGGTGAGCTGTGAGTGTCAGTAGTGTTAGGGTGAGCTGTGAGTGTCAGTAGTGTTAGGGTGAGCTGTGAGTGTCAGTAGTGTTAGGGTGAGCTGTGAGTGTCAGTAGTGTTAGGGCGAGCTGGGAGTGTCAGTAGTGTTAGGGTGAGCTGAGTGTCAGTAGTGTTAGGGTGAGCTGTGTGTCAGTAGTGTTAGGGTGAGCTGTGTGTCAGTAGTGTTAGAGTGAGCTGTGAGTGTCAGTAGTGTTAGGGTGAGCTGAGTGTCAGTAGTGTTAGGGTGAGCTGGGAGTGTCAATAGTGTTAGGGTGAGCTGTGAGTATTGAGATGACATTGTGTACTGCCTGATCACGTGTGTTTTAGACATACTGTGCAATGGAACAGGAAGCTAACAGACCAGTGTGTGGTAATGCTGCTGACCATGCAGGGCATGTGGTTTCTCTGCGGTCCTCACTCATCCTTATTCCTCTGATGACTTCAGTTGATTGTAACATATCCTGCTCACACTCAGTTAGTTTTGTAACCTTAATTTTGCAAGAGCGTCTTCAATGCATCTACCAGTAACAGAACGATCTCTAGGCACATAACACACAACATGTAATGTTACTGTAATTGCTAGAGAAATGCAATATATTATAATGCGCTGTGGGATGAGCGTGTAAACCTAAGGCTGTGGACAGGGTGATGCTGAGCGGCGCGTGCGTTCGCGCTCGCCGCGATGAAACACATTGCTACAATGTGTGTGGCTAGCGTGAGCACGCGCCTACGTGTGCCTGTGAACCATTCTCTATCCCGAGCCTTTTTCTTTCCCAAACCTTTCTTACCCCAAGCCTTTCTCTATCCCGAGCCTTTATTTATCCCAACCCTTTCTTATCCCGAGCCTTTCTTATCCCAAGCCTTTCTTATCCCAAACCTTTCTTTATCCCAAGCCTTTCTCTATCCCAAGCCTTTCTCTATCCCAAGCCTTTCTCTATCCCAAGCCTTTCTCTATCCCAAGCCTTTCTTTATCCCAAACCTTTCTCTATCCCAAGCCTTTCTCTATCCCGAGCATTTCTCTATCCCAAGCCTTTCTTTATCCCAAGACTTTCTTTATCCCAAGCCTTTCTTTATCCCAAGACTTTCTTTATCCCAAGGCTTTCTTTATCCCAATAATTTCTTATTGTCATGGGAGACCAGATTTTTTACACTTTTTTCCCGGGATCATTCATTGAGCAAAACAAGGTAATAAAATAAATTGTAATTTATTCGGCCTAAATTCGCTTACACACAATGATACACAAAATACAGACAAAAAGACACGCTAATTGGGGACTGGAGTCTAAAACTAGACTGTCCTAGGTGCAGGGAACTCTATGGGAGAGTTTTACCCTGACCGGGACTTTGCCCGGAATCTCTTGGAACCTAAATCGGCATAAAATTCCATACACCACCGCTACGTTCTCTTCTGAGTACTTGGTCCCTCCTGACCGCGAGTTAGTCCAAATCTTCTGGAACTCAAATTGAGATAAAATCCCAGCCGCGTCCGCTACGTTCGAACATCTTTGAAAAGCTCGCCCGCGCTCTTTCAGCTCAGACTCAAGGGTAACACATGATCTGATTGGCTCACGGCTTCTTATAGTATTCTCTGCTTCATTCATTAAATAGAAGCAGAGCGAACAACCAATCAGAGCGTGGGAACTTTCCCAAGCAAACAATCAGAGCCGAGCCGGCTAGAAAAGCCGCGTTGCGGGAAATTCAAAACAGCTAGGGGGCATGCGCAAGCGTGCCATATACCCTCCCCTGTAGTTAAATCCAGCATTGTTGCTGAAACCGCTCTTACTAAAGATAGCCATATAGAACACACTCCAATGAATAAAAAGGCTCTTCATCTGGGCGTATATCTCAACCGATCTTATAAGATGTTAAAACATCCCTTGAAAAAACCCTGCTGATTCTGATGACACTATGGGGGCTATGCACTAAGCTCCGAGATTTCGCGCCGGGCTGAAAAAAATTAGCACGTCCGATAAAAAATGAAGCCGGCGGCGCGATTCACTAAGGCCCGCAGCCCATTTTTATCGGACGTGCCCAAAAGTGGCTTATCGTGCGTGCAATGTATTTCCCCCCTGCAATCGCACTTAAAGTTCCCGTACGCTAGCTGATTGAAAAAAAAAGCCGCTTGTAACATTTGCATGGAGATTTGCCATCTCCATGCAAGGCTGATACAGGCGACCGTACACTAAATAAATACATTTTAATTATAGTGTACATGAGCAGGGGGTCTCCGGAGCTGAACCGCATTGGTTTCAGGTCTGAGGACCCCTTACTTCAAGAGATACAGGCCCCGTTATGGGGTGCCGGTATCCCTAGCAGAATTTCAATGTCCCGGTCACGTGACGCGGACGCTTGAAAGTGCAGGGGATGGACGCAGGCCAATGAGAGGTGTGCGGGGGCGGGCATTGGACGCAGGCCAATGAGAGTCAGTGAGGGGTGGGACGCAGGCCAATGAGAGGTGTGCGGGGGCGGGCATGGCCTGAGCAGGAGTGACAGGCCCAAGGTCCAATGCGATTGACCCTTGGGACGCAGACATACAGTGATTTCACAAATATATAGTAGATACTGCCTGCTGTGAGATTCACAAAGCAGTGATAACAGTGCAGTATCGTGCTATAATGGCTACTTAAAAGCACTTATCACTGCTTTGTGAATCTCACAGAAGGCAGTATCACGCTATAAAGGCTTTTTATCTCACTTAAAAGCACTTATCAATGCTTAGTGCATAACCCCCTATATCTCCAGGTTTCTAAAACTGGGATCACAACAATGCCAATATTAAGGCTAGTGGAGTGGGAAGGGCAACCAGAAAAAACAGGAAAGTGGATGGAACAAGAAAATAACAAGGAATGGTGTCACAAGCAGGAATACCTCACAAAACAATGGTATCACAAGCAGGAATACCTCACAAAACAATGGTATCACATGCAGGAATACCTCACAAAAAAATGGTATCACAAGCAGGAGTACCTCACAAAAAATGGTATCACAAGCAGGAATACCTCACAAAACAATGGTATCACATGCAGGAATACCTCACAAAAAACATTTGATATCCCACTCTGTGTTAATACCCTTTGGGGATAGAACGTCATGTTCATGTATCCAGTACATTTCCCTTTGATTAAGGAGTTTGAGTCTGTCTCCCCCTCTTATTAGCATGGGTACATGTTCTATTCCCATTCATTTGAAATTAGAGATATCACCTGAGTGACAACCATTAAAATGCCTAGAAACAGGCAAAATGTCATTTTTATTTATAATATATTTTACGTGCTCCATAATCCTTTTTTTTAAAGGTCTAATTGTCCTTCCCACATACCCACTGCCACATCCACATGTGAGATAATATACAGCGTGGGATGTATTGCAGTTAACGAACGCTCGTATATTATGAGAGTGCCCATTAATTGCTAGATCAACCCTTTTTGTATGAGCTGCATATTTACACATGATACATTTACCACATTTGAAAAACCCCTGGGGTTCCCCTGAATCCTGAGCTGTTAGTCCTGATAAGTACAGACTAGGGGGAAAATGTGGGCCAGAGACTTAGTCCTTCTAAATGCAAAATGTGGACCCCTCTCAACTATTGATCTGATATCTGGATCCAATCTCATTACTCTCCAATGTTTGGAAAAAATATGCGTTATCATTCTCCGTTTTTTGATTTTTTAATTTATGTAGATCTGTTGGTTTTTATTACATTGTTATTTACATTGGGATTCCTTTTTTAGTTGTGCCCCTGGTTTCCAGGGGGGGGGGGGGGGGCTTATCTCTGTGGCTCATTTGCCTTCCCATCTCTGACGGTCAGCTACTGTATCTGCTGACCGGACAGGGATGCACGCCCTTCCGGTCTGGGTGACTCACTATATAAGGATCCAGTGTACTTGTAGACAGCACTCTTTGATAAAGCGCCAGGTCGGCGGGAAACGCGTCAGTGCCTTTTAGATCTCTCATGGGCATTGTTTGCTGAATAAAACGTTTTTATTTTTCTACATTTTTGACCTGCCTCCAGTTCTTCCGCTGCAGTGCTCCTTGTTTTATCTTTCTATCTCCATCTTATTCTTATCAATATAATTCTATGCTTTGAGCCACAGGCTCGGAGCGAGAATCTCCTGTATGCGAAACTCATACTCGCAACACACACACTCTCTCTCACAGGAATGAATTCAGGAACACAGCATGAGACATAATAAGAGAAAGACCTGACAAGACAGACAACATGGATTCTGAATACTGCTAACAATTTCCTCTCCTGAGGACCCCCCCTGTCCATTTCAATAATATGTCCATATCAACATTATTATTCCAACACACTCATTAAGCTGTACAGCAAGTGACCCATTACAGAAACGGCTTTTAAAGCCATCGAGCTGATTCTATTTTAGATTCTTCTAATTAAAGATGTTTTAACTTGTTTATCTGTGATACATCATCACTTTCACTACAGCATATCAAAGCAATGAGACATCATCACCCTGTCTATGATAATGTGTATCAGTATGAATTCTATTCGGCACCAACGAAGGAGCCATTGCTTGTCTTTCAGCTTCCCCCTCTGCTAAAGTAAGCAGGTAAGCCCACCGTACATCCAATGTGACGACTTATTAGTGGGCCGCAACGTTGGCTAAGATGAATAAACTGCAAACTGCTGAGAAATGTCCTTCTGTGCGGATAATCTTCCTTTCCTTCTGGAATTATTACCCAGAGTTTCTGCCCCCGCAGTTATTCTTTTGCTACAACTATCTGAGTGCGCGTGTATTAACCGCTAAGGTAATGAAGGGGTTTATAAATACTGAAGTTATCAAAACATGTTACGCCCGCAGTCCTGTGAACGTTAGACCCTCTCAGCAGCTTCCCGCACCACCGAAGTATTACCGAGTCCTTTGTATTTCCTCCCCTACAGCGAAAAGGGGAAATAAAACTATGATTTCATCAGTAGCATGGAATGCGTCACGCATGCGTGTGCAGTGCCTAAGGGGTTCAAATGGAGACGCAACCGGGGGGCCATACTGCGAGTTTGGGGGTTTCAGCTTGCTAAGGTTGTGTATCTGTAATAATACGTTTAATGACTATATCAAAATAGAAAGATGTTATATGACTGAGGGCTTTCATTTTATTGGAACTCACATTTGTATGTTCCCTTAGAAAAACACAAAAAAAATGATAGTGAGTAAAAAAAAGTGACACAATATAATGCGAATGGCGTTTTCTTGTGTTTGTGATGGTCTAGGCGCGTGATGAGTTAACTCTTGCCTCTCACAGACATGCGCACACGTAGTGATGTTGCTGTGAACAGGGCACTGATGGAAAATAGCAGCTAGAAGAATTGTTATGAGAAAGTGCCAGATATCGCTGGACTCCCTCGCATGCCTAACCGGGAAACTGGCCGAATGCCCGGCTGTGTTCTCTGTACAGCACAAAAATGTGCCAGACTCAACTGTGGCAGAGCTGATGGTATACTCAGGACTGCGCGCAGTACAAATTGATCACAGAATAGCACATATTGACCAGGCAGTTTATCTTAACCGATGAAGGGAGTCCCCTGGTTGTTGATGACATCATGCGCGGTATCCTGAGTGCCATGGAATGCTGAAATATATCCGAAGCCAAGTACCCAATAAATGATATTTACTCATAACAACGGGTGTTGGTGTTATTCATGTGGCACCCGTGGCTGACAATCCGAATCAATCTCTTGAAGAAGTAGTTTTCTTGTCACAAATAAAATCCATACCTGGGTTTCAGTAACGCGGCTGCTGTGACGTCATAGATGCGACCGAAGCACTAGGCTGATATATTCGTACTTTACAAATTCCCGATACAATACTTAGCTAGCTAAACTGTGCTGTCGGCCCCGGGAGACAGCCACGAGCGCTAGTCAGTCTTCCTGCATGAGTCTTCTACATGGAAGCTTTTTGGTGATACAGATCACCAGTGCTCACTTTGATGCGGGCTGTATAACAGACTGCCTGAGCCCACTATAAGAACCTTCGGAGCAGCCAGCGCTCAGGTTTGTAAAGCTGAAACTTTTCCTTGTATGTCAGTTTTCATCTCCCCTTTTTTAGGGTGAAAGATACAGGTCTGCACATTTAGACTTGCTGATATGGATACCTCTAGGTATGGATTTTATTGCATATACCCTGCCTAACGGGGAGTATGACAAATTAAGGATTTTCTATTCTCCTTTACAGTAGTCCTTTGGATTTACTATTTCCAAGGATTTGTGACTAATGAGGTACACTAATCAACTGGTGCATATATGTGTTACTAGCTGATATACCCGGCGTTGCCTGGGCTGTAAATGCGTAATAGGTAGTTTTATGTATAAATGGTGGTGACTATTTGTTGGAAACGTTGGATAATAATGTTGAAAAGAAAGATGGAATAAAATGTAATACGATGTTGTTGTTCAAAAATGGTTTATTGTAAACACACCACAGTACAATGTATATTTTGGTGACATAACAGATGGTACAACTGTGAGACCGTGTGTCCTGCTATGGTTGAGTGCGGCGGGTGGACGCGTGGTTGTGATGTGCCTGTCTGTGATGGGGGTACTGCTAGGGTGTGTGGCCGTGGGTCGTGATGTTGGTGCATAGGGGCGGGGGGAGCGAGCAGGTTGTTGTCGGCAGTATGTGTCTGTGTGCAGTTGTCTGTTTGATGCGTGCAGCGGCTGTGAGGCGGCGGGTGAAAGGCAGAGGCAGCCGGAGTAGGGCGGGTGTAAAGGCAGAGGCGGGTGTGCGGGAATCAGAGGCGGGAAGGCGGGCAGGAAGGGATGAGGGGAGGATGGGAAGGGTGGAGGGGGAGAGGTGGAGGGGGTTGGAGAGGGGGGGAGGCGGGTGGAGGGGGCCTGGAGACGGGCGGGAAGGGCAAGGGGTGGAAGGGTGAGTGACGAGGGGGACGGTTCAATGATGGGGGGGGGGTTGCCCAGCGTGCCTTTGCCGCTTGCCCATTTCTGGGTCTGGTGCGGCTTGCTCATTCAGTGGTTGAGCCGTTCGTTGAACCCATGTCTGCTTGGCTTGGTGGCAACGGGGTTTATATGCTGGTGCCTATCTTCTTCGTCCGGGTGTTGTAGGACCCTGTGCGGTGGCTTCTATAGTGCCCCCCTGATCCATAATAGCCGTGTGGGGCCCGGCGCGTGTCTGAGGGCGCGCCCGGGGCCGTGGCGGGGTTGACCCAGGTGGCGTCCAGGAGCGGCTGGCCCCGGGGCGTGTAGACGGGGAGGCCCGGCGCCCTTGTCGGGGGGGCCGGCTGACTTGGAGCGCGTGGGGCGGCCCCTGGCGCGTGGACCGGGGGGGGAGGGGCGGCTCCCGGGGACGCGTTGCGTTGTTTGTGATCCCGTGGCGCTTGCGCGGGCTCTGGACTGGTGGGGCTCGTGTGGCGTTCGTGGTCTTATCTTGTGTGCCACTGTGCGTGTCACAGGGTGTGAGGTGTCCGGTGCGTGGCGGGGGGGCCAACCACGGGTCGCTCAGCCGGGGGTGACAGCCCTACCAGCCAGGCCCGACGCAAGTAAGGAGCACACCTGCTACCACAGGCCTATCAGCTAGCCCCAACCAACAGGCAAAGAACGCCCCGCCGCTGAGGGCGCTAACCGAAAAGACAGGCCTTGAGGAACCAGTCTGGCCATGCGAGGAAAATCGCCTCCAAGGAATTCACAGTAGTAGAGCACGGGATGAACAAAATCCTCTCCAGAATCCTTACCGCCACCCCGCCATCTCTATACTTTTTTTTCCCTATCATCTTTTACTTCCCCCCTCTTTTTCCTTTCTTTTGTTCCCATTGTTTTTTGTCTTTGTTGCCTGGCGCCTTTCTTGCCGTTGTCCCCGATCTACTATGGCGTTACGATGTGGCGGGACGGGCCGGCTGCGCCGGCGTGCGTGGCCTGTGGGGCCCGGGTGTGGCAGGGGCGGGAAAGGGTGTGTGTCGGGAGGGGGACAAGGGTGGGGTGGGAGTGTGAGGGGGGGGATCAGGGGGCATATGTATTGTCATAATTTATATCCGCTTGCCCCCCCCAGTCCGGGCATCCATTCCCCCTGGCTCGGCGGCTGGCCGCCCCCCTTCCGCCTTGGTCCCCGATGGCTCGGGGCTCGCTCTTTGCCCCCCCCCTATTCCCCGATGGTCGGGCTGCTTCCCCCACCCCCTCCCCGGCGACCGCTTGGTCCCCCGATAGCTCGTCCGGCAGACGGAGGCGCATGCAGGCGGCGGCAGGAAGCGCCATGAGTGGTCCTGGGTCCTGGCCTGAGGCACGAGGTTGCGCGCCTGAAATAGGTCAGTTAGGGGTGCCATAATTTATTTATTATTATTACCTGGGCAGGAGGTGGCTCGGCGGCTGTGTGTGTGTAGTGGGTTTGTGTCCCAAACCGCACATGCTAAAGGTGTGCGGGGCGGGCGGGCCAAGGGAGCCATCTCATTGGCCTGAGGCGGAGTGACGGGCCAAAGGTCCAATGTGATTGCCCCTAGACACAGGACAGACAGACAAACATACATACAACGGTTTGAGAAATATACATATAGACACAGGACAGACAGACAAACATACATACAACGGTTTGAGAAATATACATATAGATACAGTCAGCACTACCATTGTATGTGTATGTGTTTTTAAACACTGACAAGACTGTAACAATGGTGTTTGGGACCAAGACTAAATTTTTAAAGCTTCCAGCGACTGAGCTCCAGATTACAACCAACACTAACACCACCCTGTCATGATAATGTCATGAGATATTGGGTATTTTTAATCCCTTTGGTGCTTGAGGGGTTAATGAGCTACACTTGTGTACAAAATACCAAATGCTGGGTTTGAAACTGGTCAGGCTTAGCCCTGGAAATTGCCCACGGGTCAAGGAACCCAGGACTATCATATTCCGAGGACTCCAGCAGTTCTCAGCCTGCCAGTGTCTTGGAGGTGTACTTGCAAACTACTCCCAAGTACCTAGGACCAGTAGATGACGCAACGCGATTGCAGCTCATCCTCCAGTTCCAAGAGCGCGAAGCAGAAAGAGAAAGGCAAGTTGCAGAACGTGACGCAGCGAGATATGCTGCAGAACGGGAGGACGCGAGACACACGGCGGACCTAAGGCACCAGCTGGAACTTGCCAAGCTCCAGAGGGAATCGCCAGCACCCAGCAGCGGAGATTCCAGCCCGTCCAGGCCACGGATGGAGCATTTCCCCAGCCTGGCGAAAGATGGGGATCTGGACACTTTCCTGCGGGGGTTTGAAAAAACCTGCAGGCAGCATCAGTTGCCGCGTGCCCGGTGGGCGGCATATCTTACACCCACCCTGAATGAAAGAGCCATGAATGTCGTCGCAGATCTGCCGGAGCACCTGGACCAAGATTACGAGGCCATCAAAGCTGCATTGCTGCACCGTTTCAACGTCACCCCTGAAACCCACAGGCAAAAGTTCAGGGCCCTTCAGCACGAGGGTCCCGGCGGCTTTTCTGAGCTGGTGGGGCTTCTGACATCTCTGTGCAAGGAATGGGTTGGAGGGCTGGAAGTTGAAAGCTTTGAGGGGTTATTGGATCTCGTGGTTCATGAGCAATTTTTAACCCTTTGCCCACCTGAAGTGAGAGAGTTGGTTAAGCACCGAGATCCTAAGTCAGCCACAGAGGCCGGCAAGCTTGCGGATTCATATGTGGCTAACCGGAATCCAGAGGTTAACAAGGGGGTCCCGGGGTGGAAGAGGGGTGAATCCTGTGAAACCCCATAACGACCGCCTTTTAAGCCTGCTGGGGTTTCATCTGGGGGGGGGGGGGATTCGCCCACCTGGGCAAGGAGATACCCGCCAGTGTTTTACTTGTCAAAAGCAGGGGCACATCAGCCTGGACTGCCCAGACCGGATGAAGCCCGCCGCTGCCTCTGGAGAGGATCACCCCTCGGGAGTACGCCTAGGGGCTTGTGTGGTATCTGGGTCGCGAGAAAACAGAGGTGCCCACATGCAATCCGTCCTGGTGGGTCAGAAACTCACCCAAGGACTGAGAGACTCTGGCGCTACCCTTACCCTGGTGCGGCCAGGACTGGTGCGGCCTGAGGAAATCATTCCTGGGAGGGTTCTGCATACGGGGGTGGCGGGAGGAGGCCGCCACGTTTTGCCGGTGGCAAAAGTATACTTGGATTGGGGTACTGGGCAGGGAGTGCGGGAGGTGGGAGTAATGAATGATATTCCTGCTAATGTGTTGCTAGGTAATGATCTTGGAAAGATGGTTACCTACTATGAGACCGCTGTGACCCAACCAGCTCAGGGACCCGCCGAACAATTACAGGTACTAACGGCCGCTTGGTACTGGGGAAGGGTGACTGACAGGGGTCGCACCGGAGTGGGGGGGTGTGGGAGCCTCTCCATACCATCTCTCCCCATAAGCCCGACCGTCCACCAGGGAAAGAGAGAGAGGGGCTGGGAGAGACGTATACCGCCAGACCACGAGGCACAGGGACCGTCAGCCGAGGGAAGAGAGAGTGAGGTGGGGGCAGATATATCCAGCACGGGAAAGCAAGACAGTGAGGCACAGGGACAGGCCACAGAGGGAAGAGAAAGCGAGGCTGGGGGAGATATATCCAGCAAGAAAGAGCAAAACAGAAAACAGCGAGGCACAGGTACAGGCCGCAGAGGGAAGAGAAAGTGAGGCTGGGGGAGATATATCCAGCAAGAAAGAGCAAAACAGCAAGGCAGAGGAAAGGGTAAAGGTTTTATTTGTTTGAGCGCGGGACTAGCGTGTAAGCCAGTCCCTTCGCTCATCTTAAGGAGGGAGATGTCATGATAATGTCATGAGATATTGGGTATTTTTAATCCCTTTGGTCATTTAAGCCTGCTGGGGCTTCATCTGGGGGGGGGGGGATCCACCCACCTGCGCAGGGAGATACCCGCCAGTGTTTTACCTGTCAAAAGCAGGGGCACATCAGCCTCGACTGCCCAGACCGGATGAAGCCCGCCGCTGCCTCTGGAGAGGATCACCCCTCGGGAGTACGCCTAGGGGCTTGTGTGGTATCTGGGTCGCGAGAAAACAGAGGTGCCCACATGCAATCCGTCCTGGTGGGTCAGAAACTCACCCAAGGACTGAGAGACTCTGGCGCTACCCTTACCCTGGTGCGGCCAGGACTGGTGCGGCCTGAGGAAATAATTCCTGGGAGGGTTCTGCATATGGAGGTGGTGGGAGGAGGCCGCCACGTTTTGCCGGTGGCAAAAGTATACATGGATTGGGGTACGGGGCAGGGAATGCGGGAGGTGGGAGTAATGAATGATATTCCTGCTAATGTGTTGCTAGGTAATGATCTTGGAAAGATGGTTACCTACTATGAGACCGCTGTGACCCAACCAGCTCAGGGACCCGCCGAACAATTCCAGGTACTAACGGCCGCTGGGTACTGGAAAAGGGTGGCTGACAGGGGTCGCACCGGAGGGGGGGGGTGTGGAAGCCTCTCCATACCATCTCTCCCCATAAGGCCGACCGTCCACCAGGGAAAGAGAGAGAGGGGCTGGGAGAGACGTAGACCGCCAGACCACGAGGCACAGGGACCGTCCGCCGAGGGAAGAGAAAGTGAGGCAGGGAGAGATATATACAGCAAGGCCGCGAGGCACAGGGACAGTCAGCCGAGGGAAGAGAGAGTGAGGTGGGGGCAGATATATCCAGCAGGGGAAAGCAAGACAGTGAGGCACAGGGACAGGCCACAGAGGGAAGAGAAAGTGAGGCTGGGGGAGATATATCCAGCAAGAAAGAGCAAAACAGAAAACAGCGAGGCACAGGTACAGGCTGCAGAGGGAAGAGAAAGCGAGGCTGGGGGAGATATATCCAGCAAGAAAGAGCAAAACAGCAAGGCAGAGGAAAGGGTAAAGGTTTTATTTGTTTGAGCGCGGGATTAGCGTGTAAGCCAGTCCCTTCGCTCATTTTAAGGAGGGAGATGTCATGATAATGTCATGAGATATTGGGTATTTTTAATCCCTTTGGTGCTTGAGAGGTTAATGAGCTACACTTGTGTACAAAATACCAAATGCTGGGTTTGAAACTGGGCAGGACTGTTTTCTGTCTGCTCTCAATTTCAAAGTATTCTGTAGAAACGGGTGGGCTTATGACGGTGCCTTAAGAAAATATTGTATCTAAGTCTGGAGGAGTTTGTTACTGGGCAGATCTGACTAGGGGCATGGATAGCATAGCAGACCTCATCTTCTGAACCAGTGCCTCTCTGGGGAAAATCCATAGCATGTGGTAATGTACTGTATAGGATTTTCTGTTTTACCCCTTTTATTTTAAGAAGCTGTTCTGCCTTATATTGTAATTGTATGTTTATTTTGTAATACCTTTTCTGTAATTCAAGCACTGTATTGTTATATTATTAAACCATTTAATAAGTAATGCTTTGGGCTCTGAATGAACTTTGTGCACGCTGGAGAGAATAACTTGCTAAATTCGGGCACATGTTACTACAGCTGATTTTGTTTTAAAGTGCATCGTTTTTCCTATAATAAACAGGGACCTGAGGCCCTAGCGGATATTTTAGTCTAAGATCTTTTATCATATCTGCATAACCTCAGGTGGTGGCGGTGGTATATTGGGACGGCTTGAGGAGAGATACAACTCATCTGAGGGACCATTGAGAGGGTGAAGAGTGGGGCAGCTTGCGGGTTGTGTATTGATCCTTGATCCTGTAAGAGGGGATACTGTCCATTTGACGGACCTTTGCGGAGGTGAAGAGTGGGTGCGCTTGCGAGCGTCGGTATTAACCCTTGTTCCGTATACAGGTCGCGTGCTAGCAGGGGGTCGTACGTGACACACCCTAACTCATGTTACTAGTTTTAAATACCTGGGCATATGGTTTGACTCCCACTTAACATTCGGGATGCACATTGATTCCCTGACAACCAAGACCTATGCCAAACTAGGGGTATTTAACAGGAACAAATCCTCCCTAAGTCTCCTGGTCAGAAAGCGTACCGCACAGCAGATCCTAATGCCAATTATTGACTATGGAGACATAGTATACGGCTCGGCACCTCAAACCCACCTTAGCAAACTTAACACCCTCTACAACTCAATTTGTCGTTTTGTTCTCCAATGCAACTATAACACACATTACTGCAAAATGCTCAAAGAACTAGATTGGTCATCACTCGAGTCTAGGCGCAAAGTTCACCTTTCCTGTCTTGCCTTCAAATTCTTTCTGGGCAAGCTACCCAGCTACCTGAACAAGCTCCTCACCCCTACCACATGCAGCACCTATCACCTGAGAACAGACTCAAAAGGACTGTTCATGGTCCCAAGGCTCAACAAAGTATCCGGCCGCTCCTCCTTCTCTTATCGTGCACCCCAAAACTGGAACAACCTACCGGAGACTCTTACATCCACCACCAGTTTAAGTTCTTTCAAACCTAAGGCTGTCACACATTTTAATGTGGTCTGTAACTGTTACATAAGCCTATAATATACATCTTCCCTAACTGTGCATGCAATGTCTTGTATATAATGTATACCCTGCTCATTTATGCAACTGTATTTGTAAACATGTATTATTTGTCTTAACTCTGTGCCCAGGACATACTTGAAAACGAGAGGTAACTCACAATGTATTACTTCCTGGTAAAATATTTTATAAATAAATAAATACATGGTGCATATATGTGTTATACAGTCAGCACTAACACTGTATGTGTATACATGGTGCATGAGATTTGTATATAGCTGTGACTAAGAATTATAAGTATCATTATTGCTGCAATACTAGGAACTCTCTGTGACATAGAGTATTCCAGGCAGTTTTGGGGAACCTATTGCGGTCCCGATTCAGCACAAAGCGTCTTCTAGGTTTTATCACACCAATTCGTGTTCTCTCTTTTTCATTAGAATATGAAAGTATCATTGTATATACTGGTAGAGGGAGAGTGCTTTTTATAGGGGTTCTTTTCTCCTTGGTTTACATATAGTGCACATTCCCTTTAGCCCCCCTCTAGTACGTATTATTTCTGTAAGCTGAGCGGCGTCCGCCCGCTGTGCGTAATGATGGATACAAATGCTCCCCGTATAAAAACACAAAGATACCCCGTCTCCCCATTAACAAATAAACTAAGGCGGGAACCTACTGTAACTGGGACTGGTTGACGGGTATACTGGGACAGAGAGTAGGAATGGGGGTATCCCTCTGCCCACCTACACAGATCTGGCGCTATTTACTTTCGTTGTGGTCACGAGGAAAAGCGCTCGCGGCTCCCCCCGCGCCATCAAAGCCAGCAATGCTGGCTGCCCTGAAGAGATTCACGCAATGGGAGTCCCTGCTTCTGAAATGGGACTGGTTAATCCAGGCTGATACCAGTCTAAGGCTGTGTTCATAGTGCGAGTGGCGGCTCGCGCAGTGCGCACAAAATCAGTCCGGCTATAGTGCGCGCGATGGAGAGCGACCGCGTGGCAGAATTTTGAGCTGACAAATAATTTTGTTTCTTCGCACGATGGCCACGTCACGGCCATGCCTCCCTGATGCAAGCAATCTGAGTCCAGAGATCGCTAAGGCGGCAGGCACACACGACACCATGCGCTCCATCACACGCGCGCACGCATGCCTGCACTATGTGAGGCCTGAGAGCTGTTCAGAGAGAGCAGAGAGAAGCGGTCCCTCTGTCTGTGTCTCCCCGCACAGCTCTTACAGCAGAGATATCAGAGAGAAACGGTACCTCTCTCTGTGTCTCCCCGCACAGAACTAGGAGTTGTGAATTGCATGGGATTTCACTAGAAATACTCCCAAGGGAATTAAGCTTTGTTTCCCCCCCTGTGTTTGGATGATTTCCTGATGAAAAGGAAAAGGCACAATAAAGCCTTATTATAATCTCACCTTATAAAAGCCTCCAATTGTGTACCTCTGTGAACGTCCGTCTACAGATAGCATCAGATTTTCACTCACACACAATTATTTCTTTTTTGATCAACAGTTTTATCTCCAAACACGTGGGACTGCAATGGGGACTTCTTTTGCCCCCTCCTACGCCAACCTTTTTATGGGTTGGTGGGAGATGTCCCACGTGTTTGGAGATTCCAACCCCTTTAGGCATCATATAGCGTTTTACAAGCGCTATATAGTTGACCTTCTTATGATCTGGAGTGGTGGGGAGGATGACCTGGAGAAGTTTTTTGATTATCTGGCAGATAACACACTGAATCTCAGATTTACGCATTTGTTTGATATGTATCAAATACAATTTTTAGATCTCAATTTATATATTGACATTGAAAATAAAATTCAATCTGATATATTCAGAAAAGAAAATGCCAGAAATTCATTACTTCATGCCAGAAGTTGTCACTCCCGCCCTCTGGTCAGAGGCATCCCAAGAGGACAGTTCCTTCGTTTACGTCGGAACTGTTCCTCTTTGGAGGAGTTTGTAGACAGGGCGGGTGAGATGAGGGATAGATTTCTGTTGAGGGGGTATGCTAAAAAGGATCTTGATCAAGCCTATGACATAGCTCTTGGCACTGAAAGAGATGTGCTAATTAATATGGACAAGAGTCAATCCAGCCAGGGTGGATCAATCAAGAGCACTGATGCGCCCTACTTTATTACTAACTACAGCGAACAAGCCCGCGCTATTAAATCGATAATTTGTAAACATTGGGCCACACTATCTTTGGACCCAATGTTGCAGAAAATGGTTTGTACTGGCCCTCGTGTAGTTTTTCGCAAAGCGGCTACATTAGGTAATTTCTTGTCACCAAGTATGTTACAGCCCAATACCCAAAAGAAAAATAGGTTATCTTTGTTTCCCAAGTTATTGGGTTCATACAAATGTGGTCATTGTACGATATGTCCCAATATGAGCAAATCAATACATTTTTCTAACCGGGATGAAACCCGCAGATTCAAGATAAAATCTTTTATGTCTTGTCAGACAAATTTTGTTGTTTACCTGTTGAGATGCGGATGCAGTAAACAATACGTTGGCCTAACGAGCAGAGTCCTTAAGATTCGCATTTTAGAGCACTTAAGGCTTATACGTAATCACGATATGCTGTATCCGGTATCTTTACACTTTAACACCTGTCCATTGGGTTCGGTGGGTTCCTTGCAATGTTTAGCCATTGAGCATATTCCTTTACCCCCTCGACGAGGAGATCGGATTAAAATCTTGCATCAACGAGAGGCCCATTGGATTTTTGCATTGAACACCCTGCAACCCAATGGACTTAATGTAGCATGGGATCTGCGATGTTTCTTATAATATGATTTGTATCTCTTTGTTTATTGGTTTAGTTAGAGTTTGCTTTGTCTTTGCATAATTTTAAGTTTTAAATCAGGATTACTTAGTTCATTTTATTTTAGGTGCGATGTTTTTTATCCTCCGCGTCTGTCTTCTTCTTTTTCTTTTTCTATTCACTTTCATCCCCACCACCCCCCCTCACCCCGCCCACCCCCCGTCCTCCTCTTTCTTGTTGCCCTTTATGTTTCATTGCTGTTTCCCCAGAATTATATCATTATTCAGTCCATCAGCCACTATATACTCAACATATGATTACTGTTGTGAAATGTATTTAGTTATCCTTTTCACTTAGTTTAATGGTTTTGTGGCTGTATTTTTATTGAAAGATTAATATCAGGGGTGCAGTTTTACTATGAATGTTGCAACCAGATTTTTAAGATACCCTTTGTGTTATTGCCTTATAATAATATGAGCCATATAGAATTGATCTAATTTATGAATGTTCTGTGGCCTCTCAAAATACATACATTACATAGACATTTCTTATGATAATGATATTGCTTTATAATGGGCATTTTTCTATGAAGGGGTTAACAATTCAATCCGTTTTCGCGGGCTTTTTTAATATAAATGTTCAGGCTCATACCACGTCTCCCCACTCCGAGACGAAGCGCTGTACTCCTTTTCTCATACTGAAAAGCACAGCGCAGTGAATCAGGACATACAGCACAGCGCAGAGAATCAGGACATGCAGCGCAGAGAATCAGGACATACAGCACAGCGCAGAGAATCAGGACATACAGCACAGCGCAGAGAATCAGAACATACAGCACAGCGCAGAGAATCAGGACATACAGCACAGCGCAGAGAATCAGGACATACTGTACAACACAGCGCAGAGAATCAGGACATATTGTACAGCACAGCGCAGAGAATCAGGACATACTGTACAGCACAGCGCAGTGAATCAGGACATACTGTACAGCACAGCGCAGAGAATCAGGACATACTGTACAGCTCTTTCCCCTGCACACATTGCTTTTTTATAGGATAGTGTAACAGGGGACTTATCCCTGTACACAAATGTGCCTCTAATCCAGCAGTGTGGTGGTTAACGGCTGGTAGCAAATTAACTAACACCACCTGCCTGATTAGAGGTGGTAGAAAAAGCCTGCCTTTGAGACAGGAAGTGACTCCTTAGCTCTGAATGAGAGCTGACCTTTGGAGAGAACACACATCTCTGGAGCTGACCGGTCTTGAGCTCTGCCCAGCATAGCTGATTGCAAGACACCAAATAAGACTTCTAAACCTGGATGCTGATTTTCTGTGCACGCACGGGTGCGGTTCCAGGAGAACAGAGAAGCTTACTCTACAGCAGCTAACAGATAAGACTTTCATTCTAAAGAGACTTCTTATATCTGCTTATGTCATGCTATGTGTTTGGGGCTGGGAGACCTGCTTAACTAGGAGTTGTGAATTGCATGGGATTTCACTAGAAATACTCCCAA